>JAPXVT010000009.1:16833049-16849872 GCA_029823135.1 Acanthurus reversus
CTCATCGCTGGGAGTGGTTGGCAAAGCTCCCTCTGCGCCTCTACAAAGCTGCATATGTGTGTATTCATAGCATTCTCTATGTGCTTGGCGGGCTCAGCCTCTGCATGACATCAGGTGACAGCTCAGTTAGCTCCACAGTTTACACACTCTCCCTCAAGACCAACCAGTGGCGGACTGCTGAGCCCATGCTGGAGCCGCGATACGCCCACCAGAGTGTGTCCTATCTGCACTTCATTTTTGTGTTAGGAGGCATCGGGGTGGACAAGAGAATCTCTCAGTCAGTAGAAAGATATAACAGCATGTTTAATCAATGGGAGGCCATGGCACCGATGCCCACAGCGGCACTGCACCCAGCTGTGGCCGCCAGTGATCAGAGGATCTATGTTTTTGGAGGAGAGGACGCCATGCAGAATCCAGTCAGGCTGATTCAGGTACAAAAGACTCCAACAGTGAAGCCCAGTTGTTGTCTTGTTGCCACATAAATGCAAACTTTCTGACCTTAAACAGAATTTATTGTCAGTATTTGCATCATTTGCATTTGCATTTACAGCAGGATGCTGCAGTAAACAGGCTGACAGTTGCTGTTTGTTGTCAACAGGTGTATCACATCTCTCGGAACCTGTGGTCCAAGTTGGAGACGAGAACGGTGAAAAACGTTTGTGCTCCTGCCGCTGTCATTGAAGACAAGATCTACATTATAGGAGGTCAGCTTAATGAATGGTTGCCAAAAAATGATTTCTCAAGCTTTGACATACTTTTAGAGCACAAACGCAGTCATTACCATAGATTTTAATTATTATTAGCTCAATAGGACACATATCATCAAAGGACAGAGCTCTCGTTGTATAATTTTGTTATTGTCAACAAATCCCATGACCGAAGTCAACAATATGTTGTTCTGTCTCTCTGAACTTTCCAACTTTCTATGTTTCTTTCTCCCACTGAAGATGTAACTTTTAAAAACACCTCACAAATTTACAGTTTCATCTTTAAAAAAGCGTAATTTGCAAGTCTACAGCCGATTACTGTAGTTTTTAGAAATGTTACGCCAACAGGAATAATTATAGCATTTGTTCAGCCCTATTTTCAACTGCAGATTTGTACACATTTGGAGCAATAGTTTGCATTTTTTTAGCAGCAACAAGACATATGTGGGAGGGCCTCGAAATAAACTTCAGGGCCCAACTTCAATGTAAAGAAAGAAATGCAACAGTGTGGCTCAGCAATGTGCTTTTAGTTGTTTCAATCAACGAGCTCTGTTTGAATGCACATTGAATATGTGTCATGAATTCATATTTGATTTAGTCTTTTCATTGGGGAAAAAAAGATTTATAATCAGGTTATTTAGCTCAATGAAAATCTCATTCCTAGGATACACCAGGCGAATGATCGCCTATGACACCAAGGCCAACAAATTTGTGAAGTGTGAGAACCTGAAGGAGCGGCGGATGCATCACAGCGCCACAGTGATCAACAACAAGCTCTATGTCACCGGTGGACGCATCCTCAACAGCCACGACATCATCGAGGACTCAGACTGCTTCGAGTGTTACGACCCAAAGACGGATGTTTGGACCTCGAAAGGCTCTTTGCCATACAAGCTTTTTGACCACGGCTCCCTGCCACTGGTCTGTGTTTCCAACAGACCCAACCCACCATGAGCCACCGCCCAACCTGCCACTCGGGTGGATGCTTTGCTTCATGCTCATCAACTCCCCCCTTTCCCACTACACAAGTGGGAAACCATTTGAAACTGACTGCATTCCTTTGCGCAGCTCAGCCTCTGCCACAACGTGGCGGCATGTTAGGCCAGGCTGACATTCATCTGAATCAAAAGCAGAGCTGAGCTGATGAGCAGAGGTGTCATGCCTAAGGCACCCAGGGGTGGAATCCAACTGAGAACACAAGAGATGACGAGAGGCGGAAAATACTTACACAACAAGCAGCTGTTCAGACACATATGTAATCCAAAAAGCTCTCCCTGCAGATGGCTGCGCTCCTTTGATGGCAACTACGAGTGTTAATGCTTTAATTTCCCAGACATAAATACACTGCATATCACTGCCTGGCAGCTGCAGTTGCCTTCCCTGTAACAATTAAACACGAAGGGAATTACACGTGTGGCTTGTTAACTCTGTGAGCTCTGCTTGTCTTGCAAAACTGAAAACGCACAGAGCACAGTTATTAAGTTTGCACTTTATAGAAACTACATTCCTCCTTTACCCACATGCTTCTATTTGAGAACAAAATGACAGAACATGAACAAGCTCCCCTTGCAAAGTACGGAAGCCAAGTCTGTCATGTTTGCTGAGGGGTTGATGAGGAGCACTATTTTACTTAAAGGACCATACCACTGTTACTGCACGTTATTGTCCTTTGTCAACATCTGCCACACAGGTTATTCCCAAAATAACTTTGTCTGTAACAAATCATATCTGTTTACATTTTGCCCTTATTCAATAAAAGTTACAGAAAGTATCTGAGGCAGCACTTGTGAGGGACAACTTTTCTAGGCGTAATAACTTTTGTCTCAGCGGCTCCCCAGTCCTCTCTCTCTCTCCTGCTCATTGATATTGGACAAAATAAATGCAGACCTTCTATTTAGAAGTGTGAATTACCTATACCTAGAAACTTTCACGTGTCCTATAGTGTTTTTATACTGTGTTTCAACATGAATGGCAGTGAGTGGGGTTTAAAAATGCAGTCTGAGATCTACTAAAGTATACGAATGGTCAAATTTAAGCAACAACATGATTTGTAGAGGATGGGGCGATCTCTGCTAATGGTGAGAAATCAGAAATAGACTGGTATGGTCCTTTAATTAAATTATCTGGGCCAACTTTATCCCACTTTTGTTGGCTCAATTTATAATTTTAACTCCTCCTGCAACCGCCACTCAGCATATCCTGCATTAATTTCTGAATGCATTCACTTGCAACACACGTGACTTGTGTGATATGAAGTACTATACGAATTAAAAGATGTGATGTTAAGATTAATCTGAGCACTAAAGACTCGAGATTTAAATCGTTCAGCTGTGGTTTACTTTCAGTTTCACCGTGAACAAATCTGATTTATGAGGAAAACAGCTTCACAGGCAGCTATGTTGATTGTTGATGAAATCACATGTGACAGTGCTTCCTTTGAGGGAAAGTGGGTAGACATGCAATGACCTACTAAGGGCGACTATGACTGGAAATTGCGATGGTTTGCAGCCCATAACGGGCTCATGTACACATGTATCCTGCAGGTGTTTTCTTACAAGCATGTCTGCTGATCTGAATTCAGTCTGTAAATCATAAATAAAAGAACAAAAGCCATAATGTATCAGAGAAAGATGTACGTCAATGAGACTATGGAACTACTCTTTCCACCGCTACTGTTGCCTCTGTCTTTGCTGGCTCACCCTCTTGACCCTTGAGGAGCATACAGTCACCATTACACTCCAGCTCCTGGTAACAATTGCCATGGCAACCTGTTATCACCCCATTGGATCATCCATGGCATGCATCCCTGTAGTAAGTCAGTCTGTTTAAGACTGCATCACCAATCAACTGCATGATGCAAAATGTGTTACTGCTTCTTGCACAATTGACTTTCTGTTGCTTTTTTTCTTTTAAATAATTAATTTCCTAGTGTGTAATATGCTTTTATTTTGAATACTGATTTTCCTGTCACTGTGCTGGTGAAAGGAGCACTGTATGTACAGTATGATTATATGTGCTGATACTGCAAAGAGCCTAATTTTTAATTTAATGCTTTAAATCTGTGCACAAGAGAACAAATAATACAATGTGTTTTGGACAGTGGTGCAGACTTTGTTGTTGTTGTTCTTACTGGAATGAATGGTTCTCCATTTGTCTGCAGACTGGTTGAGTCATCCTCCCTTCAAACTCAAGGGAACATTGTTGACATGGACACAGTAACGTGTTCACTGGCTATCAGGTGACACATTTGTTCTTCATACGTCATTAAGCAGCACTGCAATGTCCACAGAAATACTGCATTATATTTAACTTCGGTGTAGTATTATAGGAATTATGGTGGAAAGCAAAACAGTTTGTCCAGCATGAAATGAATATGCCGTTTTATATCGCAGCATGACTGATACTTGCCGACCTCTTGACCCTTCCTGCCGCATTCTTGTCATAAAGAGCATCTGGCGGGAGAAGCTCTATATGCAGGCTGAATATCTAGTTACCAGTTTCCTCCTGAGAGGCTCACTGTTTGTGTGGTGCAGCCTGCTCGAATGCAGCCCTCTGCCGAAGTTGCCCATAGGGGAGATCAGATTTCACTCTTACATTTTAATCCCTGCCCATTAGTGGGGAAACACTGAAACTTACCCGGGAGCAGCGACCAAAATGGAATTTAATCACACTACACATTAGCGCAGACAGTTAGCGAATTAAATGGCTCCATTATAGCCTGGTCACTCTGAATGCCTCAAAGTAACCCTCTGCGTATGTGTATGTGCACATAACACCCAGCAGATTGGCTCAACTTTAACATAAAACTTGAACGTTTCCACCCATCAGCGAAGACCATAATGATTACGAATTACTGCGCTGTCAGCTGAGTCAGATGTCATATGCTCGAGTCAGTTAGCCAGAGAAGCATTTCAGAACAACAACCTGTGAAACGTCTTGCTGAGCTCCTGCTAAATACACAGCCTATTCAGCCCGTTTATTGACCGTGTGTTTGCTTGCTGTCTTCCCATAGAAACCACTGTGTGAGGGTCACCCTTCAGGGAGGCTGTGGCCTGGCGGGTTATTTTCAGTGTCTGTTACCAACCCATCAGGGCATAGCATTTCATTTCTAGCCCATTCTGTGCGTGTGTGTGTTTGTTTGTGTGGGCAAGCATGCACACAAATTGTACAGCAACTGTGGCCAGACGAACTATATTCATATTGAGGATTCATAAGTGTAAACCTTTCCTATATTTACCTTTTTTCTTTGGGGGAGGGGTTACAAGCTACAACTACTTACAAGCTACTACTAGCTTCATTTAGCTAAATATCAAGTTTAAATCCCAGAAGTCTTACACAATGTCTGTACTTCTGTTTATTACAAGGTTGAAAAATTGTGAAATATACACTAACATCAATACGTAACATTTATTTCTCCTTTTTTAAACATATTTCTCAAGAGGCTTTAGTTCATGAAGACAGATTTAGAGCCACTTAACTACAAAAATACGGATGACAGCTTATTTATTGAGGAGTTTTCCCGCAGTGTTATGAGATGACTTATTGTCGATCTGGAGCTTTACCCCCCAATATATTATTGTGATGGATACGGAGATTGAGAGGTTTACACCTATAAAGTCAGAGATAGAGTTGAAATGCTTAAGAGATTCTGGCTTTTATCTTTCACGTCACATTAAGATGATATTGGTACATCACTCTCTTTAGATACAGTGTGACTTTAAATTGAAATTAAGGACCAATATACCAACTGAAGGTTTTGTTTATTATAGCCTAGTTTTTGGCAATAATGCTGAAATGTTTTTAAATCAATGTATGGCAGCACTTCAGAGAGAATAACTGAAATGATTTTTTTTAACAGAGTAAGGAAATGTATGGAAATCAAAGATTGAAAAGTTCAGTTAAGTCTTTTAACTTAGTAAGACTTGCAAGTACAAAACTATTGCAGCTGTTGCTCTGCTATGTTATGTTACACAATCAGTATAATCAGATGTAACTGTTTTTGAAAATGCAGTATCAGCTTCACATGCCTGCAGTACACACCTTTTAACACCTGATGTCCCCAAAGACCACAGGGTGATGTGAAGTGCAACAGGATTTCTTTTTATTGTACCTCTACCGCCCTCTGCTGTCGTCTGATGTAACTTAGCATCTGCTTGTTGTTATTTCACTCAGAAATTTAGCGCCATGCTTCAAATTCTATAGTAGGATAAACGAGTCAAACATAAGAATCATGATGATTTTATTATAATTCCTTTGATAAAAACAAACAGATCACAGTACGGCATGCATACATTCCTTACAGAGGTCGAAATTAAACCGGTCAGGTGTGGTTTCACTGGAACATGGCATTGGTATTTTAACAGGCTGGTTCGGCTTTGTTTTCATTTGGTAACAACTGTCACAAAACACACTATGAGAACGCATGTGTGTTTGTGTGTGTGGGTTCTGAAAGGGAGTAAAGTTCATTAAGCATATTTAATGACAGTTTTACACTTTAAAATACCTACATTCAATTCAATGAAGTTCTTCTGTTTTGCTTTAGCCATTATTCCATTCTAACAACAACCTGCAGTCATTCACACAAACTTTCATTCATGAGGAACCCTGGGAAATGGCACTATGGACCCCCCAAGAGGTGAAAAATAAAGACTTTCATATCTATTATTAATTAAGACAAAAACCCAACATAAACAAGAAACTGGTCCAATAAAAGTGCGATTTGTGATTTTTAGGAGTTTCTTAACACTGAGTTTATAAACTATACATTGCAAATAAAATCTTAATTTTACATTGACACTAACATAATAAACACTAATGATAAATGTTTCAAAAGAATTTCAAATAAAGAAACTCTAGAGGCAAAAATCTTAAAACATGGTAAAATTATACTTCTATTCAGTTAAGTTTTTTATATTAAATTTGGACTTGGAACAGTTAAGATATACAGCATGTACACATTCGTAACCCGACATTTCTGTGCTTCTATTGCCCACCTCAGAACGTGGAAGGGCAAGAAACTGAACTTTGAGTTACCCTAGCATATCCCCCATTGAATCTATCACACATATGTACAACAGGTCCAGAACTACAAAGGCATTTAAAGAAAGAACTTACATTTTGGCACCAGGCACAGAATTGAAAATACATTAAAACTAATTCCCAGAACCCACCCAGAAATAATAATCCAACTATTCTCACCCCTCAACGTGTCGTCCCTACAGGAAATATGCATTTTAACTAGCTAAAAACTGAGTGATGTAACATTTGGCATAATTGTTGCTGGAAGAATAAAAGAGGGGCAGGGAAGTGGCAGAGATCCACCCCAACAGACCTGACAGCAGGATCTACAGTGCATTTCTGTCAAAAGACAATCTGTTGTTCTTCCTGAGTGCTAGAAGTAAACAGGAACTAGAAAACTTATTCATAGCTAAAATCAGAGATGGGGCTTTATACTATATACACGTCATTACTACAACTTTTGGCTTTCTGTGTCATCTGATCCCGTTCTTAGGTCAAATATACATTTTCTCACCTGGTTCAATAAGACATCAACAGCTCAATTTATCCTTTCTACCCATGTCCCCTGAATTTTCACTGACTTATAGGAACATGGCTCTCTTTTCTCATCTGGCAGCTACTCTCAAGTCCTGACCAGTCATGACCAGTCATAGCATACCAACAGTTCCTGAGACTAGGTAAGGTACAAGAACCTTTAATACCTTTGGGGTGGGACGGACTGGCTTCATCACACAGTGAACCAGTCCGTGTCAAAACTTAACAAGGAGGGTTTTTTTTTTCTTTAAATAGAAGAACAAGAAGCTCTGGGAGAGGCGGTCCCACACCCTACACCTCGTTGATGGTGCGCTCAGAGGGCCTGAAGTTGACCGAGTTGGACGATGACATGTAGAAGGATTGGGTTTTGCGATTGAGGCGAGCACGCTTGGTGGCAACACACAGGCTGCGTTTGCTGGAGGAGATGATCTCCGTGATGAACTTTTTGCAGTCTACACAGATCTCCATGGTGACCCAGTCCTCAGTGAGCTCCTTTGGCAGCTCAGGCTCGTCCTGTGATCGGCCATCTTTGCTGCTGCCACTGCTGTGTTTAGACAACCTGAGGACGGAACAAAAGCACAAATAAGTACCTTAATTTATCTGACAAAGTCTGACATTTTGACCACATTTCCTTAGTTCAGAAAAAGTAAGAGGAGTTTTACGGTGACATACTTGTAAACACTTCTGCGCAGGCTGTGTCGGCTGTGTCCAGACCCAAATGGATTCTTTTCTGGCTCAACAGGGGCTGATGGTCCACTTGCCTCTTCTTTAGCAACAGTACCAGGGCCCAACGAATAGATGGGCAACGTAGAGTAGGGCTTAGATGGCAGCCGCATCTGTGGTAAAAACATACACAAAATGGTAAAAAACACAATATATGCAGGTCATGGAGCACCTGGTGTTCATGCAGCAGTAAACGGACGTCAATGAGTGTAACATATCTAAAATGAGGGTTTAAAAGTGTTAAAAAATAACCAAGTCTCCTACCTTTTTGGAGCACTGAGAACACACAGGCCTGGAAAAGATAAAAAAAGAACTGTTAACTGAAATTTATTGAACAGACCCGACACTTTAAAAGGTATGCCAGTGACTAAACATTGTACTTTTAGAACACTGTTAAATTAATGGACAATTTAAAACAAAAAATAGGAAAATCAATGCAGCAGAACCGGTGACATCATCTTTTTAACTCCATGCATTTGTCTCCCTTGTCAAAGCCTGATGCCTGTACTACCCACGATGCAATTTAAGCATTTTTCTAACTCTACACCTGCAGATTTTTAGCATTTCCAAACTTGTGGTCTTGCTGACTCAAATTTATCAGACTGTACACAACTCCCTCTGGAGTCACAAACAAAACATCAGTACTAGTCAAACAAATGCAGTAGTACTCCGCAAAACCTGTAAACACACTATAACATCTAAAATTAATGGTGTTTGCTTCCTAAATTGAGTCCTACTTGTGATAGTGACTGGCTTTACCTTTTGCAGAACTGGCACGTGTACGACCACGTAAAGAGAGAGAATCTTTTTGTCCGGCATGAGAAGCAGAGCTAGAGAGGAGAGCATGAGGCGAGGTTAAGAACATTCATAGAATCTGTTGTATTTGCAACAACTGAGGGAAACTATCATTCTGATGACATAAACTCTTCATGTGGTGCCTACCTTTCCTTTCTTGAGCGCTGTGTAGACGTCTTTGTACTGCTGAAACTTCTCCAGCTCGGCCTTGACCAGAACCTGCCTGATGTGCATCACCTCCTCCACTGTCAGAGCGAGACACTCCACTGGATAACAGAACTCCTCCTGGAGGAAAAACGCATTATGTCAAAAAACAAAAAAAAACATAACACCTTACATATAGAGATTAGGACACAGACAACCCAAAACAGTACAAGAGGTAATGGAATTGGGTATCAGTGAGAAAAACACTAAATGAATGTTGATAAATGCACAGTCTGAGTAATACAGTCATGCTGTTATCACCAAAATAAAAGCACTGCACACCACTTTACCAAAAGACCAAGCATGCTATGAGGTGGTGAAGATGAAACACCGGTCTTTGCTCCCCGTGAACCACAAATGTGTCTACCAACATGCCAGTAAGACAGTAAACAAATGCAGAGCATCCTGATGATGTAACACATCCATCATTTTGGTGGTCCACGGCTTTTGGCTTTCAGCTTACTAAATTTAACTCAACTAAACTCAACCCAGCTGCAGCAGATTTCAAAACTGACAAGAGCATTTCAAAATTTTGAAGCTCAGCATGCTTAATTTTCTTTTTTGCGTCATTTGTTTACAGTTAATATCACTCAGTGGATCGATAACTATTCTATAACTTTTTTTACATTTAAATTCTTCAAGGTCATCCCTAAAACCAATTTGCACGTGGACCGACCGTCAATATGCAGGATCGCCAGGATATTTGTAACAGACTTGGGACCTTAACTGACACTTTTAACATATTGATCTATCTTTTGTCTCAATGAAATACCTTAAAGCACCCAAGTCAAATTCAGGAGACATGAAAATTGCTCGAGGAAATGTTTACAGATGGTTTCTTAACTTGTCCATTTTCTTTTTAATCTTCCCCGAGCTATTTTCAGTATCCCGCAGGTTTCCTGTTCACACCAATGGGCCCCATTTGTCAAAAGCATGTCTATTGAATTCTACAGTTTTCTGAATAGGTTTTCCACTCAGTATTAGGTGCCTTTGATGATGTGCAGTAACAGTGACATACCGTGCCCTGAGCACCACTGGGGGCTTCCACCTGACCGGCAGAGGGAACAAGGCATTCAAACAGAAGCACTGGCTGTATCACAGAAATGTCATAACTTGCAGATTCTATCCTAATTGTTTGGCAATGATGGCAATGCCTCCATTAAACTCCCACTGACTCTTAATATACTAATAAACTAATAATATATATATAATACACTAATAAACTTTATCATCCAACAAGCTAATCACACACACTACACATGATATAATTTAATACAGCAACTGCATGAATTAATTATAGGATACTATGACAGGCCGCTAGTTCATTATTATTTGCAGCCAACTTTGACGAAGATGCTAAAATAAAAGACGAATGTTTCTTGCAGTTTCCATACATTATGTCACCATTTCTCTCCTTGCATCATACTTTTAACCCTATGTAACTGTTATTTCAGACTATGTGAGGCATAAAATTGAATTTCATTATGGAACTTCAGAACAGGAAGTCCCATGACCGAAAAATCATCTGACAGGATCCTTCTGAAAAGCGGAGTTCAGTGGTGGCAGCCTTCCTCATCTCATGATTTCATTCTGTCTGCTCCATCACAAACATCAAGAATAACGGCTGGTGTTTTCTGATGGAGGGGGCCTCCATGTTGCACACATCAATGCCTCGTGTGTTTCCTCTATTCTGTCCCGCTCTCACGTTTTGAACTTTCCCAACACAGAAAAAAATGCCTTAATGAAGTAAATCTCATAAATGGGCTGATGATGATGGATTACCTTGGCGCCGGGATCCGCCATCAGCTGCAGCATTATATAAAATAGGAAATGACTGAAAGTAAGTCTTTGGGACAAGACAGCTGACCAGTGTAAACATTTTAATGAGATATGAGTAACAGAGAGGGAGGGCAACTGCAACAAAGACTGTTTTATATCTACTGAGGTGCTCAACTCTGGTGCCTATGTGGAGGGAAAGCATGGTCGAGCATGTGTTTGTGCCAAAAACAAAAAAGAAACATTTTTCTGAGAAAAGAAATTAGGCTTCGATTTTATCAAGACTTAATGACTAGAAAAAAATGGAAATGGCGGTTTTCGATTTCCTCAAACTGGCACAAATAAGTTATATTATTGAATTTTTCGATAGACAAGGCAAAGTAATCGCAAACATGATCCATTAGCTTTCCTTTGTCCTTCAAATATAGCAACATATAAATCAAAAATGTAGTGTAAAATTTTTAATTCTCAAGGAGAGTCACCCCCTCCAGAATTTTAAGGTATTTTTGTTTAAACGAACACTTAATGGTTAAATCTGGTGTCTGTTTTGTGTGTACTGGCACCAGCAGTTTGCTATTAGACTGAGCGAGTGGTGAGAACCAACCAGTTCCATCTAAATCCCCTTCATACAGCGGCCTGTCTTGTGGCTTCAATTACATCCATCAACCTCACTGGAATCACACGACCGACACAGAGTCCCTCAGAGAACCAGTGAGCTCATGGCAAACAAACAACCAGTCAGACTGGAGGAAATGCAGCAGATATATTACCGTACGTCCACTGCTGTTAGTATATTAAGCTAGAGTTCATTTAAACTGTCAAATCCATGAGTATGATTTGTTATTAAAAACGTGTGTTTGTATAATGCAGAGTGATTTACATTTGACTGACAATAGTGACATTTAAGGAGGAGAGTATTTATAGTTAAATATGATACTCCATCTTAGTTTGATCATCTAATGTAAGCGTTTTTATAACTGACAGTCACGTCTACAATGTAATCTT
The DNA here is from genome assembly GCA_029823135.1 of Acanthurus reversus. Lineage (NCBI taxonomy): Eukaryota > Metazoa > Chordata > Actinopteri > Acanthuriformes > Acanthuridae > Acanthurus > Acanthurus reversus. The sequence goes on from JAPXVT010000009.1 coordinate 16,844,812, forward strand.
TGTAAAACCAGGAGGGATGTTAAAGATCTGTTCATCAACTGCAGAGCCTTTATTCATCCATTGCACAGGCCTTCATAACTGTTTCAATAGCAATAGCTTTCATAGCTGATGTACCAGAGACTTGGAGGTCTGTCTGGATGGAGGTGCAAAGGGGCGGACACTGGTTGGGGCCTCCTTCTCGATGGAGTGCCGCCTCTGCGAAGACTGACGCTTGTCTGGCTGTGGGGTGGCAGAGATGGGCAGGAACTTTGGAGGAACTGGAGACACAGGACATAACAAAGAACAACACAAGAGAGAAGCAGCAAAGATTCAACATTATGAGGATTCAGCAACACAAGTTTTGTGTAAACAACCTATAAATGTTTAAAATGAAAGCGCATGACTTTGCTCCAGGCTGAGCTCTTACCCTTCTTCCCCGTGATGGCCTCGGGTGACGTGTCCTCCATCAGAGATGTGGACATACTGGAGCTGCTCCGTGTGGCCTCCTCCTGTCAATCAGAGCTTATATTTAGCCGCAAGATGTTTATAGCTCTGAATAACTTTGAGTATTGCATGGAAAAACAGTCCCTATAGATATTTATAAGTCCCCTAGCACAAATAAGTTGGTTGTCTCTGAGAGAATTTCAGCAATACTTCTGGAAAGTCTGTCGACTAACTAATTTATGCACACTTAATCTGCATTTTTGGAAAAAGTTGGCAATCATTTTTTGGCTCATGTAGCACAGACATGAGTCATGTCTTTTGAAATATGAAAAAATAAATGACATTTTTTCAAGCTGCTAGACTGGAATTGGATTCACTGGAAGACATCCTACATCCGATTCGGAGCTGTCCAGCTCAGCTAGCGTGGGCGCTCTGAGCAGCCTCTTCCTCTGGCTGAGGGGCTGCGCTCCGCCTTGACTGGGTCCTGCGGTGCCGCTGGTCAGAGACTGTGTGCTGACAGCCATTTTCCTGGGTGCATCAGGAGTGTCTGCAGTGGAACAGCACACGTTTAAGAAGGAACAGTGTTGTATTACAAGTGAAGCAGAAATTCTCATGACTTGTCTCCTTTTCTAACAGCTGGCCATCACACCTTATGTGTAAACTATGAGTGTCTTTGTATTGTTCTTATGATGAAAACACAAAATCACTGTACGAAGACCACATGAGATGAAGTCCCAAACACACGGTTGCGTTACTAACTTCCTCTCAATCAATTCATCCAAATAATAAAACTGGAAATTCAGTGACAAACGCCAAAACAAAAAAATCACAAGACTGATTTACAAAATAGCTTCATATCCAGGGGACATCACTTCATGAGAGATGTACCTGAGCTGCGGAACAAGTCCTGGGGCGTGCTGATGCTTTTCCCTGCACCTACAAAGGAATGCAACCATCAACAGGAGTACACACTTGAATATTTCCATCTCCAATACTAGAATGGTACCACAGGGAGGACTTCACAGCAACAAGCATCCATCAGACGAGGTGTGAATTGAGGGGATGTTGAGTAATGGTGGGCAACATAACTAAAGTAAAGGTAAGTGAGGGGTAGTGCCGGAGAGGCAGAGAAAGACGATGAGTGCAGCCACAGTGCAAGAGGTTATTCTCGTACGTTCATCTGGATTATGGTCTTCCTGTGAGACTGCAGTGTTTCATTCAGGCTGTCATCTGCCATTCAACTATTTATCTGGGGTAGGCTGCTGATTCAGTGTTGTTATGTAACTTTTTCATATTCCACAGTGAGAGCGGATTAGGGTGACGAGCAGGGCAGAGGCAGAGCGGCGACCTGTAATCTCACCATGCAGGCTCTGATTCAATGGCTATTCTTCATCACCTAGACCACACAGAGTCCCTGTGAAGGACTACTGTACCCAGGCCATGCTTTCCATTTATATCATTTATTACATGTGCCAACTGTAGAACTCCTGTTCTGAAGCTGGTTTATTCTGGTCCTCAGCAAAGACTCTGCGACACTACATAAACACTACATCGACCACACAGCCTGAGAATAAGTTGCACTGTGTTGAACCAATCTCTTTCTCAGGTACACTAGGTGTCAGTAAGCATTGAATTAAAAAGGACAAAAAGAGGGTGTGTGTGTGTTTCAGTCAAGAGCTGAACCTAAAATAGCCTGGAATGACAAGGTACAACAATAGGAGCACAATAGGTGACATCAAACTGTACCTGATGAGTCAAAACTGTAAGACATGCTAAGAGGTCGCATGACTGACAGATATGCCCACGTTTGGAAGAAAACAACAAGGGAATGGAAGCAAATAGAACAAAAAGAAATCGGTAAGAGTTAATGGATGATGGAGGCGATGAATCATTCAAGTTTATGAAACATATTCTGAAAAATCAAAGATTATAAAGACTGTATTATTTTTAGCAAAAGTTTCACAGAACCTGTATATCCTCTCATGTGTGTTATTATGCAACTGCTCAATGTTAACCTCTTAAATCCCCAAACAAAAAGGACCCTTGTTTACAGTGCACAGAAGCACTGTATGGTACAGGCTGACAAAATATTTGCTGTTTTGATCTGATTAAATGCTTTAAATGGTTCAAACATGTTGGCCAATTCTAATAACTGACATCAGAAGAATTACTGCCTTCTATTTATTAAGTAACCACTAAGGGCAACATTACATACTAGACTTAAATTAACAGATATGTTGATTAAGTGCAAACCAAAGAACATTTGTCAGCAACCACAACAGTTCCTTTGGCAGTACATGTCGAGCGAAGAATTGCTCACAGCAGCAGTCAAAGTGATCCTTGTTTAAACACGGAGACTCTCATGATAAAGTGAACAGATCAATGTAAGAAGAGGGCTGTTGGAGTAATTATGATGGATGTGGTTACGAGTGAAGTCAGGTTAATGGTTTTGTCCTGAGTGGAGGAGTTAGGCTCGGAGAGAGCAGCCATGCATTATGTTTACAGTCAAAAAAAAAAGTCCTGCAGATAAAACAAAAAGGTTTTGGTTTGAAAGTTTGAACAAAATGTGCAATAGATTGTGATTTATGTTCACAAGACGGTTGCAAAACTCCACTGAATTTTTGGTCACTGGTGCATGTATGTCAGCAAATAAATATTGGCACATTTATCTCCCCAGCTGTCAGCGGCTTACCCAGGCGGCTTCTGCGGATCATGTCCGGCGAGACCGGCCTGAGCTTCCTCTCCGCTTTAATGTCCTCCAGCAGTCGCTCATGGAGGCTCCGGGGACGAGGCGGGTGGGGCTTCAGTTTACGGGCTGAGACCTGACAAGACAATCCCACAAGAGAGCAGTCGACTGCCATCACCACGGTGACCAAAATTAGATTTTTTTCCTCTTACACATCACCAGAAAGAGAGCATTAAAATTAAATTACATCATCCAACTATTTTGTTCGTCATAACAAGGAGGCGTGTGTGCGATTGTGGCATTATTTTTCCCATTAGTCACACCCAGTCATCGGGCATGCACTGCTAATATCAGTGTACTTGCATAACAGCTGGCAATTAAACTTTGTTTTCACAACCAGATTAAATATGGTTAATAATTATGAGTCATTCTCTAAGTATTTCCGACTCCAGTGTCACTCTGACTGAAATTTTTTATGTATTTACCTACAACCAAGACCGGTTGCCTGAGAATCAACCTTCTTCCGATGGCAATACAAGAATGTATTCTAAAAGATTAATAAATTAATAGCACCATGTCGTGTGCTACTCACAGGGTTAAGAGGAGGTCGTGACCTGATGAATTCAAGAATGATCTCATGTGCGCTCTTCTTTAACCTTGGTGGTATGTCTCCGTTCACCTGAAAAGACATTATTAAACTTGATGTTGGTCTTGCCTGAAAAGAACTGAATGAACTGAAGAGAGTTCACTGGCTTCTTAAATTGAACAAAAGCATTTCTGTCTTGGATTATTCCCAACACAGAGGAAATGGTTATGCAAATTTATGCTCAAAGTGGGTTTTTACAAATGAGTGAAACCCTCACCATGACTTTACGCAGCTTGTAACGTTTGGAGCGAATGTCGTCCATCAGCATTTCATATGGTGTGAGCTGGTATTCGATGGGCAGAGGGTTGTACTGACGCTCCTGAACCTTCTTCAGCTTAACTCCGTCCCGGAGATCTCGCATCACCTGCACCCAGAACCGTGCCTGGTTGGGGACAAATTAGATTTAATACGATAAGAAGAAGCTACGTACTTATTAACAACGTGGTCACGGAGTTAAATTTAGATGTGTATGGAGGTAAGTGAATTTTTTTTTTACCCAGTCTGCATTTTGCAGCTCATCGAGGTGTTGAACAGGTTCCCGAGTCTCACCTTCCATTCTCCGAAGGTTCTAGCCGAGAAAAAGGAACAGGAAACATGTAAGAAAGGTTCACATCAGGTCTAGCTTAATTTTGAAGCAAAGTATTAGGTTAATTAAGTAATGGAGGAAGAGGCACTCCTGAGTAATCAGAAACTCAACGACAAAGTAAGAAAAGAGAAAAATTACTGCTGCCTATATCCATCCTGACTTCCTGTGTTCTGACTGACACTCCCAGGAGAGAGACATATCCTATTCTATTCAAAAAAATATATTAAAAGTAAAGAAAACAGAGAAAGAGATTACAAAACGTTTTAGGATTTTTAGGTATTGCATTCACTGCAGTGGATAAAATTAAGCAGAACTAAATGTTCAACTGTCCTTGCTGTCAAAGCAGTCTAGTTAATTCATCAGTGGATGCTGTTTTAGATGAGCATGTCGATATCTATCTCATCCGATATCGACAGTCTTCCAAAGGAAAATAAAGCAGTCAATAGTCAACTAATGGCTGCTATTACTGTCTGCCTGCTGAATCCTCAGCCACCGTGCAAGTTAGTCTCTGAAAGTTCTAGTTCAAATATGACACAGGGCAAGGTTAAGGTCTGCCCTCCTTGTTGACATATTCAATATGTGAAATAGGGCCCAAAATATATCGGTTTGCCGATATTATTGGCCGATATCTGCAGATATATCAGTATCAGCGTATTTGTTCTCTGATAAGTGGCAATATTAAAACTGTTTTTTAGGGTTGAAAAAAATACTTGGACTAGT
>JAPXVT010000009.1:16924287-16936312 GCA_029823135.1 Acanthurus reversus
CAGTTAGTCTAGTTTGACCTATCTGTAGGCTGTATCATTTGAGATTATTTCCCCTCTGTGATAACTATAATTTAACTCAATTCCAAATATTTGTTCCTTTTAATAGATTTTCAGTCGCTTTACAAGTTACAACCTATGAAATTCTAGTCTCGCTCCTGCCATGGTCTGTACTTTCTGCAAAGGTAACACCTGTGTCCCCTCGCTCATAATTTCTCCAACAACCTTCCTCCATCTTTGCTCCTCCTCCATTCGAGTCATTTCAAAAACGTCACATATTTTAAGTTTCTAAAAATTTATTTCCAGGTCACATGCACCAGGAAGAATGCGATGCGGACGCAAAAAAAAATGACGGATCATAGGAGCAGGCCAGCCGTGTTGATACTGAAACACCGCCAGTTATACCTCTGATCTCGCGAGATTTTCTTTGCTCACAGGCAAGAAGCGGCACCGACTGCCCAGGCCCGGCGTTAGTCTTAAGGGTATCAGGTAGACATCAGATCTTTACAGAAGGCCACTAGTTTTTACTCACAGGCAATTATTTCATTTTATGTTGACTTTCTTTCTAGTTAACACTTGGAGTACACATTTTCATGCAAAGATACTTTATTCAGTTGAGTAATGAAAACAACTAAACAAAAACATCCTTTTACCAATGCAGCAATAATGCCCAGACTCAAATGTATCCTCAAGGATTTTAATGTACAAAATAAGGAAAACAAAACTTAAACGAGAACACATGGAAATTCACAAAATGTTTTCTTGGAGGAAAAAAAAAAATCCTGTACAAACAGTGAGGTGGCAGCCAATAAATGTGCGGCGTGGCGATCATCTCCTCGGACCACCTCTGCCTCGTCCTCTTCCTCTGCCACGTCCTCGTCCTCTGCCACGTCCTCGTCCAGCAACTGAGAAAAACAGAGCAGTGTTGTCTTAGCAAAATTTGTCAAACATTCACCAATAAGTGCAACTCATTATTTAGGTCACTTTAAACCACACACAAAAATTTGGTCACATTCTAAAAGTAAACAAAAATCCCGGCGTGATATGAAGGTGAGGGAACAATTTGCACAAGACAAGCAATCAAAATACAATTCAGTGTGTTTTACTAAAACTGGATTGAGATGAATGCCTCCATTACAACCTGTATCACTGTCAACTGCAACAGGGGCGTCCCTCAAGGTTGGGTTAGATGAGAGGACTGAGTGACAAGACATGAACTGACTGACTGACACTGGCCGTAAAGCACGATGCAAATCATAAACAAGAGGGTTGGAGGTACAACAGTCTCATTGAGTCAACTAGTGATTTTCATATGAATGTATATAGTTAGTTGAGTGACTGCAGATATTAAAAAAACAAACAAAAACAAACAGGAAGACAGCATTGGGTTATACCACTACACATATAGGCATCTTAAGCCATAAAATTAAAAAACTCTGAGGGTTTTTGGGACTTAAGCGGATATGCACCAACAACAAGAAATAATCAATTACAGTTTGAATATCAAATGATGTCACCTCACAAAAATAGTCAACATTACTGCTTAGGACAACGATTCATCTCGCCACCAAACTTCATCACATTTTGGGCTGTGCTTAAGTTGTACAACCATTTGTCTTGTACTAGCAATATAGCTGAACTAGCATGTAACCGACAACTAAACTATTCAGCACCTGCATCGATCTTTGGGCTTCATGACATCCTAGTTGTGTTTCTAGCATTTTGTGCATAATTTAGTAAATAATACATAAAGGGTAAAGGAACGGGTATTTTTACAACAAGAAGAGGAGACTGATGCTTAACAGTGTATGACCCAACTTGTCCCATACAGCCTGATGACAGCAAAAGTGTAAGTAGGAAATCATGTTATTGTTCTTCACGCACAACTACCACATAAAACTGACATTTTTTTGCTTAACACAGTTTAAGTTCACACAAGTTACAGGGTTGTCAAAGCACTAAAAAAATGTTAAGCAGGCCACTAGGGGTTTAGTTTCTCGCTTTTATGATATTTTACAGGGTCATGTCGAGGTAACCAGCGACAAACAAACAAAAAATGATTGGGAGCAAGAACTCGATGGTGAACTCTGAAAAAAATCCATCAAACCTCTATTAACGCCAGACACACTTTAATCCAATTCAAGGTAGTCCATAGACTGCACTACAAAGTACAAAGTCCAGGCTTCATGCCATATTTTTCAACACTTCTCCTTTATGTAGTAAGTGTAAACAAGAAACTGAGACCCTGAAATTGAATTCATTCTGGTCTCTTATATTGGATTACATATCCAAAGCCTTTGACAAACTATTTCACCTGATACTTTTCTTGCCATCTTTGGTTCAGTGGTAGCTAATATTAAGCAAGTCTTTAACTGCCAAAATGTTCTGGCACCATATTTACTGCACTTAAAAAATGAGAACGCCACACATCATGCCTGGTTTGCTGTTTTATGGTTATCGCTCAGCTTAACCCCTTAATGACATGTTGACATTTCTCACCTGCTTCCCTCTTCTTGGACTTTATCTTTGGCTCAATGTCGACCAGCAAGGTGTCCAATGGGAGGCTGTCGGGAAGGATGAAGTAGCGAATGTTGTTGCCACGGATACTCAGTGATTCCAGCTGAGTGGGCTCCCTGTTTTTCAGGGTCATTTTCACGGCCTTCAGGTGGGTGTTCATGCTTACATCAACACCTAAATGAGACACAGAAGGAAAAGGCGATAAGGATTTAAAAGATATGAAAAAGTTTCAAATTCACTTGACAAGCTCACATTAGTTCTAAACACAGAGAGAAGAAAATGCATGAAACCAAACAGGGATAGGAGTACGTCAATAGTGGCTGGCGAAATGATCAAATATCTTCTTGCTGATTCAGCCTCTACTCCACCCGAAGCCAACATTTTCATACCAGAAATACAAGATTCAAAACCCCTCCAGCCTTGTAGTTAGGTGTGCACAGGTAAAATTAAACTCCAAGAAAAAGCAGTGATGCGAGTCTAGTAGGCAGGTAGATGTGTCACAATAAATTTCTAGAGTAGCTCAAAATCTTGTTTTTGCCAACCATCAGGAAGTACTTATAACACTCATGCGGGGATGTACAAGTGGACTCCTGTACTCTAGAACATCCCTCTTAGGTGTGATTACAGGTTTAAGAAACAAAATTAGAGCTGAAAAGGATTTTCAGCCAGAAAGGTAGAACATCCCTTCCTTTCAGCCTGGTGTCTAGGTACCCTTTAAAGAGGGAAGTTTGTGGCCACTAAACCTCTCTTTGGTCACTCTTTTTAAATGTCAATAGGGCCGATCACACAGCACATCTTCTGCTTTTTAAGTGACCATTAACTTCATATTGAAATCTCAACGAAGAAGTCACATGGTTGCAGGATAGCAGCAAAGATCTCAAATCATTACAGTTTTATTATCGTCCAGCTGCTGTAGTTACATTACAAACAGTGCCACATGTAAATGTGAACAATTATATGATGAGTTCAGTCTAAGATTCTGCAGAGTAACCGACTGAGACACACTGTTGTAACACAGTTAGCCCCAAAAATTGTAGCCTCTAAAATTAATTGTTTTAACACATGTATATGAAAGAGAGAAAAAGGTTGGATTTATTGCACGACTGTTGACTTAAGCTAAATTAGCTTCAGCTCATTGACCTAATCAACTGTGTACTGAATATATATTTACTGTCACCTGCGGATTTGCGATTGAAAGAAAACTTGAGTCATAACATCTAATCTTTGAAGAACACCATCTCACTGCAGTTTACTCCTGTAGAGACTAATGACACCATATTTTATTAATGCACCAGCTTGATCTTCACGTTACCTGTGATGGTGCCATGGACCTGGGTGCCATTCTTCAGTTCAATGGTGACCGTCTCATGGCTGAGTTTCATCAAAAACCTGTGAGGATCAAACAAAATTGCAGAGTACATTTGTCTTTCAGCTGCATGTTATATAGCTCTACAAAAGATTATTTTGACACACAAACACCAGATCTTAGCTACCTGGTCAACGTTAGCTTTCGGGTGCAGCTTTCAGAACCAAAACAAACAAATAGCTGCGAGAACTCAACACTCTAAAACTCTATTAAAATGATTTGGGAAATAGTTACATTTAAAACATATGATTATGAATGTAGGGTTTTTAAAAAAATCATTTTCCAAATTGCTTACGTTAACTGAACATTGCAGAGAACGGCGAAAAGGATAAGGCCTGCTAGTAAGCTAACATACAAGTCGCTACTTAACTTGTTTGGAGAAGCTAGTTAATTAGCATTAGCAAATATTCCTAATGTAATTAACGTTACTTTCGTGAATTTACATCTAGCTCTAAAGCCCCTCCTAAATAACTGAAGATAAAAACGACATGTGCAATGCATTTATCCTATTTCAGAGTCTGACTTATTGTAACACCGGGCACCCCCATTCATTTCGTCCAGCGCTTCCCGCCTCATCACCGTCTCCCGGTTTACATCTAAATCCATCCATCATCACCTCGTTGTTTTTATTATCTCATATCATAGCACTAAATAAAAAACGTCTTTTAGCGACGACCTACCTGACTAGTTTCATGTTGGTGACGGACAGTAGAGACAAATCCTCCACCAAAGAGAAAAATTACGGCGCTCAAGTGGAAACACAGGCCGCTGTTGTACGTTTAACGTTTCAGTCGCACTGATACGACGTCATTACAAGAGCGACCGCGGCGAGGAAATGGTACCAAAATACAACATCGCCGCCTAGCGGTGGAGTAACAAACTGATTTAGCACTTTACAGCCTTCAATTCAGTTATTTCACACTTCAGCAGAGGACTATTGGTGGGAAAAAAAACAACTCTATAGCAGCATTACATTTGTGAACAGGAACAGTGTGTAAAAAAATAAAGAAAATATCAAAAAGGTCTTTTTTTTTCTTTTTTTCTTTTTAAATCTATGCTTTTCCTGCTATGACATGTCTGCCATCAAAAAGACCCACAGTCTATTTAAGCTTAAGATTCCCAAGACATTTATGAGCCTAATAAATATACAGAAGTAATGCAATTTTTTAGGCAAATATCTTACACTTACTAGCCATACAGAATATGAAAGGATCTGAATATGATTTTTTATTAATAATAAAAGAATCAAGCAAGTCACTTGTTAATTAGGAATGAAGTGCACTGATGAAACTTGTGACACTACCAGTCATTTCATACCTGCTGCTGATGTAGATCTTTCCAAGAGTAACATTGAGTAATGATGTGCAAATATACCAAACACACTCTTGCTGTGTATCTTTTGTACTCTATGAGTTCAGGTGTCAATTTAGATTTTTTATGGAAAATTCCAATACATAATTTTTTTTGTTTTTAAATGCTTGAAAGAAAACAGGAGTTTGCAATGTTGTAGTTTCCACGGGTTGCACTTACTGATGTACACCAGTAGGTGTTGCTAAAGCATAGTCGAAATTTAGTATTTTTACCACTGCTGTACTCATTAATGTGCACTGTTAGTACGAGTGACACAAAAAGTATCTCATTCTTTCTTTCACCAATTTTTGTTAAGGTTGTTTTATAAAATCCGTTCCACAAAGCACTTAAAAAAAAAATTCACTGCGACACACTTTCAGCTCTATTTATTGAGAGTAAACTTTGCACTGACACTTTCAATTACAGTTTTGGCCACACATCAAATCTCTCTTATGGACCCACTGGGAATGTATCAAGTATAATCTATGAGAGTGCAATTTCTTTTTCTAATTCTGAAGTGGTTGGTTGAGGGCTTGTTGATATATAAACATTTTACTGTATATGGAGTACAAAATGGCAAAGGACCATTCTGTTGACACCATAAATCCAATTCTAAATCATGAAAAAAAGGAAAAAAGTAACAAAATGTAATAATAATTATAATAATAATAATAATAATAATAATAAAAGCGGCACTCATCAGTCCTCCTCAGCTTGCCTGACAGCACTGGATTATATTAACACATTAACAGCATGTTTGTGCAAATCAAAAGACCCCATACTCAGTGCTTACATTGTGTTGCAACTGTGCAACTTAAAATAAATGTGTGCAGTCGTGTGAAACAAGCCATTCCTCAGGAAACAATGTCTGAAACTTTATGGGCGTCACCAGCAGCCCTCACATCTCAGAAGGCTTCATGAAATGTACTTGCCAGCACCTACAAACTGTCTAGCACCTTCACAGTTTAATGTTCAGTACGGAGAGGAAAAGGTGACGTCTTTAGGGCTTTAAAGTCAAGATCACGTCAGTGGAGCACTCCAGCCCTCACACTTTTGACAAGCTTCAAACTCAAACTTTCAATTAGAAGTAATGCATTTTTGATTGCATATCACATTCTGTATAACTGACCACTTTTGTAAAGTAGAAGGAGAAATTTCAACTGAGAATTTGCTCTTAAACAGGATACAGGCAGTGTTAAAATGTCTTGTAAACACTTCAGTCATAAATGAAAGTTTTAAGATAAAGTTTAAATCACAATCCAGGATCAGGATTCAAGATTTAGAAAAAGAAAAGAAAAACTTAAAAGCCAAATACATATCAAATTTCAGATAACCTGATTTTTAATTATAGTGGAAAGTAAATGGTCAAAACTTGGGCACTACTTCTCTGTAGATAAAGTAAAAGTAGGATAAACCCGGGGTGCAAGGACAAACAATACTAATGTGCATTAAGAGCCTCAGTGTATGGTGATGTGTTTCCATTAGCAACTTTGTTTAGCATGTTTAAAAAGTAATGACACTAATAATAAATACCGACAAATAAGCAAATACGATCGAAACGAAAAGGCACACAGACCCAACAACTCTGGTCTCATCTCAACTTGAAGAAACTTCATCTCTATAATAAGAAATAAAGGAATAAAAAAGGATAAATTACAGTTAAAAACCCAACCTGTCTCCCATCTATCTACAGCACACTGTACTCGCCATCAGTAGTAGGATAGATATGACAAAAACAAATTAAAACTGAGTGTTTTCATTTTCAATACTGTCCGATTGCTTTGGCTCAGTTTTAACAACACTTTCGAATGTGTAAAGAGACAAACACTAAACTCTAAAATCCTTTTAGTAAACACACCCAATATTAGCTCGAGTTTTAATTTTCATTACTATGCAAAAAGATCACTGACTGCAGTTTTGCAACAAAAATTCTCTAGAAAGGGTAAAAAGGGAAGTAAAACATAAAAGTGCTGCAATGTGTCGAGTTACAGTAGTGTAAGCTGCAATTTAATGTTAGTTCATGTTAATGTCGTTAATGCAGAATTAAAGTGGCTTTCTGGTGATTTTAGTTTTAGTGCAAAACGTAAGTGCATGCAGTGGAGTACAATCACAATCATTAAGTTAAACTCTCGACTTATTTCTATTTTCAGTAAACAAACATTTTATATCAATGTCTTTTATCTTACATCCCTGGGTCTATTTTTATCTATTGTGTTAAAAAACCTAAAAATTTTATGATTTGTTGATTTTAGTTTTTAAAAAGTTTTATAAACAAATATAACTTTTATCGATACTATTAATAAATATATGTCATTCTTAATCTAAATTAGCTTAGTCTTTTTCTACAATGTTCTTTTTTTTTCATTTTTCATTTTTCATATGTGCGTAATTCCGAGGACATGACCACTCAATATTCTTTGTTTGGATAAGAATTACTGTTACATGGCATTGTCTGCCGGAACTGTGTCGTTTTAAATAAGTTCCTTTATTGTGATGCTTCGATACCTGAATTTAAAAAAAGATGCATTTTATATCAATTTTGAGGTCAAATGTATAAGTACAGCACTTAAACACACTGAAACTATGTTGTGAGAACAGAGCCAAAGCAACAGTAAAATACAGCAATATGGAGGAAAGCTAATCTCCGATGAAGACAGAACTAATATGAATGGGTGGCAGGATGGTGCAGTGAGTGGGAAAACACAAGGTTCAATTCCCACTGCAAACAAGCACCCATGATGCTTGAGTGCCTTTAAGCAAGACACTGAGCTCCTATCAGCTCTTAAAGGCGCTGCTCTGTTGCTGACTGGCCTCTGACCTCCCTGTGCAGCGTATTAAAATGAATTATTACCACCGTTAAATTAGCACGTTGTACTAGCGTGACGTTTACTGAGCAGACAGGTGTATTATCGTCCGTCCCACAAAAAGTAAAGATCAGTAGTGCGTTGGGCTCTCTAACTAAGCAGGCACAGTGTGCATGAAGGTCCAAAAATCTGAATTAGGCCCTCTGATTGTACAGTACGCTAAACGAGCTCCGAGGTTACAGTTATCGTCATATTTGGCTCTGGGAGCTCTGAACAGGCTCGTGGTTGGGTTAGTGTGTCGATAAAGTGAGGGTTTACGAGGCAAGTCTGGATTTCAGCGTGATCAGCACCAAAACTTTCACCCTGGACAAACTGAGAAGACAAATACAGGAGGCAGGGAATAAATAAAATGAGAAAACAAAAACATGTGCAGCATTTTATGTGTTTTGATATCAGTAGCTTCCCATATTGTACTGTTTTAAACACTCTTGTTTCAATAAGAATAGTTTGTCTGTTCTTAGGGCAGACAAAAGCACTTTAAAAAAAACTGCGTATGACATCATCTTTACTGGACAGAGTCCGCGGGGCTTCATGTCCTCTCTAGATACAGTATAATACACACAGTAAACACTCAACTCCCAAAGACCTTCATCTGTCATTGAGGCGTCACCGATACATTTGATATTTTTCCATCAATGCTTCATTCGACTTTTCCCAATCCTTGATTTTCCTTCTTCTTTCACTTTCATCTCTCTCTGGCTGTACTTGGCTCAGCTCTCTACATGTCGTTTTTTTGCTGTCACACCAGGTGTACTTGTTCCTCCCACTCCTCAGGCGATTGGTCCCCCTCTAACTGAAGGATGAGGTCTAAGTCTCTCTCTGTGGCCGGGGCAGTGTGTGCGGGACTGTTTCCGCTTTGGGAGTGTGAGCAAGGGTGTGTGTGCGCTTCGTCCAGCGACAGGTCAGCCACACACCCTGCTTCCACACCCTCCTGGCTAACCTCTCTGTTTTCCAGGTCCAGAGTGCTGGGCCTCCACGTCTTCGGGCCCTCCGCGCCCACAGCACCTAAACAAGGGTTCGCCGGCCCTCTGTCCACTTCTGGCTCGCCCTCCAGGGGCTGCCAGAGCGGGGCGGGGGTCACGTCCCTGGAGGTCTGGCTCTCGGTCTCAGTCTCAGTGTGTGTGTCAGGGGAGGAGTCGGTCTCTGTGGTGGGCGGGGAGGGGATGAGGGCCAGGCTCTGGGGGTTGTTCTGGGGGTTGATGTTGTTGTTAAACCAGGCCATGATGTTGTCCAGCAGCTGGGCACTGGCTGTGGGGTCCAGGGGCTCCAGACTCTGAGGGTCACTGGGGGTGAAAGGACCCCCCGGGGGGATCACCGGTGAAAGCAGCAGATCCGGCTCGAGCTCTGGAGACGGGAGGCACAACTGGGCAGGGGGCTGGAGGTCTGATTTTGGGGGGCGTTCGAGAGCGTAGGCAGCAGGACGCTCCTGAGTGTAAGAGCTACTGTGTTCTGGGCAGGGGTTGTAAGAGCCGTCTGGTTTCGGGGCGCTGTTGTACGTGGCTGCGTGTTCCCGGTTATACGAGCTAGGATGAGCCGGGTTTTGGGTGCGTTCAAGTGCGCAGGAGGCAGTGTGTTCAGCCTCAGCCAAATAACCACTGGAGTGGCAGTAACTCTGCTCTTTGTTGTCATAGCGAGGATCTGTGATGGTGATATGATCAAGCACATACGGAGCACTCAGTGCATTCTGGTCTTGTCTATGGCTGCAGTCGCTGTAAGCAGGTTCGATGGCGTAGGGAGCAGTGAGTGTACTGTGGCTGTATGTGTGGTGGGAGCAGAGCTGCTCCTGTGTGTGTGTGTCCAGGTCATAAGGAGTGGTTATGTTCCCCAGTTTCATAAGGCTGTCTCCCAGCTCCAGCAGCTCTGCACTGAGGGAGGGAGGCGGGGGAGGGAGTGGGAGGGAGTTCGACGTGGGAGGCTGGGAGGTGGAGTCTGTCCTGTTAGGGGGGCGAGGAGGATCCAGGAGAGATGTGGGGAAGGAGGAGCCCCTGGCTCCCGGAGGACCGTCGCTGCCGCTGAGAGAGTGCAAAGCCACATCACCAAGGTCTCCCGCTGGACCTGGCCTCCTCTCCTGTCCTCTGTCTGGTCCGCGCTCCAGCTCCAGTCTCCCTTCCAGCCCTCCCTCCAGGTCCCGCTCTCTGCGGGACTCCTGAAGGGACAGCTGGATGGCCAGCAGGATGTTTGGGTCGTCTTCATCCAGCGAGCCCAGCGCTCTTCTGCGGCCCTCACCTCTCTCTGGAGCTTCTGGAACACAACGTGTGGCATTAAAACAAGAACTGCTTTGTATGGCTTAATTGCAAATTGATCCCACTGACCCAATGTCTCTGCTTGCTTTGACCAGACCAGATTCAAAGAGCAATAACTTAAAAATCCCATTTGCTGGTTGACTGGTGCCGTGACAAGCCAAAATTTATTGGAGGCAGCACAGAACTGATCTGGATTAGAATCCAGATTTTCTACCAATAAATTGCTATAAAAAAATCAGTTTATTGCACACGGTGCTCATATGAAAATGCTGCATGTATACAACTTTATGCCTTTTGAAAAATCTCATTGCCGTAAATGGCTTTACACAGTACACTGCAGTTGAAACATTTGCCAGACCTGTGTTGTCGCTCCTCCTGCTTGTCTCTGGTGTGTTGCTGCTGCTTCGAAGGTTGTGCAGACTCAGCATGTCTCCTCTGCGCCGTGGCCTGTGTCTGCGACGGTACTGGATGTCAGCATAATCCTGCAAAGAGCAATTCAAGCTGGGTCATTACGAAACCAACTGTAAAAGCTGCGTTCTAAGTCTATTTTGCATCAAGTAGGTTAAAATCTTAGGAACAGAAACAGAATTTGGCCCATGCATACGCACAGAACGCCAGGAAGTATGGGGCGTTACCTGTGACTGTCTGTCTCGTTCTCCCGCACCCAGTACAGAGTGTCGACTCCCCATCTTAACACACATAAGCAAAATCAGTCAGCTGTAGCTTTAGTCATGCATTAGATGACTCAGGGCACTAAGTACAGGATTAGGGAATAGCAATAGCAGGGCATGAACCAAAAAGGTTAATTAAACAAAAAAAGTTAGAGTTTCAGTTCTACAGGTGTTTCTGTTTACCTCAGGGGAGGCAAAGCCAAGGTACTCCCAGTCCCATGACCCTCCAGGGTAACTGAAACAAACGCAAACATAAGAATGTTTGCTAACAAAAACACACTTGGTGCAGATAATTCAACATTTAGTTTCGGTATCGTTTCTAACCAGATATTTATTCTTCTATTTTGCAAACAATAACATGTACTGTGCACGTGTTTGTCCGTACTTCCTGCGTGGAGGCTCAGGAGAGTCATTGGGAGCAACGCCACGGGCCACTGACGCCAGGAATTCCTGCCTCTTCTGCTGCACCAGACGGGCTGCGCTGATTATCTTGTGGCACGGGGTCCTCAGGTACGGCCGGTTTACCTTCTGGGCCAGATCCTCCACAACCATCTCAAGGTCCGTCTGGGAAGAATCAAAAGACAACACGTTGACTCCTATCAGCTAAGAGATTGAAAATTCTAATTTAAGAAGGGATTTGCAACTCATATTTAACTCCTGCACTACAGATAAGACATGAGCTGAGGATGGCCTGAGTATTTCTTATCTCACAGGAGACTTTGTCCAATTTTAAGTCTGTTCAAGTTCTGAAAAGTATCAGAAAGGACCTCTGCAGTTCACATGCTTTTGCAAGGCTCACCTCTTATCCCACAATCTCAAAGATTCAATGATAACACTTGTTGTTTCCTTCACAACATTGCAGGTTACATTAGTGATTTGTGAATTTGAAATTTTAGCTAGACAAAAACAATGCACTTAACTTTTAACTTCTGCACAAAAATACAGATTACAAGATGCACCAACACGTTGGAATTGTGTCATAGTCTTAGTTTAGTAAAATGAATAAAATGCCAGGAT
>JAPXVT010000009.1:16980703-16992426 GCA_029823135.1 Acanthurus reversus
AGAAAAGAGCAAGGAAACAGGATGTCAGCCATTTTGCCAGCAGATGAATCACCACGGTCCAATGTGTTGAAAGTTATCTGCAGGCAAAGTCAGGCTGGGCTACCCGGTGACTCACCACGCTTCTGACTAAAGCAGCTTCTCCCTGTGATTGCAGTCAAGAACTTTGGCCCTTTGCTATCACCACAGATCTCTAATTGTGCCTGGAGGGTTACAGAAAACACGTCACAAACACTTCTGAAGCAGGTAGCTTGCAAAGCACCTCACCCTCCCACTCAGACCCCTAATACACACACACACACCCTGATCACGTACCCAGACTGTCAGTCAACCATAGTCCCTAAGGCTGTACATTGCCATGGTGATAAATCCAGAAACAGTCCAAAACACTTCCTGTTTTGCCCACAAGCTTCAATGCGCAAAGGAACCAATATATTTTCTTAAGATTTACCAGCGTTCTTTGGATACTTGAACTGTTTCTCCACCATCAGACTACCTATCCATTATGCGGCTGTGAGCACCACATTAAACATAAATGAAGGGGTGTCCTGGTTGGCTCGGTCGATGGTGCATAACACATAATTATGCAGTGGGTAGGAATACAGCTTCGGACCTTTGTCACATGTTTTTATCCTCGTACTCTGCTACTTTATCTAGTGCATTTAACAACCTTTCAAGCGGCAGTAAACCACAAAATTACAAAGTGCCAAAAAATGAAGGTTAAACATACCACTAAAGAAACTGGATTGAGCAAACTATGCAAGCTTGCAGCACTAAAGTCTCTGACGATTAATTTGCTATGTTGATTTAGGCCTGCCACGGCAAGTGGTGTGGCTTGTGTGTGAATATGATTCAAAGCTGAAATGCAGAACTACAAACCCCAAGGATTATTAACGTTAAGTTATTTGCATTTGTTCACAGCACAGAACTAAGTGTGTACATACACTGTTTGTGCATAACAAATGCCACTATTATAGGAACGTTGCATGAGTAGTAATGGAACAGCCGATACTTTACTAAGCTAACTCAGCTAACTGCTGGCATGTGCCTGTCCAGGCTGAACAGGCTGTCCCAATGTCGCTCTTCATCACCTTTCTCTCCTTCATTGCTCACCAGAGGTGAAAGTCAATACCAGATTCACTATAGTTTGGGAGCAAGCCTTGCCCACTTGGCATTTCACCTTGCTTCATCTGCTTTTTTAACTGTATCTTTAATGTTCGTAGCTCTGCCTTGAATACATGCTGCTCCTGTTTGGCACCTGCATGGGTGGTATGCTATGTAGCACTTTTAACATAGCCAGGCTTTTTTTGCTTGAGCTGGCTCCACAAAACCCAAAGCCCTGATCACAGATAGCAATTATCACCACAATGGTTATCAACTTTCTTTGTTAACTCAGGTTTTCTTCATCAGGCTCTGTACATGTTTTCATTCAAGGGTTGTTTGGTTTGGTGTGTTATTTGACTGTTCGACTGCACAAAATGGACCGATAGTATGCTGCACACTTTAGTCAAGTGGAGTTGGTTGTCATACTGGAAAGTTGGTCGTTATACTGGAAAGTTATGAACAGTAAAAATATTTAGGAAACGAGCGACTCTGTTGCTGCAAGTAAAGGAAGAAAGGCAAGGTTGCAAAAAATTACAAAACATGTGAAAGTCTTTTTTTTTAAGGGTGTAATGATACATCGATGATTCGATGCATTGATTTTTATTTCTACAATACAACTACATCGATAGGTAACTGGCAAATCATTCTTCTAATTTGACTTGTATTGGTCTGGAATTATTTCTTAAAGCAAAAGTTGATCGTATTAAGAATTAGTGCCCTGTATTTAGCACGTAAAACATTATGTGGATGTATTTTTTGCATTTGTAAACACGCCATGTGTGTTGCGTCAGCAGCGTCTCTTCAGATAATGATGGTTAATGGTAGGGAAGAATCAGGAGAACAAGAGATTTTCAGTCATTGTTAGCGCTCCTCACAGATTGAATATAGGCCTTGTACTGAATGTTTGTGTAGTTCAGTGTATCAAGCTTTTTCAGTGTTTTACCTCTTTACCAATGTATAGAAATAGGCATTTTCTGTTCCTCTATTTTTGGCAAAAAAAAAACGTTACTACATCAATTTCTAGCCATTGAATCGTAACATATTGTATCACTCTGAATGAGCCCATATCGTTCTTGTATCGTATCACCAACCATGTATTGTAATATGCATCGCACCGTTGTTAAAATGTATCGTTACAACCCCATTTTTTTAATCTAACCATTCCATGTACTCGTCCTGCCTCCAGTCTGTTTGACATGTAGTGTGTCTTTTATTCATTATACAGCTCTTAAACTTTAAACTCGAAGCTGCACATCTAAACATTATCATTATCAGGAATTGCATTTAGATCTGACACACCCATAATGATGGGTATAAAGAAATTACCTTAGTTTAAAGCCAAGTTAAACTGAAACAATTGTATTGATTGAATGTTTTCTGTGATAAATACCAGTACATGAGAAAAGTTCAGTCCAGTTTCCATTAGTTTGTATTTGAATTATGTGATTAATGTTGAACATGTCTCTTGAGGTCTGTGGATCTGCAAAGCGAATCCTAACTTTCCCCACTCTTTCTTTCTCATTTTAGCAGTTGCTCATTTGCAAACTGTTTCGTAGCAGTGTTTGATTCACTAGCTTTAATTAGCTTTAGGTCATTTCAAGTCATGGCACAATTAATAGCTTACTAATCGGTCTCTCCTAAATAATTTGTGTGTTATGACTGACGGTAATTTTTCAGGATGAGATGAGCAGTTTGAAGAATGATGCACCAGCATTAGAATTTATCAAGCAGATATGAGGAAACCTGTCTATTCACGTCTTTATACCTTTCCCACCTCACCTTGCACCTCCCTCTTTCTTTCACTTGACTTTTTATCTCTCGTCTATTGTATTTTTTATAACCTGTTGTTTTCTTATCGTTCTAACCTGTATGTACAGTTTTCTTGCAAGCCAGACTGATTTCAGTTATACACTGGTGCGATCTCAAGCAAGTTATTTTATTGCTAAATACAACTCTAAGATTGTATCAAACATGCAATTAAGCAGGGTGTGGGTTGCCATAAATTAGAACTAAGTCACGTCAAGTTTCAATCACAGTGAATTTTAGTAGACTCTCTCTTTTACTGTTTATTATTGTCAAAGGTCATCCAATCAAATATTAAATTATACAAGTTGTTGACAGGTTTTTTTAGTTTAGTGATGGTGCCACGCCTTTCTTGTGTTTTTGGTATGACATTAATGGTAAGAAATAGAACAAACCATTGACTTTTACATTAAAATACATTAAATGAAACCTCATAATTAATGATTCATATAAGAATCTGCATTTTTCTCTCCTTGACTGCATTAGTTTGCCTTTCAAACGTAGAAAAGTAGCAGGGAAAGAAAATATTTCTGCAGAGATCTGTCACAACTGTAAACGTCTGCTGGAGTATAAGCCTGTGGTATTGTGTGCCAGTAAAGGTGTGTTAGTATGCAATGTGTAATCATTAAACCTACTACACAGGCTTTGACTTGGCAACAATGGACGCTTTGTTCTAGAGGTTATAAGTAAACTGTCTGCTTGTGTACCCTGACACAAAGTGATCTTCCTGTCACCACCCAAAGGAATATTTAGTTGAATTATGTGTAATGTATAGTACAAATGGAGGAGTGGTCTGTTATCTTGTTGCGACAGCAAAAGCTAACTAAACACAAAAATAGTGGCTCTGTGTAATTGCATGGTTTTTTTTGGTTTATTGTGAGATTCTCAGAAACTGATTATCTCTCTAAAACACAAAAACACACAGTCTGATTGAATGAAAATAAAAGTATGTTAAGTTGTTTGTGCAGTGAACTTTCTTTCTGACTTTCTGCACAGGTTCAAATCTATCCTCCTCACCTCTCCACATCCCTGAGTCCCTGACTCTTCAACCATGGCACACCGATCTCAAAGTTCCTCGATTGGTGACAACCCCCTTGATCCAAATTACCTGCCCCCACATTACCGTGAGGAGTACCGTCTAGCTATTGATGCTCTGATAGAAAATGACGTACAGGTAACACTCCAGTTTCCTACTTGCACATTTTTAATGGTGTATCTCCTGAATATGTATTTAAAATACTCCAAAAAAGATGTTTATAATGGTTTTATAATGTAGTAACTTTGGATTTGTCTCCTTTCACAACAGGGCTACTCTGAATTCCTCCAGAGTGCAGATGTGGTCAGTTTCCTGGCACAGCCGGAAATTGAATTGATCAAGTCCACAATTCAGGCACCTAATCGGACCACCAGCTACCCAGAGCTGACATACACTGATGGAGGTCATGAAGTTGATGGCTCCTCTGACACCTACTGGCCAGTGCAGTCCGATCTGGCTGCCCCAGGGTTGGATCTGGGCTGGCCCCTGCCACAGCACAGCTTTGTAGGGCCCACAGAGGTCACCACTCTGGTCAACCCCTCTGATCCAGACATGCCAAGCATCAAGGAGCAGGCCAGGAGACTCATCAAGAGTGCATGCCAAGTAAGTAAAAGGAAGAGATAAGAAACATGGACATAAGTCAAGCTTTCATGTCCTTTTTTTCCTTTGACATAATTAGATCATTGCACATTTTTAAATTCACATTATGGTTATGGTTAGGTATTCATAGTGTTCACTTACAAATTGCTAAGTATGTTTTTGGTTCTTTACACATACACTGCTTTTTAACAACTGATCTGGAAGTGCATAGATAGGGAACACCTATGGTGTAATAAATGAACCCCTTTTTTTTTTTTTTTTACTACTGAGTATCTAATTTTTGTCAATATATTTTTCAGTCAGTATGAACTGTACAAATCAAACATTTCCTCATTACTACCTATCAAATTTTAAGCCACTTCCAACTTTGCCACCATTCACTTGCAGATGAATTTCTTTGTTACTGGCCTTTGGCTAAATTATAAATATGCAGCACAAGTGGTCAAACCTGTTGGTGTAGTGGGCCTCTGTCCTCCATTACTGCTGTGAATTTAAAGTGCACATTGCTTCACTTTGACAACATAAGTGATTTAGGAGGGTCATTAAACATTAAGTGTTTTAGCATGCACGTATAAGACAATCAAGTTGAGACAGGACGAGGCAGGAGGCATTAATCTTACTATACCTTGTTTGTTATGCCACATACATGGAACTGCTGACGCAAAGGGTGTGGTTAAACACACATTTAACCTCAGTTTGCTATGAGACTTTTAGTTTTATGATTACATATGTAACTGTTAATACTATCTGTACTAAATAAAATAGTTGAAGCGTCTTTACCAACTTTATTTTTACATTTCCAGGAGATACGTTTTTGCAGTCCCAACAAAAATGCTTTAAATGTGCCTATTATGTACCTTTTTTTTTTTTTTTTGAGTATAATGTTCTATGCACTGAAAAGGTTCCTTATACATATTATAAAAAAACAAAAAACAAAATAACAGGGCCGCTACAATATAAAATGAGACTTCCAAAGACCATATTGTACTGACCAAACCCTGCTGTCTCGTGTTTGCTCT
This sequence comes from Acanthurus reversus, assembly GCA_029823135.1. Lineage (NCBI taxonomy): Eukaryota > Metazoa > Chordata > Actinopteri > Acanthuriformes > Acanthuridae > Acanthurus > Acanthurus reversus. The sequence goes on from JAPXVT010000009.1 coordinate 16,986,263, forward strand.
TCTCCAGGTAATTGCTGTGGTGATGGACGTGTTTACAGATGTTGACATTTTTGCTGACCTCTTGGATGCAGCAGCACGCCACGTTCCTGTTTACATTCTACTGGATGAGCAGGATGCCCATCACTTTGTCTCTATGGTTATCAACTGCAAAGTCAATTTGGACCTTGTTCATGTAGGTTTGCATTTTCATTACATTTCCTCCCAAGACTGAACCAAAAGTTGGCTATTCTGTTGCATTTGTTGTGTAATTGATTTCTTCTAACAAAATTTTTACTGTGGCTTGCATGTGTCCATAACATAATTGGAATTTTGTTTTACAGATGATGCGTGTCAGGACTGTGTCAGGAATAACCTATTATTCTCGGACAGGGAAATCATTTAAAGGGCAGGTGAAAGATCGCTTCCTACTGGCTGACTGCAGGGCTGTACTCAGTGGCAACTACAGGTGAGTCATTTAATTCTATTTATTAAATTGCCAAGATTGCCTTGCAATTTATTCTGTATATGCTACTTTAATTGCCTCCACTGTTCTTTCTCATTTTCTTATAGCTTTATGTGGTCCTATGAGAAGATCCACCGCTGCATTGCCCACCTCTTCCTCGGGGAGCTGGTTGCAACCTTTGATGAAGAGTTTCGCATTCTCTTTGCTCAGTCAGAGCCTCTAGTTATTGACCTATCTAATGAAGCTGCCTCTGAAACCAGCAGTACCAGCAGTTACTTCAGCAGCCAGTTCGGTTTGAAGAGGACCCAGTCTTTACGGAACCCCATGGGTTACCGCAGGCAGCCTGAGATCACCTCTGCCTTTTCCTTTGGAGACTCTGACCGTCTTGCACTTCCTTTCCGGAGGAGTGATCCATTCCGTCACTCACTTGAACCTGGGGGAGGAATTATGATTGGGAAGTATTCCCAGCAACAGTTCCGTTTGCAGCAGTCATTCCTGGAGCAGGGAAGATCCATAGTTTCCAGGCAGATGGAGATGAATAACAGTGTCTTTAAGAGGCACAGCTATGCAGAGGGAACACAGGAAAACTACTCTTCTTCAAGGCAATACATGAAGCACAGAGTAATGAATAATCTGGATGAGACAGATTTCCTCAGGTAATTAAGGCTTTAATACTTTTTGCTGTTTGGGATCTGAAATATTCTGAATCATCACATTTATCGCAATCTTATGTGAGCACATTCTTATACATCACAATTACCAAATAACCACTGTATTTTCTTTACAGGGAGCAGAGCCACAGTAGCCATTACCACAGTGAAGGGCCTGGGCCGGGCTCTGGCCATGGACACTATGACAGACTTCGAGGTCGACCTCCATACCTTGCCATTGACCAGTATTCAGACTCAAGCTATCGCTCAGATCGGGAGCCTCCACCAGATAACTATGGCGGAGACTACTTTTCATCTGAGGACCTTCAAGCACCTGAGAGGCACAATGCACCTCCATTAGCTGGGAGGTATGGAGGCGGTTCCTCCCATAAGAGGCCTAGCATAGGTCAGGCATATGCCTGTCAGAGCTCACCAACGCAGCCTCACCCACCAGAGAAGAAAAAGTTTCTCAAGCATACTGATCAAGGGTATGATCAAGATGCAGATGCCAAGCAAGGCCTGAGAAGCTGGAGAATCCACTCCTATCTCAGCACTTATGAAGACAGTGGGGAAGAGGGCCTGGCGCAGCCAATGGGGCCGGATGCATTTGAAGATCCTCCACCATCTCAGCAGCCAACTGCAACAGAAAGTTCCACTCTGCGCTTAGGAATAAAGGAGCCACCAAAAGTTGCCCCTAAACCACGACCAGATATCCTAAGACCACGCTTTGGAAAGCCCATGTTGCCTGAAAGCACAGGTAAAGACTCAGACCCAGCCGAAACCAAGGATCAGCTTCCATCAGTCACTGACTTAAAGCCATTTGTATCAGAGAGAAAAGTGAGGGAGGTCATTGAAGAAAGGGAGAGAGAGACAGAGAGTGGTTCAACAAAGGAGGTGGGTGTGGATGTCGAGGCGAAAGAGACTTCAGATCGCTTCCTGTCCAAGCATGAATCATTCCGCTCACGTGTTAATCCACTTCTTCACCGGAGTTCTCGTCTGCGTTCCTCTCTTATTTTCTCATCTTCAAAGGCAGAGATGCACAGTAGTGGCCTGGGCCTAAAACCAGCCACTGAGGAAGAAGATCAGTTGGACACTGTACGCACTTCCTCAATTGTGGCCCAGATACTGGAGAAGAGGAGGTCATTGTCTCGTGAGCCTTTTGATTGGAGGAAAAAGGCTGAGGAAAAAGATAAAGGGAAACAAAAGGAAGAAGAGAAAGAAGGAAAAAAGAAGGACCAAGAAAAGGAGAAAGAGCCACAGCAGGAAGAAAAGGAGATTAAATTAAAAGACCAGACTAAAGCAAAAGAGGAACCTCAGAAAACTAACAAAGAGGTAAAGGCGACACCAACTGTCGACAATCCTGAAGACACAAAATGGTTATCTGTGAACATGAATGATCCAGCTAGTCGACTGCAGTATTTTAAAGAGCTAAGAGAGAAAAGAGAAGAAGAGAAGAGAAAAGCGTCAAAAATGGGGTCAGACTCATCACTAAAAGCCCCAGAGCCTGCTGAAAAAAAGCCAGACCTTTCAGACAAACCTCCCCTGAACTCTGCAGCAACTCCAAAGATCCCAGATGTCTCTGCGAGAGCAGCAGAAAGTGAACCAAAGAAGGTGGACATCTCTGCAAAACTGTCAGAGCTCGCTCGTAGACCTTCAGTTAGTTCCTCAAAACCACCAGTAAGCTCTACCAAGCTGTCTGTCAACCTAAAGCCCTCTGAGACAACTCAACCTAATAAAGAAGAGAATGCATTAGAGGGTCAAAAGAAGGACGTATTTAAATCTCTGAGGCCCCTTCCGTCACCTAAGATCTTCAGGAGGGATCAGTTAAAGCTCAAAGGACTGAATCCTCGCCGCGTCTCCTGTGATGAGGAGATTCTGACCAGAGATGCTACAGATGCAGAAAAGAGTGAATTGAAAAAGAACCGCTCTCACAGTTCTTCAACTATGCCACGTGATGACTTTAAGGAAGGACTGCAAAAAGTTATGGGATCTAATACATCCATCAACACACTTGGTGAGGGAAAGGGTGAGGGTAAGCCACTCGACTTCATAAAGAAGCACACTCAGAGGCTGAAGGGATTCCTCGGACCCAAGGAGAAAGAAAAGAAATCTTCTGCAGATGATAGAGGCATGAGCACGGTTATTGAGAGCAATGGAGATTCAAGCAAAAAGCAGAGTTCATTAGTGAAAGATACAGGATCTACCACTACAGACCAAACTACAGCCAATCACAAGACAGTAACCAGCCTATCATCTCGATACCAGGCCCCAGGCAGCTCTGTTCTGTTCAGTAGCAACCTACGAGATGACACTAAAGTCATTCTGGAACAGATCTCGGCCAACAGCCAGAAAAACCGACTGGAGCGAGAAGAAGCAGAAGGGGACAAAGATAGTAACAGCGGGGACAAGGGGCTGGAAAGACAGAACTCCTTCAAGAATCGATTTCTACAACCAACAGGCAACGTCCAGGAGCGGGAGGGTTTGCTGAAGAGAATGGAGAGTTTGAGGAAGGAGAAGAAGGTCTACAGCCGCTTTGAGGTAGTTTATCACAGCAAGGATAATATTTGCAGTGTGCATGGGAAACAGATATGAAAACAGCAAAAATAATTCTAGGTGTAAACAACAAAAGTGGTAAAGGCTTGTATTTAGGGGAATTAAGGGTTTAGCTTCAATTACACTGCAAAACGCTGTCTGTATTAATATATAACAAGCGTAACCTAAACTGTTTGAGTTGAGCTGTTGCAGCAGTAAACAGTAACACTCATGTGAGTAGTATACAGAACATTTGTGAGCGTAAAGTGTGAGTGAACAATTTCTTTAGAAATAGAAATGATCAGACATGTTTTTACTTATGTTTAGGTATTTAAGGACCATATCAGTCTATTTTTGACTTCTTATCATTAGCAGAGATCACCCTTATCTTCAAATCACATTGTTAAATTCAACCTTGTGTAAACTGTAGTAAATCTCACTGCATTTTTAATCCCCATTCATTGCCATTCATGCTGAAACAGGGTATAAAAACACTATAGGTTAAGTGAAAGTTACTAGGTATAGATAATTCGCTCTTCGAAAGAGAACAGTTGCATTTATTTGGTCCAAAATTGCTGAGCAAAAGCGAGAAGGAGGAGACAGGAAAATAGTTCCTTACAAGTTCTGCCATCCTAGCTCAATTATAAGCGTAAAGGACTTTTACACACACATTCTTTTCAACTAACACTGTAAAACATTTCCAGGTACTTTTTGTAATGTTGATTAAATATGAACAAAAATGTAAACAAACAAACGTATTTCATACATAAAGCTATTTTGGGAAAAATAGTGTGGACTATGTGGCCAATGTTGGCATAGGACAATGACATGTATAGACACTGTTATGGTTCTTTAAGATTTTGAGCAGAGTTTGTTCAGTGTAAATAAGTCCTGTATATAAAACATTTTTGAACATAAGCAATCGTGTTTGGGGAAGATTTTAATAATATTTTATGCATGGTCCACAAAATTTCAGAAACAATGCTGTTTGTGTAAGTGAAAGCAATTTTTATTCTTTAACAATGACTTTATGTTTGACATACAGTAGTCTGTGTTTATGCTGTGACAATACATTTTGGTTGACAAGCGAATGTTTATTACTTAAAATATGCACTGGAATTCGAGTAAAATTTTAAGATTGTTACTGATTATTACTTTATTTTAAATGGACCTGAATTTGGTTGTACCTATGCTGGTGTGCTGTTTAAATTAAAGCATTATTAAGATGAGCCAGCTCACCTGGTAGTGCTTGTACCATGCATCAAGACCTAAATGAGTCCTTACCAAAGTGGCCCGGGTTTGATTCCAGCCTGCGGCTCTTTGCTACATTTCTTTCCTCTTTTTCTCCTCTTTCTCTTTCTTCAGTGGTCACTGTTACAAAAATGTAGGAACAAAATAAAGAAAGAAAGAAAGCAAATAAAATTAAGACATACAATAAAATTTAAATATGACATTAGACAAGCAGAAAACTGTACTTTCAATTGCCCCGTAAAAGCTTAAAATTATTGACAGCAGTATAAAAAGAATGGAAAGATGTTGAGTACATGCTTTGTTGCATTCACTGTTATCCCTGTTGTTCTGTTAACAGATGGGGAACAACCTGGGATAACGAAAGGTGGAGGAGCATCCTTTTATATGGAAACTATTTATGCAAGATGATCAAAAAGACCCTTTGCCGTATGTGCCAACAACACTTTCAGAGTACCTCTGTGGCTCCACACTGCAGCCCTCCTGGATTTTCACATGAAGTAATAAAAACTTGAAAAGACAATATATAAAAATGCTAAAAACAAACTTAAGTCATTGAGTTTGGAATGTGCCTTTTTGCCAAGACTTGGTACTACTTTTACCTTATATGGTGAGTAAGAAAGAAGTCTGCTTGCATACTGGTTTACTGGGCAAATGTTTTTTATCAAACTTGCAAAGGTGAGGCAACTTACCTGTAAATAGGCTTGTATGAACGTGACTGAGGGAGTTAGAGAGGATAAGAAAAATAAGAGAAAGTAATGCACTTGAGGGAAAGAAGATTCATGCCAGTTATAAAATTTGGCGATATGACTGCACATGTACCAGTAAAGCGTTTCTACAAGTGTCTGTGTGGTTTAGACTTGTCCGAAACTGAATGGTAGAAGGTGTCCGCATAGATTCAGCGAGGCAATAGCACTCTGAATGCTTTTACATGACTGGAAGGACAATTTTATTAACCCAAACAAGAAAACTAATATGAGGATACTAGGATAAGGAATAGAATTAACTGATGAAGGGCAAAAATTTCAAGGGCAAGCCCTTAATACTACAGAAAATGAAGAGTTAAACAATCAGAAAATGAAAAAAAGGCATTTTCTAATGTGTAATTCTAAAGTTAAGGCAGCAGCAGTAAAATTTTATTTTAAGGCAGTGCCTGTAGTGCACTTTAGCGTCTCAAGAGAGCATCATGCACCTCTATTAAAGCATGGACACACTTTCCAGGGCTCAAGATGTCAAATAATTGCTCAGAGTGGGCTGTTCAAGCTTTCGTGGTTTGAGAAGTGGGGTTATAA
>JAPXVT010000009.1:16998883-17010651 GCA_029823135.1 Acanthurus reversus
ATGGACAGCCGAAGGCCAAGTCGATGAACGATGCTCACTGCCAGATGTACAGACGGAGAAAAAAGCCACCAGAAATAAAAAAAGCTTCCTCCAACTGATGTAAACATGATGCTACACATACTTAATGCTCATCTCCAGGTCATGTTGTGGAAGGCTGCAGATCAGAGGGAGATACCTGCAGAAGCCAGGGACATCACTACATTGGGATGGCAGGTTGTCAAAGGAGGGGCTGTCATACCTGCTGTTACATGTTGACATGCACCTTTGGAAAGGTTGCATGACTTAGTCATGGCAAGATATTAATTTCTGTGGAGTCTGTGAAAGTCTAAGATAATCTTTCTATGTTGATTAAAAGCAAAAAAACAAGAACAATGTCCTGATTTTTACATAATTTATGCAAAATATGCTAATGAGGGAAGGTTGCAGGACTGCATAATGGTAATAAATGAGTTTCTGAACATCACAAACATTGATTAAGAATCTTAGATCACCTTTCTAAATGAACTAGAAGCCAAATTATAGCCACTTCCTGTTTTCAGCGAATAATTAGCTAATTATGCTAATTACAAAAAATGCTGGACATGCAACTCTTAGCAACCATGGTGAATTTCATATACTAGGCCTATATATTGCATTTCAATCATAAACGTTCATAATAATCAACATTTCTGGGTTCAAGAAATTTCTACTAGACTTTGCATGTTTAAGAGTTAAAAACAAATAATGCTGACATATGACAAGTTTTTAGACATAAACAAATGCATTTTTGCCATTTTATACTGAAACTTATTAGCCAATATACTATACACACTATTGTGTTTGTGATTAGCCATAAATGGCTGATAATATTTTAGTTTTAAGAGAAAAATGTCTTCATGAGAGAAACAGTTGTTTTACTTTACCTATGTGATATGCAGTTGAAACATAAATGAACACACAACGTCAAAATCAACAGTTACATTGTACCTGTTTTAATGAAAAGCGAACAGCAGTGTAGAGGAATGCGGTTCCACTTTGATTTAATGCAAATATACAATCCAAACAGATCTACAAAGCCCCAAATTTACTTTATCTATACACATCAAACCACTAAGGAGTGCTATATACACATACACGTTAGTAAGATACAAACACAAGAGTTTAAAAAAAACTAACAGGGCTGCAAAACAACACTGTCTCTCCAGAGCAGGAATACCTGTACAGTGTGCATTATCAGCACATGCAAATGGAGAGGGTCATGCAGGAGGTGAAAAATTATAACAGAAGTTACACTTAAAAATGTTTTGCATGTTAACTGCGTCATTCAAATTGCGTGTTTATGTGAGGAAGGATTCTGGCTTCCAGTGTATGTCAATTCCTTTTGCCTGTTGAGCTTTGTTGAGTGAAGGTGTAACCAGTATGTTATGGTTTCACAATCAACTTACATAATAAAGTCTTTGTAAATTTCCAACTAACAGTCTAAGTCTGTTTTCCTTGACATCAGCTTATAGCCACTCAAAGGCAACCCTGTTATCTACACCAGGGTCAATAAATAGGTAAGTTATTTCCTTCAAATCTGGTGTCCATCTGTTCAGAAGTTTTGAAATCTATGTTGTAGTCAGAAATTCATTTCACATTAGTTGTAATGAGAAAAAATAAATACAGCACTAAATCTTCACATTAAGTTAATGACAAGATGGGAGAAAATTAAGTGACAACAATGACGCAAAAATAAAGAAGGTAAGAGGACATCCAAGCTTTGGAATCGTAGAAATAATTATACAACAAAATGTTTTTTCCTTTTGAAAAGATGTTCTGTAAGAATATATATAGTTTATAAGTAACATTTATGTGTATGTTATACATCCAACATTGATCTTCATTCTTTTGCCATTCAAAGATTTTAGTTACTATACTGGGTAAGCCAAGTTCTGATGTCAGCATATTGTACCCAAAAAGCAAAACATCCACAAAATCACTCCAGCATGCCTTTCAGGGAACAGGGGGGATATTGGCATCATATACAGTGATACATTTAACTATTTACAGCCGTGAGAAGCAAGCTAGAGGTATTCCTCTGGTAGTTCTAAAGAATCATATCACATTTTCAGTGTTTTTTTTTTAATGTTGCCATGCAGAGTTACTTTACGTCAGCAGGCTGAAAAAGGGAAACAGACAAATTGAAATAGGTGGGTGTATCTACCGCTATCATCTTCTCTTCAGACAAAGTTGGTTTACATCAATATTGAGCACTACATACTACCAATAACTTCCCCACTCTTTTTCCTGTTTAATCTCCGAAGCAAGGCAAGGCAAGCACCCACAATATAATGTGTTATACTGCATGTGCCGAGCCAAACTGGAAGCTGGGCGGTAAGTAATGTAGACATTATGTGTCCACCTGTGTTAGTAGAAGCAGACGACAGTTATGGTGATCAGAGTTGTCAACACTGAGAAAAGACAGATCATTATGTTTTGTAATAAATGGCAAAATTTCTGTTTAATAAATACTGTCCCTCTCAGCTGCTTTGTATGACAGGCTGCATTTCCCCCATAGCCCAACTACCTGTTGTTGTTGTTTTTTTTCAAAAAAAGGGGGTCTGAACTGTGTTTGTGTGTTAAAGAGGAAATGATGTGCATCATGAGAGGAACAATGATGAAAATGTTAAAGGAGTTAGAGGGAACAGGGCATGTTAGCAACACTTCACAATAAAGGGAGGCATTTTCTATCTCCCTCCTGTTGTCTTTAAGGTGCAGCCTCATTCGCGGGAACGTCCCACGATAGCCAGGATATAGAGGAAAATATTGATGATGTCAGTGTACAGGTTGAGGGCGGCAAAAATGTACTCCTCTGGACTCAGCGCCAGTTTCTTGTTGCCTAGGAGAAGCTGAGTGTCCACAGCCAAAAACTGTACAGAAGAAAACAAAGCATTAGTAATTTCTTGATTCAAGATCAAGATCATACACTGTCAAAAACAAAGGCCATAAAACAGTAAACATAGAAGTGTCCCAGAAAGCTTCAGGCAACAGAATCTTAATTTTGTTTCAACATTATAGTTGCACATGCTCCTATCTGGCATACAGGATATAAGTTCTCATTTGTTGTGCATATTTTAAAAAAATATATAAATGTGGTTGTCACACTTATATTCAGAAGGGTTCCACTTTCTGGAGTCACTCCACTCCACTTCACTGGTGCACTTTCCTGGTAGATTACTTTGTATTGTTTTGTGACTTATGTGCTTCTACTGCCACAGTTGAGCAACCAACTTTCCAGAGCAGTAAAATCCCTCCTCATGGTATAACAGACTGTTTTACAGTGTTTTCAAATTTGATTAACTTTCAAACACTGTGAAGCTTTGAGACAACATGGGTGACACACTGAATGGTGTTGAAAACAACATCCTTTTGTGTTTTCTTGGGTTTTTCTTTCATTCTTAAAACTTAACTTTGTAACACCATCTTTATCTTCCCAAAACGTTACATCAATGCTCTGTTGGCACTGGTAGGTTAAAGGTCAATCAGCCTTTTGTTCTGCCGGGCCCCAAGAGTCCTATCACATCTTTCCATCTGTTGTTTATCTAACTGAACTCTACTCTTTATAAGAGTTGTCTGCTGACCCAAAACGCTCATTTTACCCTCCATATACAGTAATTACGTATGTTTTAATAGTGTTTGAACAGCTGTTTTGGTTAAGTCTGGCTCTCACGGTACACTGTAATATATTCATATTTTAATAACAAAATAGTGTCTCACTTTTCTCTTGCTAACCGTGAATCATTTTCCTACCCAGTTTGTGTTTTACATTTTCACATTCTGCAGATGTAATTACCCCTCACTGAACATAATAAAGTTCACTGGACGGTGGAAAATTGTCTGTAATGGTGATGACTGTGTAGTGACTGTACCCAGACGACTGGATACTATTACCCCACCAATATCAAATTACCCAAGTGGAAAATTAGCTTACAGATTACAGCTTTGATGAAATGAACCGCCCTTGCACGAGTACTGACATCCAAGTGGTCATTACAGCTGCACTAAATCTGAACTTTTCAACATAATAGAAGAACTGAATACAAGCAACAAGTACTAAAATCATTCATGTAAAAAGGGATGCCATTTCTCAAGGACAAAATATGTGTGTGAACTTACGCAGGTGAAGAGTAGGGCCCCCAGTGAGGCGTAGACAATGTGCAGGATCCTGTGGCGAATGAAGATGCAGAGGAAGGAGAAGAGCAACAGCACGATCAGGCACACAAAGAGTACGCCCCGACAGGAAGTGAAGTCATACTTGCTCTGTGAGGAAGAAGAACAAGACAAAAGTTTGGGAGAAAGTAGGGTTTGTTAAGACATAAGACCCAAAACTTTAAGGACTTGCAGAATTCAATTTAAATGCATTCATAAGACACACAAAGCTTGTCATGTAGTATTTCATGTTTATGAGTCTGAGCTCATTTCGACTCAGTTTTGCCAACTTTCTACACATTCACAGAGCCTAAATGCATGGTATCCTTTTTTCCAGCACAAACGTAGCTATTAATGTGACTTGTTTTTTCTGTCAATTTACAAAATAAAAATAGCTGGGAACCTAAAATACAAAAAAAATAACACAGGCAGCTTTAAACATTGCAAATCACTACTCACAATCACTGTTAATATTTTACAGAACGGTTTTAGCTTGTAAAATCTTACATCTACTATTTATACACACATATAGCAGAAGAATGTAAAAAAATAAAAAATGTCTAATTACAAAAAAAAAGGGATTTGATTCGAAATCTCATTTGTGACTATTTAATTGAAAGTGTAAAAATAAAAACATTCAAAATTCCATTAATTTTTTTTCTTTGTTGTCTGGGAAAAGGGTCTGTAGTACCGTGTGAAGGCCCCACATTAGCACTTTCAACTGTTTTTCTCAGCTTGTCCCTACATGCTTTATAACTAAAGTTGATACTGTAAATAAAACATGTATTCATAGATGAAGAGACAGACAGCAGAGTATCAACAAACAGCCATAATTCCAAGACTAAGATGTGTCTAAGAAAGAGTGTGCCTTCAGTGGGCAATGTGTGGGTTTGAAGGTTGCACACCTCAGCGTAAAAACATCAGAGGAAACTCACTCTTCCTAACAACTCAAATAAAGAAATCAAGTGACGATGTTTGTCTGTGTTCCTGTAGATTCTTACAAGCATTTATTCAAGCAGCTGTTTGTGCGTGCTGACCTGTAATGAAAAGAGGACGACAGTGAAGCAGACCACTGCAGTGATTCCCACGGCCATGATGACAGTGTCTGTGTCATAGAAGCTGGCGATCATGCCCACCATGTAGGAGAGGCTCAGGGTCAGGATGGACTGAAATACAGAAAACGCACAGTCACATTAACACCATGCACATATTGTAGACTGTGGTGACAAATTAAAAGAACCCTTTCGATCAGTTTGAAATCTTTTTTTATAGAGTATTTCAGGAAATCTTAAATTTATGCGATCTGCGCAAGTACAAGCACAATTTCAGAGTACACTTTGGTGCAATCAGTAAAGTCGGTGTCCACATACAATAATTGGACTAACGTTTTTCATTTCTCTCAATATGCTTATACAAAAAACAGACATTACAGTGGAATTTGGTTGGGTTTAAAGTAAAATATATTTGTCTGTCTTTTCAGTACTTGTTGCCTACATGTCCTTTCTATCATCTGACTTCTGGTGTAAACACGTATCTTTTCCTCCTTCTTTCTCAATTTCTTTGAATCTTAAATCCTCTCATCCCTTCATTCATTCATTCATTCATTCAGGAAAAATCTTATACATACAAATCTTCTTTTTGATTTATATTGTCTGACAGCAATTGAACTCTCGCCGTACTAATATATGATTTGATGTTAGATCAAAGTCTTACCAGTGCCACCAAGTTCCAGGGGTGTTTGCGGCGGAAGTCTCCACAGCAGCTGAGGACAATGAGAGACACGAAGAAGACTGCATAGGACACATAATATGTCCATGGATTACTTCGCACAAAGTCCTTGGCATCTTTGACAAAGGTGAAGACCGCAACAAAGGACAACGTGACCGTCAGCTGCGCTGTGAGAACCATGAAGACCTGGTGGGAAAGAGGAGTAACAGAGGGTCTTAGGTGAGATGAGAAAAATATGTTGGTGGTGTTGTAAATTAAGTTTTACACACTATATTTGTTTTTCTATCAGAGAAATTTAAATGGGAACTGTTGAGTGTCAAATAATGAGATAAGCTTTTGCAAAAGAAAAAAAAAAAAAAAACTACACTAACAGCCACTTTATCAACAACAATATTTTTCATTTTATATGAATAAGTTTATCTGTCCATCAGGAAACTCTGCAAATCAAAGAGTCCTACATAAGATATAATCAAGCTTCACAAAAATGTGTGAATATAGTTATGTTTGTTTGTTCAGTGTTTGTGTACAGTAATCAGTGCTTTTATTCAAGCTAAGTTATTAGAGTTGTCATGGCGGTGCACTAGATGCTGGCCCTTTGGTTCTTCATCAGAGGAAAATGGGCTTTAGGCAGGAGGCCTTAAAGAGCAAAAGCAAGAATGGCTTGTTTCAGATAGAGGATGTACTTAGTAGTTTCATAAGGGGCCAGTAAGAAATAAATAAGAAATTATTTCAACTGTGAATCATTCAAAGTTACTCCAGTGGAGTCTCACAACTGATATAAAGAGCTCAACATAAGCATAATAGGTCCTCTTTAGTCCATTTGACACTGTAAAGGACCTACTTTCCTGATGAAGGCTTGTCGGATGGTCTTGTCTTCAAAGCCGGAGTTGGTGAACTCCTCATTGTCATAGTAAGATGGAGGCACATCACCATGGTAACCGGGGCTGCCAGCAGGCCCTGGTGAAAAACAAAAATAGGACAACAATTCAGGTTTTGCAAAACAGGGGGCAAAAACCAGGCCAAACAGGTGCACAAGTCTGTGGTGTTTTAAGCACACTTTGATTGCAGTATTGATAATCTAATTGATTCCATAGTTGTCTGTGTTTAGTCTCATCTTGTGCAGAGTTAGCAGTGGGGTCAGCAGTACCACAAGAAGTAATGGGCAGATGGGTGAGCGGGTGATTGGAGTTTTTTGTTCCCTTTTTAAAAATTTTCTCTCTTATTTGTGTCATGTCAAGTTTGTGAGGTATTGTAAAACCTAAAGCAGTTTCCTATTCTGTATGAATGACAAACCTCTTGCACTAATGTTTTCAATAAAAATATGTGAAACAAAACAATCACCTGTGGGGTCGCCTGGAAAGCCCGGCTGTGCAACTCCGTGCTGATAAGGCCCCTGAGGATAGGGTCCCTGTGGGTAGGGCATCTGAGGGTAAGGCATCTGAGGGTAGGGACCGGGGGCAAACCCAGGCCCTGCCTGGGAGAAGCCTGGCTGTCCATAGCCGGCTGCTGGTGGGTACGGTCCCCCTGGGGCTTGGCTGTAGTTGGGAGGGGGCACACCAAAACCCGGCTGAGGGGGTCCATAGACGTTATTATGAAGTGGGTTGCTCTCACCCATAATAGGGTATCCACTCTTGTCCTGGGACATGTTGAGGGGGAAAGCTCACTCTACCTCTAAAAAAATGTATGAAAGAAAGAAAAGTAAAATTAGCAATAGTTTGCTAAAGAAGCTCAAACATACACTTAACAGGTAAGGAGATTCAAATCTAAATCTTATATTCACACTTTTACAATTTGTACAGTTTCACTGTCAGTGTTACATCTCAGAAATCCCCGCAGGCGAAGAAAAACAAATGACAGGAGAGTATCTAAGCCAAACTGGCAAGGACACAAACGCTGCATCTGCCTGATTAAAAAGGTGACAGGCAATCAAACAATACAGCAGCAAGGGAGGACAGAGATATGAGGCCAAGCTGAAGCACTCTGACTTTCTGCGCCACAAATTAAATTCCAGCTATATCATCATTTTACACACTTTCAAATTTCTTTTTTTCAGATTAAATTTGAACCTGCTGAAACGTGACTTTTCTTTATAACAGTTCACATCTCTGATTGGTCAAAAAAGCTGAAAAAATGAACACAGCTGGTGCTAAACCAACCATGGCCTACAAGACCTTTGGGAGAGAAAAGGCAGTCTTGCACTTAGTACAAATGTACACATGGGTATTAAAACAGTTTTTTTTCCCCTCCATGTAAAAAATGAATAAATAATCCTGTTCATATACACACCGTTTTAAATAAATCTCTGTCCAAATGGAAATGCAAAAACACAGTTGCTGTCAAGAGCATGCCAAACCAACAGGTGGCCATGGAGCCCTAAACCTAACCCCCCCCAACCACAACTATAGTTACTAGAGATTCATTGTGACAAAATCCAATTATCCTCAAAGATCAAAACTCCAATCAATTTACTATAATATAAAACAAAGAAAACTAATACACAGAAAGGAAGGAATTAGGTTTGATTTACCCTCTTTGAATTTATTTTAAATTGCTAAATTTGGTGTGTAGGGAAATTTGGTGGCAGAAATCAATCAACCCCTTAACTGCAGATTTATGCAGCTTTCCCACTAACAAGGTCTGTTGGTACCCTTTTACAGCAATGAGAAAAATAGATTTTTGTCAATCCAAACCCATTGTAAATTTAAAAAAACAAATCAGAGGCTCGTACCCGCATTAAATATTCAATTCCACACACTGGCTTTCTGAACTTTATGGTCTGCAGATAATGGGAAGCAGGGATGAATGGTGTGAGAATGAAGTGGAGACAGCAAGCACTGTTGACCCAAGTGCTGACAGTGTTACCAAGGACGCAGGTGGTGCCTTCGTAAACAAATGTATTATTAATTTACTTTGCTTCAGGAAGAAACCTGCCATATTGACCATTACTGCAGTGACAACGCCCCCCAACCCTTTCCAACAACTGTCTGTGCCATTTAAAATCCATAATGCTAGTGAAGCATCTGCACAAATGACACAGAGGTACACTAGAGAGAAAATTCCACAGTGAGGTCACATTTACAAGGTTGATAAGTGATTTCCTGCGTGCTGTGCGGGTTTCATATGAAGGCCTGAAGTCTCCAGAAGAAAAGTGCTGAGCAGGAAGAGAGCCAAAAGCCATTGCTCTAATTGCTGACTTCAAAAAAGAGACTGACTTCACAGTGGTGCGTAGGTTTGTGCTGTTAAAACTACAGCAAATGTTTCCAGAACAGCTCTGTTTACAGTGCATGCACATGCAAATACAAGCAAACAAATGCCTGTCTTGCTCCTTATGCTATTTCTTTTACACACCACTCAGCGAAGAAATAAAACTGAGTCCACAAACATCCACTGAGAGGCAGATTAGATGGCTAAAAATCCTGCTCACTGTTTCTCATACTCCCTCCATCCATCTCCTCCCCTCTTTCCAGGCCACACCGATTTAACAGTGAGTGTTATGCAACACTGCTCTATTTCGCCCTGGCACACACGTCCAGACTCCAGTGTGTGTCCTCATGTTTTCCGTCTGTCCATCACTAGGACAGTGCAGCGAGACACTGCAGACAAACATGACGAGTGCTGGCTAGGCCTCACACTGACAGCCTCCATTAAGATCATAACAGATTACAATCCTTATCCGAGGAGCCAAATCCCCCTCCCCCAGCTTTGCAGACAACAATGGTTGTATAAGGGGGACATACAGTACACGGAGTAAAGTAGTTTTGCTGAATTATTTACAAAAATCTATTTATCTGTCAGAGAAAGGTTTGCACAGGATTGCAAGTCAGTATTTAGTCAATATTGGTTTACCTGAAAGGATTACTTTCTTTATCTAATCTGGCAAACACATTAGTCAACAATTCTGGAAGACAGGGCATTTGTCAACTAAACAAAACCAAAGATGTTCTGGAACCTAATAAACCAAGCGTCTTCAATTTATCATATGAC
Source organism: Acanthurus reversus (assembly GCA_029823135.1). NCBI lineage: Eukaryota > Metazoa > Chordata > Actinopteri > Acanthuriformes > Acanthuridae > Acanthurus > Acanthurus reversus. The sequence goes on from JAPXVT010000009.1 coordinate 17,008,763, forward strand.
TCACAGTCAGAGCATGTGATCCTGTCCTTGTCTAATGTCCATGTAAAGCATTTAAGGTTACAAGTCAGGAAAGTATTTGTTATTCATATTAGAGTTGGGCAAAAAGGCTGAAATAGAATATAAAATAATCATACAGATATACAATACCATTAAAAAATTCATTTGAATAAGCTAGTGGGTCCAAACCTTTGACTGATACTGATGGAGAGAATAAACTGTGCTCCAGGTCTGACGATAACAGATATTTATTGTCAGTTTTTAGTTACTGATAGCTGATAAATTCAGCCTATTATTATTATTATTGTTATTTTTTTCTAACTCCATAAATTTGGTTAAAACGATAGTAGCTTTTGTAAACTGTAAATTGCTTGGGCTATGGGTTTTTCAAACAAATGGACCATGCAGTCAAGAGAATGGGTCACTAATGTCAAAAAATGTGCCTGATATCAAAGCAGCTCAGTCAGTAAACGTCATCTTCTCTTTGATAACGAACAGTATGTGTCTCAAAAACTGATACATGTGGCTGTAACCGCTAAAAAAAGCACTTGATTTGATAAGTAGAAAAGTGTCAAAAAATAAAAACCTTGGTCTTGCACAAAGAAAATTAATGCATTTTTCAAATAAAAAAACTCTTCAAACATAAAGTTACTGCCCTCTTTGTCAGCCAGCCAAGCTTTACAAATTTCATAAGTGCACAAGGTCAATTCACCGACCGCAACAGTTTCACTTAAGTGTCTGTGAAATTCAATACAGTCAAATCACCTTTTTTTTCTTCTTTTTTTTTTTGAGAAAGAGTGGTAAGTTAGTTTGAGGCACTCTTCGGCAGCTTTACAAGCACTACATGGGAGATTTTAAATCCTCTTAAGAGAGACGGTTGATGCTGTGAATAAAGACAGTGCCACAATCCGTGGTGTCTGCTGATAGCTATCGCTAGAGGAATTAGGTTAACCAGGGGGATTCAGTGGGCTACTCGTGGGCCCTGCTAACACAATCTGGCTCACACAATACCTCAACAAACCCACATAAAACATGCTACATGCATGCCTGAGCAACACAAGAACACACGGTGACAAAACAGGAACAGTGACACAATGCAGTGGGGCCTGTACAGAGTTCAGTGTGTTAGGTTGTCAGCTTTCATGAAGGATGACTTATAGAGAAAATAAAATCTAAACACCATTGTAGGGACTGATTACACAACCTCAGTTGCATGAAAGTTGGGACACTGTGTAAAAAATAAAACTACATGTGAAAATTTGCCTCTTTTTGATATACACTCCTTTGAAAACAGTGCAGCAACAAAATATTTACTGTTTTATCTCCTCAGCATCATTGACTTTTGTAAATACATACTTATTTTGATTTTGATGTCAGCAACATTTTTCAAACAACTAACAAAAACGATTAACCTGCTGATTATTTTTACGATCAATTGATTAGCCGTTTATTCCTGAAATGTCAAAAAAGTGCTAAAAATGTGCAACTTAATTTCCCAGAACCCGATGTGACGTCTTCAAATTGCCTCTTTTGTCCAAACAACAGCCCACAACACAGAGACTCCTCATTTATCATCGATTATTCAATTAATCATTACAGCTCTACATTCCACAGGTAAATAAGTTAAAGGTGGAGTCAGAAGGGTTTTACTAAAAAATAAAATATAGACATATACAAAAGTAATGCTGCTCAATCGTCACTTCTGGGTCTCTGTATGTGGTGGTGAGTGTGTATGGAAACACACACCGCCCTCTGCCTGTATTTTGATGTTTTGGCTGATTCAGGACCTGCTTAGGACGAGTTACCGTGAAGAGCAATGTAGATGCGCAATCAATTTTTTAAGTAACAATAGCGTGAGAGCACCGCAGAGGACAGCTACGGGATACCGTCCA
>JAPXVT010000009.1:17063916-17078559 GCA_029823135.1 Acanthurus reversus
AACACTTAACTCACTGAGAAATTAAGTGACATTGAAATAATTGAATCAAAGCTAATCATTTGTTGCAGCCATATGGTTGCACCTCTAAATTCTATACATTGCATAGAGGAAAATGAATCAACCACTGTATTTACTCAAGTACAAAACACTTCACTTAATCGCTGTCTTACTCAATAATGATGTCAAACTGTTTAAAAATCATGCAAGAGCCAGCTTCTTCTTCGCTGACTGTGTTGTAAACAAGCCAGATTTTCCGTGGCAACGCAGCGACACGACCAAAGATGTTCTAGCTTGTCACATACATCACAGAAACTGAAATGAAAACAGCCAAAGTGGGCTCAAACCATCAGTGTACACAATGCTCATTAAACACTTAAGACTAAACGAGAATGATGCGTTCAACAGAATCCATCTTTTTATAACTTTCAGCAGTTGTATTAAGTAAACAACGGCCGACTCTAGCTGCCAGTAAAAGTACACATTCCTCCGTGTGTTCCTGCAAACAGGTGGGCATCAGCGTCTGCACAAAGACCCCGACTGACAGCTGAGAAAGCACACATGTTCCTGCAGTGGAAAGATATTACTGCCTTCACCCTGACCTGCATGTGTCTGCTGAACCCTTTGGGCTGGTATCTGATCTTTGGGGCTATATTAGGCCACAGCCTGCTGTTTGCTGCTCTGCGTCTGAGAGGTCTCAGTGTCCTGCACTGTAGTGTGTCTTGCAGAGATAAAGTAAATCTTGGTAAAGTCACAAAATAAATGTTTTATCTGTAAGTGTTTATGCTTCAGGTGCTACAGCTGTTTATAAAGCAACTAAAACAGGAAGCAGTGATTTCATCAGTAAAAGCTTTTAGTGAAAGTCTAACAGTCTGCTGCTGTGGTATACTGCTTTTTGTTGTTTTATTTTAATGGAAATGAAAGAGTTTCAGTCATATGGTATATATATTAACGGGATCATATGTGTGAATATAGCTATGGTATTACTGAAATTCTCCTGTACTTAATATTCAATAAAAGAAAAGGCTATTAAATCAATGTGATGCGGGCCCGATGTTCAAGATGGAACATTTATATGGGACCTTATCAGTGTGTTTTTTGATTTATAAAGGCAGTTAATCATATTTGTATTGTTTATTGTTGGCTAATTAAGAAAAACAAGAGCTGATGAAACAGCCACCTCAAGGTCCTTTTAGTAGCTGTAACTTTTGATCAAATCATATGATCTTCATCAAGAGATAAATTCATTTTCCAATATTTAAGGTCTTCCTGTCTATGTTGCCATAAAAAAAAAAAAAAAAAACTCAATTTTTACCTTTTAATCAACTTTTAAGCCAAACATGGACAATAGTTGACACTAACGAAAGCCCCAAAAGCCACTTAAACTCTATGGTGAGACTCTTTGAATTAACTTTTAATTAATAAACTAATCTATAATTAATAGGCTGTTTGAAACGTATAGCTATTGGCTGATTACAGGTGTTCATGCCGCAGGCAGCCACAGATCTAAGATGATAATAAAACATGACATGGCACTGGCACGCTGACAGCACTTTCACCGCCCCCTATTTCTGATGCTTCATGGTCCGCACCACAATATCACCGTTACTCCAAATGACAAGTAAGAAAAGACTGTACACAATTAAAGCAGTTTGCTCTCACATAATGCAAATTTAATGCCAAATATTTTTTGTTAAAAAATGTCGCACAGGAAGCAGGTGAAGATGACTCTGGAATTACCGCGCACACATCTCTGTCGGACCCCCCCACAGCGGGACATTATCCCGTCCACCCCACCCTAAAAAAATTCACTGAACTTGACTTTGATTTAGAAACTTATCATTGCAGAAACAACTTACCTCCCTTCTCTTGTCGGCGGTAAATTTCAGCCGGGATGTTTTGTCGGGGTCCTCCGTAGGACGGATCGAGGCTGTGTGCTGCTGCCGCGCGGTCCCCTCCTGCCTCCCTGCGCCGTCACTCAGCCGCGCGCAGGACCGAGACTCTTCCGGGATGTCCTAATTAAGCAACACGGTGAACCTGAGAGCCGCACAGCGTGCATAGAGCAGGACCATGACTCAGTGCCGCAGTATCTCCACTGGGGCGGACGGGTAGTTACCTCGCATCAACATGGCAGCCTCAGAGAGCTCTGCTAAAAATAGGCGAGTATTTGACACTCTGGCAATGTCTGCATGGATCTGGACCTGTGGGCTACTCACAGGGCCTTTATCATCCTCACAGAGAGTCTGTGGGTGAACTTAGGCCAGGGTTTGACCCCCCAACTTGTGAATCACCCTCAGACATGAGATCTGTAGTAATCATTATCAAGTTGGTTTTATATCCTGGATGTTGAGAGTCCATAACAAGAAAACAGGCATAGACTACAATTTAACAATACCCTCACAATCAATCAAGTTTATAATGGTAGGCTACTCCACCTATAGTATTGCACTTTCATAAAGTTCTAGGACTTGCTCAAAACTGGTACAGCAGAGGCCAAAAATCCAAAAACATAGAATTCTACACATGGTGCAACTTGATTGCAACCAGTGGTGTATTGCAGGGTATACACAGGTATACAGAGTATACCAATAATACAAAATACAGGGGGTCTTAGGGGGTCTGAGACCCCTTAATTGAAAGGTCAGACCCCTTATGAGCCTCAACTGCAAAATTCTGGGGGGTCTCAAGAAAAAGCTTTGAAAAAAAATAATTGTGCTTGCAGTTGTCAATAAAAATGTCTTTTAAAAGCATATGTTGTTCAGAATTCATTATTTAGTTTTAATGGCTAAACTTTTATTCAGAAACATGAATACACTGTTGTGGTCTGCAGTTTTTTTTTCTGCTCCAATATTGGCTCACTCATGGACTAAACATGGCAAAGGGAGAACAAAGCTCCTTACTAAGCAACGTTGGGTTGACTTCTAAAAAGCTTAATCGGGACAACCAAAATGTAGGGGAGAAGCTGGTTCGGCTGCTGCAGCTAACATTCATGCTGGTCCATCGTCTGACTAGTCTACTATTTGTAAGACTTCAGTGTAACGCTGGAGCACTAGTAACGGGGAGACCCCCGATTGCCGCAGGGTATTTTGCACACTGGAGTATACCCTGTTATTTTTCAGTCTGCATTGAGTATACCCACCTCTAAATCCCTTCTGATCTTATCTGTTGCAAATCAGCTATTCCAAGAGACTGTTTTTTAAAAGAAACTACTGGACCGCTTGCAAGGGTTTTTTTTCATGTGTGGATGAACTAAGGAGTAAGGAACAGTTCACTCAAAATGCCTATTAATGTTGTTGTCTCACCCTATAGTCTGACTGTGGGCCAGTATTGATTGTAACATCTGTACCTGTTCTGTGGCAAATGTTAATTTCATAATAATCCTCCTTACTCCCTGAAGTCAAGCAGCAGAAGTAAAGTGACATTGTGCAAATAAGAATACTACTGTCCCATTTCTGGATGAACTAAATATGCAAGAGTAGTTTTACATGTTACTGTTTATAACACATCACTGTTTAAAAAAGGTGCTTATTCTTTGCTGGATGGGCCGCTTTAAAACAAAAAAGGGGGCGTAAATGTAGAGTATACTCACTTCTCCAGGCACCACTACACCACTGATTGCAACTATTGCATATGCACATTTGTGCAATATTGTCAGAGTAGAAATAAGACCTTGTGTCGTTGATATTTTAAAAATGCGAGGAAATGCCAGAGGAGAGAAGTGGTTGAAGGAGAGTGATTAGACACACATCACATATGAACGGTTAGCAGGACAACAGCTTTAATAAAGGAAAAGGAAGCAAAGGTGGTACTTTTCCTTCAGAGGAAAAAGAAATGGAAAATGACACGCAAACAATGCTCCCTGGTTCCAGTTGATGGTTGGTGGACCTTAATCTGCTGCTAAATTGGCCTTTTTCTGGTGTTATGAGTTAGTGGATTGTTAACATGTAATACAAACTACAAACAAACAGGAATTTCCTTTAAATTTGCCAAATTAATTCTTATAGTATTTAATTTGGTTTTATATGCAACTGCCAACAATGTGAGACTTTACAGCCATGTTGTCAGTGACACCTGAAGTTGTTTTCTTTTTGTGGGAGGCTGAGTGACACTACTAATCTGATCTTGATGTGTAAAATTAGTAGAGTATAAGTTATTAATAAAGGAGTTTTCGGTTATTGCAGTATAATCATTGAAGTAAGAGGTCAAATGGCTCAACAGTCAAAGAGATTTTTCACAACCTTGCTACCCAAATGTTCAGAGATCTGTGAAACTTCGGTGCATTCACTACTTTTCTTACAAGTCAGAACTGTATCATAGCGCTTCATCATCAGTTCAATAAAGCAACAGCTTTCATTTTATTATCTTATGAGGTCAGATGCAATAATGGCTGCTGATTTCTCCCATAAGGCCTTGCTGCATCCATGCTGTGTCATGATCACACTCCTACAGTATGTAGAGCAGTTTCATGTTTCGCCAGGGACCAAAATAATCCCTGGAGCCGAGCAAAAGAAGGCAGAGACATGGCAGCACACTCCTTATAACATGACTTATTGATTAGAGAGCAGATGAATCATTGATAAACTCCTGAGAGACTTTATTAAGTGTCAGTCCCATCCATGCAAACTGTGGGTGTGACTGTAATGTGAGAGACTAAGAGTGTTTCAATAACATCTCCAAATTGTTTCTCAGTCAGGAGGAGCTGTGCAGCATCTGGCATGTGTGATGAGTTTGTCAACTTGCAGGCAAAGAAATCAAACGCTGCAGATATTCAGACTCACAAATAGACTTACATGAGGGCTATGCAGCCCCAGAGTGTTCAATTAAAAAAGGAAGAACTAATTATATTCATAAATTGTGCAAAATTTAAATGACGCTAATTGTACAATAATTTGCAGACTAATTAGTTATTAAAACTTGCATATTTGTTAGTTTATTTGTATTTAATAATATGATGTAAATATTCAAAATGGGCCTTTTGTAGGTTGTTGTTTTTATTTTAATGACATTTTGTCCCATTTACAATTTTGTTTTTGTTTCATTTTGTATTTCTTGTCACTTTCCCTGACTGTTGGTCACAGACCCACTGACATGCTAACTGTCTCTTATGCTAGTAAGCTCAAGAAATGCCAAAAGAATTATCCAATTAACACCTGTTACCCAGAGAAACAAAAATGTTAAATTATTTCTGAATCAGTGTCTTAGCTTTTGTGGTAAATATCCAAAGTATGTAGAGATACACTAACCTCTGCTTTCTCTTAGCTTAACAAGGCTACACCTGGGCTAGCTGGCCAACTAGCTAGCTAAGTGGGGTTGTGAGCTTGGCCAATTGCTGAATCTTGGTAGCTGGACTATTCAATTTGGCTATCTTAAATCCACCAGCTAACAGTTATGTGTTACGGGTGGATTTTAGTGCTAACACATAACTAAGTGTCCAAGAAAGACACATAACTCTGTGCAAAGCCAAAAGAAAGGCTTTTTCTGCACTTGTTCTAGCTTGTAGCATAGCTAGTTAGCTGGTTAGGTAGTAAGCATTGGTGGCTCCCTTTATCTTGTAAAGTTGGATAAAGTTGTACTGTCTTTGTGTACTGTGTTTAATTTGACAGCTTGTTGTTGGTTGATCCAGATTCCTTTGACATTGTTATTGCGCAAGCTAATTTGCTGACTGGCTAAGTTTGGAAGTGTTTGTTAAGTTTGCTAGTTTAAGAGGTTAGGTGGATGTCTAAAAAGTGAGGGGTCTGTGCCAACCAACACCATGGTCATAAAAAGTGACATGAAATAGGCAAAAAGTTTCAACATTCATAGTGAAATATCAAATAAACATGATTATGATGAAATACAAATAATAGCCTACAATAGCCTAGCACTCTTTCTGTAATTTATTGACAATCTATTCATTTTTATATTTTACATAAATAATTGATATTTCTATAGTGGCTAAGTCACGCCCCTTCCGGTGGATCAGATGGGACCTTATTTTGGAAAATATATGAATGATAGTCAATGGAAAGAGACAAATTATTTTTTTGACCCTGTGTAAACTGTACAACCAATCTCAAATATGACGTTTGTCAATGAAAACAATGATTTTGCAAGTCAAGAAAGTTGCAATTTATCATACAACTGCTGTGTTGGTGACATATATTGTGCGAGACGAGACATCTGAGCAGTTTCACAGATATTAACTGCTACTTAGATTCTGACCATCTCCATGAAAAACTGTGACTATACTGATATGTAAAATTATCTCTGATGAATATCATATTTGAGAATGAGGGCACAATTTAAATGGACTCAAAAAAATATTTGTCCCTCTAAATTAACTACTGTACAGATTTTTCCTGAAATAAGGTCCCATGGACCGGAATTAGAAGGGCGTAACTTAGGCACTCTATAGGCTTGTTTATAGGTGTATGTAGGGACAACCTGACACAAGACATCAATTAAAAAGCAGTTGCCATGAAAAAAAATATCACCAAGCTTTTTAAATATAGAACATTTTATTCCAATTTTGAGTAAATGGTGTTGAAATTCTGAAGTAAAGGTTTTAATATCAACAGGACCTTTGCATTTAAATAGTAACACTTTACATGCCTTCATCCAGTGACAATGAAAAGCTTCCTTAAAAAGTTTTTTTGTCATTTATTTTTCATATTTCCCTTGTAAGAAATAGTTCAAGTATAAAAATTCCCAACAGTGTAAAATAGCCCATCTGATGAATATTAAGCAAAAGAAGCACAGCTACTGAAACCTCGACGACGACTATACATTCTAGTGGAGAAAGCAGCATTTTCGCTTGTTTTTTGTGAAAATTATTATTTTTTCCTCTCATCTAAACACAGAAGAGGCAGAGTACAATCTGCATGCAAATAGGCCTGCATTTAAATAAAGTTCCTTCCCTACAAAAAGGCATAAAGGCATTAAGCTAATATGTAATGTCATGTTCTAAAGAATCAAAAAAATAAAAAATAAAAGTACAGTGCACATTAACAGTATCTTAAATAACTCCTACATCAACATTTTTGGTTGAGTATGTTAATAATAATAATTATAATATTATTACTAAAACTAATCAATAACTTATATATGCCTTGAGATGAGTACATAATGATATTAATACAGTACCGCCACTAAGTCTCTACTCTCAGAGCGTTAACATAGTCAACCCTCAAAAATAAATATCTTAAATAGTAGATTTCTCTCTTTTTTTCTGTTTTTCCTCTTAAATAGCAGTAAAAATTTAAGGCACACAGACCAACATAACGTCGAAGAGTCAAACCCCCGTCCTCTCCACCCCACCTGGTGTTCTTGACAGACATGAGGCAGGCCAGTTGTTGGGGTGGCTTTGGTGAAAGTGTGTGTTTGTGTGTGCGTGTGTTGAGAGTGTGTACCTGACACCAGACTACAGCAGCACAGAGGTGGAAGTGCTGACAGCTGCAGGGCTGAAAGACTGGGGGGCTCTGCTGTGGGGCTCTGTGTTGGGTGGAGGGGTGTGAAGTTGGTTCCCAAATGGGCCCGTCCGGGGATTAAAATGTGACAGCTCAACAAACGAGCACAAGTGATGCGTTCTTTCCAGAGTGATCTGTCTGTGTGGCGCTGGAGCGGCTCTGTCCAACCCCCCACCAGCAGCTGCTCTCTCCCTCTTTCTTTCTCTTTTTCTTTCTCTCCATCCCAGAGCCACAGAGAAACACAACTGTGCTGCCTTTGTCTTTGACTGCTATGTGTGCAACTCTGGATGCATGTGTCAGTGTACGTGTGAGTGAAACATGTGGAAAAGCGACTGATTTAGTGTTTCTCATTGTCTGAAGCCATTTTCAACCTCTCTCCTTTTGTCAGTGCATTTGTTTTGTTTGCCAAGTCCCTCTTTAGTCCAAGAATCAAGTCAGAGTCAATGACATTTTCAGTTTTTTTGTTTCTTTTCATTTTGTCTCCCGGTGATTTGTTTGCTTTGCATAGGTCAAGAGGTCGAGACAGAGTTTAAAAAAAAGGGACATTCAGCATCAGGAAGATAAAAAGGTAGTTCTTCAAATATGTGTGACACGATGAGTTACGACTCTTAGACTTCCTGACAGAGGTCACATAATAATAGCTAACAAGTTGGAAACGGTTCCATTTCCCTGATTATCAGAAAATATTAACTCCAAAAAATGCACTTGAAAAGACAAAAAGAACAAGAAGAGCCCCCAATGTGTAACAATAACAATAATAAATATAAATGTTATGAGGGCATCAAATAACCAAAAACACTTGTGGAAAGCCACAAGTGAAAAAAAGAGAACAGTTTCCTAAGCTAACGTTAAAGACAGCAATAGGACTTCAAGGCTTAGTTCAACACCTATACCAACCACAGGGATTAGTTCCTGCATTTCTTCTCTAGAAATAAGTACTCTACTACAATGATAATAGTAATGATAATAATAATAATAGCATTAACAACAACAACAACAATAATAGTAAATCACTTTCCATTATTTGTTCTGCGACTTTTTTTCATTTTCTCTTTTTTTTTTTGGTTGAAGCACAGCAAGTTGGAAAGTTACTATAAAAAGTTCCCACCTCACCATTATCATCACTACCACCACCATCATCACCACCATCATTATCACCTTTTTAAAGCAACTCTGCCTCTGAGTCGCTGACGCACCCACCCCTTAAGGCCACTCCCTCTTCCTCTTCCTTAACTGCTTCTTCTCATGACCAATCATATGTGGCCGGGGGTGGGCCTCCTTGCTCTGCATGTCCAGAAGTTGCAGTGGCTGCTATTGCATGCGGTCGGCTTGCAGCTGCTGAGGCTGGTACTGACCGAAGGCTGCGGCTGCAGCGGCGGCTGAGCCAGGGGCAGCAGTGGCTAAAGGCTGCTGGACTGCATAGCCATAGCCGGCAGTAGCCACGTAGCCTGCGGCGGCAGGGGATGCGGCGTAAGGATACTGCTCGTAGGCGGCGGCAGCAGCAGCGCTTGCTGCGGCTGCAGAATACTGCGCATAGGCAGCTCCGGTGTAGTCGATGTAGGGGGAGGAAGCAGTGGCGGGTGCAGTGGCTGCAGGTTGCACGTGAGGGATGACCACACTAGGCTGCACAAAGGCCTGAGGGTACACATAGTGGGCTGGGATGCTGTGAAACAAACACACATGACAGGTTAGTTTATTTCAAAAATTATGAGAGTGACAACACCCACCCTCAAAACCCAAACCCAACTCCATCACACTGCGGCCAAGCGCCCTCCCACCACCCAGCCCAAGTCCAATCCATCAGTCAAGAACACCAAGGAAATGCCTGCTAGTAGGGATTAGAACAATATAGGGTTGCCAAAATAGAAATCTCGCTGTGAAAAGAAGATTGGATAGTGAGGAAAACTTTGAACACCCAGCGGTGTTTGATCTGTGTGTCACTCAGATCTACTAAAGAATCACATTTGTTCGATTACATCGTGAGGAAGTGATGTCATGCTCTGTTCATACAACATGGAACAGGTTTCATATTTTCAGTTTTGGTCAGTTTTGACTTTGTGGCTGTGGTAACAGAGCTACAGAGAGGCAGAGGGGGGCAAGATGAATGGAAAAAGTTGGGGATCTGTAACCTGCAGCGTATTAGTTCATCACATGTGGATTTGACTCTGGTGCTGACCCCCCCTGCCTGCTGGAGGGCAAGCGGGTGGGGACAAGAGGGAGGGGAGGCTTACAGTGCCCGAGGCAGGGGGGTGCGGACAGAGGAGATGAGCCCGGGGATGCATTGTGAAAATGTCACTGCTACTTTGACAGCTGGACAGTTTTCAAAAAGGGACGCTGCTGGCCATTTCCCCCTCTGTGTCGGGACAAAGAGCCGGGGAGGCAGCGGGGGGAGCCGGGACTAGGCTCCGCACCCAGAGGGATGTTTCGATTAAATAAACAATTATGGACAATGAGCACATTCTGCCCTCCATGACATAGCCTTATCCCACCCACCCCCCCCAGACTCTATAAGGTCTGGAAACTCAGTCAGACAGCAAGTGTGGGGGCAGCTTTTGAAATTTACAATGCCGGCTCAGTGAAGTGATAACTTTTGACTGAAGGTTGAGGCAAGAAGGAAAACCTTGTATGCTTTAGATCTTGTGTGAATTTGAGTCTTTGATGTCCTGAAAAAGATTTCCCTTCACTTTAGAGATAAAAGAAGAGTCAAATTCAATCTTACTTGAATTCAAATGAAATGAGAAGCACGAGGATCAATAGAAACAACTAGATTTTTGTTGCACAGGGCTCAAACAACAGCTATGTGACTGTAGGTGAGTTTGACTGAAGGTGGATCAAACTTCTGTTGAGAGAAAATCAAGGAAACCAAATATAATCAGCCCAGTCTGAACATCAGGTGGTCACTTTTATGAGTCTGGGTCAGGAGAGAGGAAAGGAGGTGCAGAAAATGTTACAAGTTGAAAGGCAGGATCTATCGTGGCAACCCTATTGTCAGCACTCCATTATTCAATCCAACCCACATCTCAACCGAAAAACAGTGTGCCAGGAGAAAAACAGGAAAAACAAAACAAGAGCAAGGCGTCAGAGAGGAAGAAATATGTAAAAATAGTCCACCTTGACTTGACTGATTACAGAAACAACGACAAAAACAAGGGCACAGCACAATCACTCGACTGAAAAGACATAGAAGAAAAAAAGGGGTGGTATAATCCTAGAAGAACGATATGCAGAAATTTGTTTTGGCTGTCAGACTAAAGTGCAAAGATCAGTGTTTCATTGTCAGATGTCGCAGTCTGAGCACACAAACACAAACAAATACGTACACAAGTGAGAGCCCTTTTTTAAAAACAGGAACAAAGAGTCTGAATTGAACGGAGTCAGTGTTATCTCCAGTAACTCAAATTGGAAAATCCTCAGAAAAAGCACTGTAATCATCATGTGACACTGAGACCCTCCTTTTGAAACCAGCACTAATGAAACTCAGCTGGGTGAGGCAGGTTTCCAGGAGATGATTTTAGAAAACACCATCTCTAAAAGTGGATGAATAAGAAACTCCCACACTGAACAGTGGAGAGACATTTCCTGCCTGTTATCTGAAATAACTAATGAAATCTCTGAATTATTCACTGCCAGCAGACTGGGAGGAAACTCCTCAGAGGGGAGGTTGATGACACAGTGACCGACTATCCTCCAATATGTAATTAAAAGCTGATATTAGCCTGATTGGCCTAATCAATCATCTAAGTCTCATGGTTACACACTTACCAGCTACTTACAAGATGAGAATATTGTGGCTCATTTTTTTTTTGTATTTTGACTAATTAAACAGTTATCTATTAAAATTTGTGCACGAATTAAAGAAAATCTGTCAATCATGAACAATGAATATTTCAGTCAAGGCTAAAGGCTAAAAAATTGAAAATGAAATGAATCTGAAGATGTGGAGTTGGAGAGAAGTGAGTTCAGCGGACCAGAGACGCTAATCTCTGAGACAGTTAATTTCCAGTTTAGCCCTTACTTTAATGGGACTAAAATTATTTAATCTTAAATATCCTAAGAATAACAGACTTTTCAAACATTATCAGACCAAATAGGTTCTGATCCAAATTCACATTCTAGTAGAAACACAAGTTATTTCACTAAGATTTTTTTTTTTTTAGTTTGGTGCTTTTTTCCAAAATATAAGTCTATGAGAAAAAGTCTTTTGGGGCGAATGTGCTTTAAGTGTTTTTGTTAATGCATGGCTTGGCCACTATGTCAAACTGGCTTCAAAGCCTCCGAAACCACCTTAGGGCTTGGGCTGATCTGTTGGTGGTCGAGGTGTCTATTTTGTGGAAGGAAAAGGAAAAGTATAAAACAATATGTGTAATGAAAATGATGATATCTCTGCTTCTGCTGCATCTGTTTGATATTTTAAAAAACATTTGTCCTGTGTGAGTCAGACAGTGTTATAAAAGTGCAACGCTAAATAGTTGCAGAACTCTTATTTTTTTAAGAGCTGCTTCTGCATTTCATGAACCATTTTATGGTCTTTCAGTTGTTCACGGGAGGTCGTGACTCTGCATTATTGACACTAAAGAAACATCTAACATTCACACGAGTTGCACAATTCTCAGCAGCTGCTACAGAATATGATTTAGTGTCGAGGCTGCAGCTCGGACAGAAACTATTTTCTGACTGTGTAACATTTTAAAAAAAGAACCTAAAGTGGTGTGTTTCCATCTCTGCTGCTCCTGAAATTTAATTCCCTGCTCGGTGCATTTTGGGTTGTCTTCCTTGCTGTCTCCAATTTGAGGGGTAGACTAACAACACACACACACTCTCACACACACACTCTTACACAGACACATATGGTATTAGCAGAGATTTTGGCCATGGGAAGCAAAGCTCTGTCTGACCAATCCAATACGGCCCCCTATTAAAAAAAATACCATTTTTCCCTTGAGGTAGTCATAAAATGAGAAAATCAAACATATAGCAGTAGCTGTGTGTTTTACGAAGCTATGCTGGGACCTATAGTGTGGCGACTCGTTCTGTGTGTGTGTGCATATGCGTGTCTTTACAGGAATGTCATTAAAGTTCAAGGCTAAATAAAGGTTCCCTGCCAGCGAGCATACCGTCTGCCGAGGGAGAGAACTCAAGTATGAGGGTATACTGAGGTGAGAGGATCTAACGTGTGTGTCGGGGGATGTGTTGGCGCTTAGCCGTTGTGTGTGTTTGCGGACTTAAGTGTGAGAGGTTGGCAGCGCACACACCTGTCGTGCTTTGACAGAGTTGCTCATCTAACTCCATGCGGATGGACCTGGTGTCTAGTTTCAAGCAAAGTACAGAGAGATCTAAAACGTGACACAGAGATAGACAGCTCACAGTTCAATTTGAAACCTGAGCAGTTTGAGGATGTTTTAGGGCGATTAGCATCAAATCCTTACGAAGCAAGACACATCCATATGTAGCTGTTAACGTCATAGCTTCTTACAGATTAATTCAGATAAATGGGATATTATTTACATTTTCATTTGGCTGATTTAGATATTTTTTAGCAACAGAGTTCCTTCAAAATTCCTTGACTTTATGACATGTAACAACTTGGTTCGTCTTATACAAAATCAGGAGTTCTTTGAATTGGCTTGTTAAGGGTGACATTTTTATATATTTATGGTACCAGTGCTGTTTGACTGATGAGTTTTAACTTATAAAGATTTAAAGACATAAACTTTGCTACTGAAGTAAGTACAAATGGCCAACAACAAGCAAATTTTTGTGGTAGCAAGACTTTCCTTTCCTCTCTTAAGGCATCATTTTTTGTGGGGAAGCTGGTTTACCTATCCAAATAGAGGACTAAAGGATGTTGTTTATTTTACAGATTGCAGGCAAGTTGATGATTTATGATTTAGGGTTTCCACTGGAGTTTCCATTGTAAGCAAACTTTCACTTTGACTTTGCCTTTGAGGAACACAAACTGCCAAATCTTACCATACACGGCTCTGGAGACAGTGATCCCCTTTAACCTAGCTGATAAACTTTTTTCATCATACACTTAATCATTGTGTCGCCGTTGTCTACTCATCAATTTGTCCCTGCCCCCCCCCTTTTTTTTGGTTTAGTGTCTAATTTGTCTTGTGTTTAGTCAGTAATTACCTTCCATATGTTTTGTTCACTGCACTTTTGCCATGTGCTAACTGTGAAAGACAAGCTAAGGGATGGTTTTGGTTCAGATATGATGGCTTAGACGTATGTTAGCACATATGTAAAGGCTTTACATGTATGTGGGCCCTAAAGCACACACTCTGACCCTGTTTAAATGGCCCCTGCTCTGCTCTTAGATGACAGAGAGAGACACTCCCGCACTGTCACCAGACCCCCCCCAAAACACGCACACATATATACACAAACCCACATACACACACTGAGCTTTATGCGACTGCAGCGTCAGCATTCGGGGCTTTGTGTGGCACAATGGGCGCGCTTGTTTTCCTTAACACCACGAGCCCATGTGACGAAAGCTCGCTCCAAGAGAATGAGAAAGAGAGCGACAGAGCGGGAGAGAGAGAGAGAGAGACATCCAGACATTTGTTTGTGTCACACTGGAGACTTTGGTGAGCTGAGCTGAGCTGAAAATGAGCGTGCATGTGAACAAAGACACGCGCACACATATGAACACAATAAGAGCACATACTTATATGTACCAAAGCATCAACCTGAAACCAGACATGTAAGCACATAAATACAAATATTGCTATAACTATAGCTCACATAACATGTGACACTCAAATATACAACGCATGTCTGGTAAATTACACAAGCCTTGCATATGTGGTGCAGAGAAGAGCAAAGAACAAGATATAGAGACAGAAAAGAAGATGAGAGTTGTAATGAATGGACAGAGGAAGCCAGCAGTAAGTAAAAGAGACACTTTGATTGGGAATTTGTTGGTGCTACGTTATGTTAATGTGAGAAACTGCTAGCAACACCTGGAGGATGCCATAAGCACACACTATGCAAGCATTAATGTAAGAAATGGGGGTATGGAGGTGACTGGGGGAAAAAAAAACAAAACAAAATCACACAGAAATTCACCACTCACTCCAACAAGACAGTCAGAAAACACATGAAACAACATTTCCTGTTAACAGGTCAACCACAAGCTAAAAGCAATTTAAACAAATTAACTCAAAACAAAAAAAAAACAACTTTGCTCTTCCTT
>JAPXVT010000009.1:17090906-17101833 GCA_029823135.1 Acanthurus reversus
ACCAGTTTACACCGCTGCAACTTTCCCTGCAACCATCTCATCGTGAATATTTGGTGCAAACTGGCCTTTAAAAGAGAGAGCAACAACAAATGAAATAAAACGCGAGTCAAAACAGGGAGGAGAGGGTGCAGTGGAGATGCTCCCTTAGGAGTCTCAAAGCTGGGGAAGGCAACATCTGGAAATCAAGCTCGCTGTAGCATAAGATGCGGAATATGAATTAGAGGAGAGCAAAAACAAAGTTTAAAGTTTAAATATTGGACTTGGATTTCATCACTCGGATGGACACATAACTTCATAAAATTGCTAAGGCTGACCTGTGTCTGTTGGATGTTTAAATAGGCAAATATTTGCTGCAAAGCAAGCCATATCAGCTTAAAAGGTGACCAAAAACTAACAAACAAAAAACAATCAATCTAGGTTTTAGTAATTCAGTATTAATGTAGTTAAATTCACTGCCCCCATTCATTATGCATTAATTTCAATATCATACATTATCATATCACAAGATTTTTGAAGGAGTGTTTTGATGGCTTCAGTAGCTTTATGATAAGTGACTGTGCTCATGAAATATAAGTATACAAGAAAATGATGTAGCAGTGTCCTTTTTCATTTCACTCAGCAAAGAGCAATTAGAAATATGTAATGCAGCTTTTAAAATCATGATGGGAAAAAAATCATAATATCAAGACACCCAAATTACAAGTTGATATGTAGTCTCATATCACAGTATTGGTCTTCATTTTTAGCCATGTGAACTCAGCCTTTAGAAGGATGGCCCACTGGGGCCGTGCTAGCAAACTTCACAACCAGGTACCCACCATGATGCTGTAAGCCTCTCCTGCCCTGTGGCCCCTCTCTCTGTTCTGTCCTACCGGTATGATGCCCTGGCTCAGCAGCTCCTCCAGGATTTCACTGGACTCTTTGCGCAAACCTGGGAGACAGATAAAACCAAAGCACCTACATTGCGTGTACAGGATTTTCTCTTCTGGGAGAGACGGTCTGCTTTTTCAGCATGTCTCGGGCGCAAACTCACCGTCTTGTGTAATTCTGTCTACTTCACTTTCTCTGACACAAGATAGAGGCGGGAGCTTTGCGGGCACTGCCCCAGGTAACACAGGGATCTGTCTGTTCTCCATCACCACCCCGCTGTCTGTGGTGCCCTTTGACACGGCTGAGTCGCCGCGACCGTCGAGTTTACTTCCTGTCTCATCCTGAAAACAAAAAGACGAGATATGGATGCAGAATAAATGGCATGCAACGTTTTTATCTCTTGATCCTATTCTGTATCCCACACACGATGTTGTCATGGTGACATCTGTGTGTGTTGACATGTTGTCATGAACACAAAACTGTAGCTCAGAAACAATAATAATGCAAAGCAGGAACAACTTACAAAATACATGATCTCATGGTTTTAAATTTTATCATTATACAGTGTTGCAGTGAAAATCTGTGAACTCATTCTGTTCACTGTTGAAAACTAACTACATATATTTACTTAAGTGCTGTACTTAAATATGTTTAAATACTTGAACTGTACTTGATCAACATGGTCATTTTTGTATGAAAATACTGTCGTCTTACATTTGTAATATGATGCAGTTGTTACAGAGTAGTTTTAAATAAGTTCCTCCTGGATCAACTAAAGCTTTAAAATGCTGCTAACATGTAAATGCATCAATGATACTGATCCAAAAGTCTAATACTAATCGATGTAACCTTGAAATGATCTGCTTTAGGAGCACTTTCTCTTTTGATAACTGAGGTAGGCCACATTTTGCTTATATCTGTACTTTCACTTAAGTGGCATTGTGAATGTATATTAATATTTGTCATTTAAGAGGCAACATCAGATGTTCCCCCCAAAATATATAGATAATTAACTTCCTCTGACTTTTTAATGCATTTTTAGAACAGTTAAAGGTTTAAAGGGTTAGAATTAATTTGTAATTTGATGCAAAAACATTGAACCATTCTATTATAGAGCTTCATTTTTTTTTAAAAAAGGTGAATGATGCAGACATGGGCTTTTCGCAGCCTGCTCTCGTCAGTGTTATGTTTATGTTTTTATCCATTACCAACAACTTTAATTATTTTATCATTGAACTTTCCAATGAACATTCAGATTAAACATCTCAGTAACATGATTATTACTGGAATTATAAAAACAACAATTATCATCTTCACAGTGTCTGCATAATGGACGCTTTTACTTTTTATACTTTACTTTTTTATATAATATGTAGGACTTTTGCTGGTAATACGCTATTACTGCATTTGGATAGGCTATTTATGTTTTTGTTTGTTTGTTTTTTTAACTTTGGTTCAGATGACGTGATAGGTTAATTCTCCCGCAACTGGTTTTGCTACTTCCAGTGTCATTTGTATTCTCTTTATTACAAAGAAAAAACAGAAATGGCAGAAACTGGCATCAGTAAGCTAGAGTAACTGCCTGTCAATATTTGGTCAATTTCTGGTGGCGTGGAAGTTTACGGCACACAGATTTCGGTGTAACGGTTTTTCACGTTCTTCTGCTTAAAAAGAATTAATTGTAGTTCATAAAAATACACGTTTTGAATACTGTTATAGACTACTTGTAGCCTACATTATAGTCTAGACTACTAATACTTAACTAACGCCAGTCTTGACTGATACTCGTATTGAACTGCACTTTACAGTTTTAGCTCGCTTAATTGAAAGTGGCGGGTTGTGAGAGCCGAAGCTAACGTTACCTCTCCGTTCACCTCTTCCGGTTGCAGCTGTTGGACCGCAGTGTTTGTGGAGCTGGCGCACCCCATATTCACCTCACAGCAACAATGCGAAGTAACTCCTTAAAACGCATAAATGTCAGCTTTAATCACACCTTGGTTTGTTTTTTTTCCTCTGTTATTTGAGCTGCGTAGCCTTGAATTCCTTCACACGCACGCACAGTCTCCATGGACCCGGGGCGTTGCTAAGGACCGTTGCTACAACAAATGTGACCCGGTTAAAGAGGTGACACCCAGGAACAAGCTGCGGGTGTCAACGCCGTCTTTACACCGCACTTATCCACTTTAGTAGCTGACATTGTAGCCTTGTGACTCGTATCAGGTCATTAACTGACTCAAACACAAGGGCTGGCAGACACGACTCCTTAGACACTCTACACCCATGGCCAAACACCTCCAAAAACAATGAAGTTTAAAAAAGAAAAAAAAAAAAATTATCTAATTTTATTGCCTGTAGATTTTATTTCCCTATTAAAGAGTAAATGTTTAGGTATTCAAAGCATCATATATTCAGGTCAAGGAACGAAAGTAATGATGGTGAAACACTGAAGGATTTCATTTGGGAAATTTCCAAAAGGTATTCAAGTGAATCATGTTGAGTGTGGTTTCTTGCATCTTCATCCCATTTTTAAATGATTTGTTTTCAGTGAAAAAGTCAATGTCAGGGAAATATGCACCAAAAGCACAATTTCACCCAAATTTATAGACGCCTCAAAGTTGGTTTTGCAGATTTTTTTAAAAAAAATATGCAATGTAGGTGTGCCCCGTTTCAGGATTAATACAGTGCATATTAATAAATAAAAGGTGTTCAACCAAATTAGCACACCCCGGACTCCCTTGCTAATTAATCAGGACATAAATTAGTCCAGAAAATCACCACCAGGATTTAATTCTTTCAACTATGTTCACTGTAACTTCAGATTCCTGAATTTCTGAACCTTAAACAAATCTACAAAAAATAATCTACTGATACAAAAGAACTTTTTAAATTTTAATAAAAGACGGGAAAAACAAGGGAAAGAGAAAATGCCTAAACAAGCTGTTTTGTTCTTGCAGCCAGTTCACAAAGCTGATGGTTGGTCCCTTGATCCTGATTGGCTTTCACAAACGCCAGACATATAATCTTAAAACATAACAATACTCCACTCAAAGTCTCCTTTTCACGAGGGCAGCCTAAATATTACAAAAACCCCTCTGTAGAGCAGAACAGCACCACAAACAACAGCCTGTAGTGTCAACAGTTACATCAACAGCTCTTTTAAATTTGAACTCAAATATAACCTAGGATTTATTGCAGGGATGCTATATGAGCCCTGGAGATATAATTAATGAAATGTTCCACCAAACATTTTGTAATTAGTTAGTGTATTCCAGCCAGCTTATCTGTTGAGGTTTACTATGTACTGTAGATCCTGTATGAAAACATCAACAGAACACATGAATTCTTTTTATAGTTTTATTGATGGTAATTACCCATGGTTTTTAATTTTATCACTCATCCAGTAATAATCATGGCTTTAAAATTAAACTGACTTCCTTATCATCCAAAGTCACCCTTGTCCATTTAAACACGCAATAGAAAAATATATACTTAATACTTTGTACAATACTGGTTTTGGTCCAAACAAAAGTGGATCAGAAAAGCCAATATACCTTTAGTCATTAAAGGCTCTCCAATTTGCATTTAAGCTCCTTTTAAATGGATTCGGGCAACTTTGAATATAGGAATTTACATAATAAATTCTAAAGACAAAAAATGCTGAATGCAGAGTTGGTAACACAAAAATTCAACTTCACAGATTAAAAAAAAACATCACTATTTACAGGTTTTTATAATAATATTCAAAGGCCAATTAAGAGAGATAGAGATAAAGAGAGAGAGGCAGAGAGAGGTAAAGGGAGAGTATAAGGACTCAGGAGGAGAGAGAGAGAGCAAGAGAGTGAGAGAGAGACAGAGGGCACAAAAAGCAGAGTAGTAGAGCGAACCAGGGAGCTCAAAGAATCAAACAAGGAACAGAGTTTTGAAACTATGCATTTACAAAGTCCTAAAGGAGTTGAACGAGGGCTTTAACCTCCAGCCCAGTCCACCCTCCACAGTGCATGGATTCGTTTTCCCCTCTCCGAACCTCTCCCGACCCCGCCCTCCTCCCTTCCTCCCCTTGTTTTTGTTTTACACATTCATTTGCTTGCTCACCCGCAGCAGCGCCAACTAGCGGCCCAGGCGTTCAGTTTTCATACGCACACTGACACGCAACCTCAGCATGTACAAAGAAACCAAACACACCTCAAGTCTGTACATAAGAGGGGAGAAGAAAAAAACAAGCACGCTGCATTCACCACAAAGATTACACGCTCATTCCTGTACATACAGCACACTGCACTGACACCGTGGCTACATCTCCAACGGCCCCGATTCCTGTAAGGAAGCAGTCTAAATAGTTTGAGGATCACCACTGGAGATTTGCCGCACAGCTCTCACTACCTCTCTGCATATCACAGCTCATAGATCACCCATACTAATTAATAAGATTTTGTGTACACTCACAACTCTTTAGATTTGCAGTTTTTGCCTTTGTAATTTTATTACAAAAAGTCATGCCTAAAGTCTAGTAGACATTTGCAGGTGTTGAAAATATAGATATGACTGTCTTGCTTGTTAATCGTCACGTTCAGCAGGGGTCCTTGCATGATTGTTGTTTTCCGAGTCAGTGTCATTGTTTAGTCGACAGTTTTTTTTCATGGGGAAGTCCTGTGGGATGGTCTCGTGTATTAACGGCTCCGCTCTGCATGTGAGAAACCTGTGAATTATCAGCCAAGCCCACAGCTAAAACACACCCACCCGCCCAGGTCGAGCATACAGTGACCCCAAGCCTCGGCCCGTCCTCACATGCCAAGATATTTCAGTGTTTGTCCAGTTTAGACCCTCTAGGACTTTAATCAGAAGGGATATAGTCAAGTCACAGTCAGGTCTACTTTTCAGTCAAGTCCACAGGGCTCTACTTTCTGCGCCGCACTGCTGTCTTGATCTTGCGCCCAGCAATGGATGGCTGTCCGGCAGAGGCGGCAGCGAAAGATTTTGTTGACCTGGAAGAGCAAATGACATTATGAAAACAACATCAACAACCACAACAATAAGCACAAACAGAGCGCAGGGCTGTAATAAAGTATTTTTTTCAGTGTTGGTCTTCTCAGAACAAAGCCACTAGTACTGTACCTCGCTAGTTAGCATGCTCGTTGACATGGCCAGAATAAATTTAGGGCCCTATGATTTACGGAATCACAGACTCAAAGAATTGTCTGTAGTTTAAGGAACATTTATCTGGGGAGAACATTGTGGAGGGGTCACTGATGAGTGGGACCACCTGTATGTCACTTCATAAACACTCCCGCCCTGCTCCAACACAATGCAAGCATGTCGAAGCGGCTGCCTGAGATGCTGGCTAAGTCGGCCATAAAACAACTACAAAACTTGTCACCTATTCCCAAATTACAGAGCCGAGCAGTTTTCAAACAAGGTCAGGTGATATGCTGTTTTGCAAAACAGTCAGCATACTGTCAATTGGAAACATGTAGATTCGTGGAAAGACCACTTACGGTCTGAAGTCCATGTGAAAAACAAGGAAAAACACCATGCTTCAGAAATCCAGTAAATTAAAATGGGGGGAAAAAAAAGAAAACACCCCCCCCCCGGCAGATTTTATAAGAATCACCTTTTTGAAAAGCATTTTTAAATCAAAGCCTAAATAATAAAGCTTTGATCTGCAGCTCTACACCGGTAAAAGTATGTCTGGTCCAAATATTGGGTATTACACATTGTGTCTCTATCATGGCCTGCAAATGTCAAACACATCCATGTCAAAGTGTGCAGGTCATGAAAAAACGCTAGCTTGCATGTTAACAGAAGAAGTGCAACTTGCCCAATATTAAATGCAGGGGGTTGTGCAAAGTTGAATCCGCCTCCAGGCGCTCCTGCTTGGGGTGCGATGGAGGTGTTGGCAGATGGGGTGGGAGATGCTGCTGCTCCCGCTCCGAAAGTGAATACACCTGAGGTGTTGTTTGTGGCTCCGAAAGCACTGGCTCCTCCAAACTGAAAGCCTCCACCTGGTTAATATGAGAGACATTTACATGCTTAAACTCAACTATAATTTACCTTCTTGTTATGAATATAACTTAATGATATGAGGATCATTAGCACACTGCAGAGCAGTCAACATGACAGGAAGACTAATTAGCCCAATGCAGTCACCCACCTGGAGCAGAATTAGTAGTTGCACCAAATACAGGTGTAGAGTTGGCCTGCTGTCCAAAGACAGGTGCTGCGTTTGGTTTAGCTCCAAAGGCAGGAGTCTGGGAAGGCGTGGTAGTGAAAGGGGATCCAAAGGATGAGCCGAATGAAGGAGTCTGGTTGGCTCCGAAACCTCCAGAGGGGGCTGAGCTGAATGCAAAGGGGGACGGGGCTGCAGATGGTGCTGGTATTGAAAAAGAATTCAAGGATTAATACATAGATCATGACTATAAAAAACAGTTATTAATTTCACATGTAAATGTTTTACTGTCAGACAAAAAACAGACATAATGCTCAAAGTTATTATCTGAAACAACCACAAAAAAGCAAATACAGACCTGAAGATGAGACAGCAGAGGGTGCTGCTGCTCCAAAACCAAAGGATGGAGCCGCAGAAGGAGGAGCAGTGGCAGGAGCACCAAAGATGAAGGGCTGAGCTGGGGCTGGGGCAGAAGAAGAGGCTGACGGGGCAGGTGGCTGACTGTCCTGACTCTGGCCAAAGACAAAGGCTTTAGCTGGAGGAGCGTCACCGGCTGCAGCATTCTGACCGAATATGAAAGTGCTTGGAGCTGCAGGAGGAGCTGGACCCTGAGTGGAGCTGCTGCTGGTGGCAGTGGTGGTGCCGAACAGACTTGGGGTCGGGATGGAGGAGGAGGAGGAGGTGGTGGTGGAGTTGGTGGTGTCAGTGGGATTATTAGCAATAAAGGAAAATGCTGGTTTTGGAGCAGCAGAAGAATCTGTCAGGGAAACAAATAGTTGAACTGTTTGGAAACTGGCATCCATCCGTTCTCACAGCAACTTAACAAATGCAGTACTACTTCCCTGGTTTGGAAAAGAACGAGTCACACATGTTACATACCGCTGCCAAGTTATGACAAAACTACAGAGCATCTTGTTTTTATCAGGTGCAGGTTAAACAAGGAAAAATATATTTAAGGACATGATGATAGTTTTTAAATTAAATATTTTTTGAAAACACTAAAATCATGACCCATCCCTTAACTATACCAGTGTCCAAACTTTGTCTCACCTGTAGCACTTTGACCAAAAGTGAAAGAGGGCTTCGGTGCTTCTGCAGGACATGTTTCACTGTTGTCTGCTGGTTTGCCAAAAGGGAACGCAGGCGGAGGTGGTTCTGTGGAAGCACTGGGCTTGCCAAAGGAAAAGCCTCCTGTAGTGGCTGGTGCCGCTTCTGTATCTTTACTAACACAACCAAAGATGAAGGCTGACGGAGCCGAAGAGGCAGCCGTTTCCTTCTTTTCCTCTGGCTTCCCAAAGGTAAACGTGGGAGCGGCCGGCTCTTTGTCTGCCTGTAATGATCCAAACACAGAGCCCCCTTGTGGTGTGATGGTTGCCAAACTTGGCTCGCCCAACCTCCCAAATACAGACCCAGTGGTGGTAGTTGTGGTGGTGGTTGAGTTGGTGTTTACTGATGTTGTATCAGTTGATGATGTCGCACTGTCACTCGTCTCTTGAGAGGCAGGAGGAGTGAAAGTAGCTGTAGATGAGGAGGTGGTGATGGTGGTGGTGTCTGTTTTCTCCTCTGGTTTCGATAGTCCAAAGGTGAACCCACCTTTAGAGGAGTTACTTTCTGTGTTAGATGATCCAGTTCCAAACACAATCCCACCGCTGTCTCCAAACTTAAATCCAGAACCTGAGACAGGCTGGTCTGACTTTTTGTCATCACTAGAGGCAGTCCCAAATTTAAAGCCCTCAGACGAGCTGCCGAATTTGAAACCTGAAGAGGCAGTAGTGTCTTTAGAAATTGTTTCTGATGAGGAGCTTCCAGATGGCGCTCCAGATTTGAATCCACTTAACGATGCAGACACGGACACTGTTAGTTGATTTCCAAACTTGAATTCTCCTGATCCTGATCCAGAGGAACTGTCCGATGTGCCAAACTTGAATCCTCCCGATCCTGATCCAGAGGAACTGTCCGATGTGCCAAACTTGAATCCTCCAGATCCTGATCCAGAGGAACTGTCCGATGTGCCAAACTTAAAACCTCCAGAACTAGAGGTAGAAGAGCCGAATGCAGAGGAGCCTGAAGTTCCACTAGCTGATGAACCAAAAGCTAAGAAGAAACAAAGGAAGAGCAAGCAGATTCAGCAACATTTTAGCTAAGTGGCATCAACAATATATCGCTCTAAAGCATAAAAACTAAAGAATATAATGATTCACTTCTGACTTGTGTAGTAAAAATATTTTTTTTACCTTTGGGCTCCACGTTAGCTCCAGGTTTGGCTGCCTGACAGGCAACACACTGTAGATCTGCAGCCTTATTCTGTAGAAGACAGACATCACAATCCCAGGCACCCTCTGGCTTCTTGAACGTGTCTCCCAACCCAAACACTGGAGCGCTGCTGGCTGAAGAAGAGGCTCCAGCTGAAGCTCCTGTTGATGCACCTGTTGTGAGGACGAAGAATGGAAGATGCTTCACTAAACTAACAACTGTCTTTTAAAATACTGTCCAGCCCACGACAATTAATGAAATTCGGTTTTCAAGAAAAACAAAACCCAAGATTCAGCACACATAGAATATCAAATACTATTATTACCATGGTTGAGCTCTCATTACCTGGTTTTGCGCTCATGCAGGCCACACACTTTGTGTCCTCAGCCTTGTTTTCTACCATACACGTATCACATTCCCATGCACCCTCAGCTTTTTTGAACTTGTCTCCAAATCCTGTGAACCCTGTAGAAACTGGGGCTGTGGGGGTGGATGGAGTCTTAACAGCTGAGAAGGCTGAAGGAATAGTCAGTGAGGGTTTGAACCCCATCCCTGGTTTGGCTGTGTCACAGGCCACACACTTTACTGCATCAGGTTTATTTATAACAAGACATGTATCACAGTCCCAAGTTCCCGCAGGTTTGGAGAACATTGTGCCAAAACCTGTGGTGGTTGTTGTGGTGGAGGTGGTGGTGTTCGTGCTGCTGCTCTCTAGCCCAACTGAGGTGGCGGTTGAAGGTTTACTGTCCATAGATTTGGAAGAGGAGGAATTGGGCTGTGGGGCCATACAACAAACACACTTTGTGTCTGATAACTTGTTCTGCACCAAGCAGACATCACAGCTCCAGCCTGGTGGGGCTTTGGACAAATCGCCAAACCCTGATGAAGAAGAGGAGGGCAAGGTGGTTGTAGTGGTGGATGAGGAAGAGGGGGCAGTGGATTGTTTGGATGTCTGCTGCGGAGTGTTATCTGGGCCCGGTGAAGTCCGAGCAACGGGAGAGGCAAAGCCTAGTCAGAAAAAAATTAGGATTAAAACAATATTCAACCATGTAAAGCACAACAATACAAAATGTTTTATAAACTTTTGTTGATTCTAACCTGGTGATTTAAGAAGTTGCAGCACACTGCCCTGCTTGAGGGTTGCAGCTGGTTTGAGAGGTCCTTCAAACTCTTCTGTGCTTTTGCTTGTTGCTGGCTTTGCTAAAAGAAAAAATAAAAGATCAAACTCGAGTGCCAGTTTTCTCAGGGAAGGCAAGTCCCAGTTTAATGCCAATTGTTAGAAAACTGTCCTACCTGCTGCCGCTATGGGAGTAGTCAGCTTCCCGTTTGACATGGAGGGACCCATCTTTGCTACAGGTGCACTAAAGGTGAATCCAGCCTACAAAACCAAAACGTAACCAATTATTATCATTGCTACTGAGGTAACAGTTGTCAACTCAGCAAGAACCTTAAAGAAATAAACTGTTTACTTACCGAGGGGGAAAAGGAAGGAGGACTAGCAGCAGTTGCTTTGACAATGGGGGAGGAAAATGTGAAAGGTACACAGGGAGGTGTTTTAGCTGTCGGTGGCTCCTATAAGAAACATGAAAAATAGCAAAATGCATGAATGATGTTGTTAACCTTTAGACTTTAAGTCACATC
>JAPXVT010000009.1:17165729-17176513 GCA_029823135.1 Acanthurus reversus
GCCAAAAAGAGGCTGAGTGATGAAAAGTGACTCAAAATGGCATAAAATCTAGGGATGCACGATATTGGATTTTTTGCCCATATCAGATATGCTGATATTTTACAACTCATTTGGCCGATTATCGATACCGATATATGTAGATTTTTCCCCCACACCTATGTGCAGAGATCATCAAGTCTCTTCTGTAGTGGCATTTACACACAGTATTATTAAGCAAACTCTTACTGTGTTCGCCTGCCCGCAAATGCAGGCATAAAATACAAAGCTTGAAATTGTAATATTCATTCCTTGTGCAAAAGAAGAAGAATACTTGAACTTACGTTATGTAAAACGTTCATTAATTCATTTTCATAACTGCTTATCCTTTGCAGGGTTGTAAGGGGCTGGAGCCAATCCCAGCTAACATCGGGCGGGGGCGTGGTTCAGCATCAACAAGCCGCCAATTCAACGCAGGGCTGACATATAGAAACAAACAACCAGTCACGCTCACATTCGCACCTACGGGCAATTTAGAGTCACCAATTTACCTAACCTGCATGTCTTTGGACTGTGGGAGGGAGAGATAACCCACGCAGACACGGGGAGAACATGCAAACTACACAGAAAGGCCCCGCCCCGGCTGGTATCGAATCCAGGACCCTCTTGATGTTAGATGAGCAGACCTGGATCTGAACCCAGGACCAGAACAGTTTCTTTTAAACAAAACAAGTGAGATACACCCCGCTTAAAACTGGATGGTGCTCGCTGAGAAAATCATAACAATACCCACAACCAGGCAAATTTGGCCTGTTTCACAAATGACAAAGAAAGTCTGTCCACAGCAACACGTGAAACATGGCGTCGACTCGTGTTTTTAGAGGTTATTATATCGGTAGATATTGGAAAATTCATTTTAAAGCCAATATCAGCCGATACCGATAACGTGCTGATAATATCGTGCATCCCTAATTAAATCATAAACAGGACTGAAATTCTTATCTCTTCTTTCCATCCAACAAAACCCGAGCATAGTTAGCACCCTGTAACACCCAGTGTGCGTTCTCACTTGACTTTCGGACTGTTCCTGGAGTGTTGTTACCGCCGCCTGGCGTCCCGGTCCCCCCTGTCCCCGCCTTCTTCGTCAGTAGACTGTTGAAGAAGTTGGCCAACACACCCTCACTGGTCTGACCTGCAAACACAGGAAGGAGATGACACAGGGAGGACAGAGACATAGCAATGAAATGCAGGGACACAGCCGTGAAATGCTACGACATACCCGACTGTGGCATGGCGTTTGCTACGTTGGCCGCTGCAGAGCGATTACTTGTCCTCGGGGAACCAGTGGGTGCTCTGCTGGTGGTGTCCTGTAAGCATCAACAGTTTATTTAACATATGGACACTGGAGGGAGGTTTTCTTTACATGGTGAGCCAAAACTAGAACAAAGAAATGACAGAGTACTCACCACTGGCCGCCCTGCTGTCACAGCGGGCTGTTTGGCAAGCAGCGACTGCAAATTGAAGCACAATATGCACACTCACACCAATTAGTATTTAATTAGCATATCAAGACCCTCAAGTCAGGATTAATTGGAGGACCCGCAAGCGGCAAACCAACTGAATATTAACAAAACAGGAGCGTTTTCTGACCTGCAGTTTTACCAGAAACACTTGGTCATCTTCTGCCTGAATCTCCTTTTCGTGTACAATCTGGTGACAAGCAAGAAAAATCAATCAGTTTTAGTCTTTTCACAACCAGCTGTTTTTTTTTTTTATAGCACCGCAACAGGTAGTAAATTAGACTGGATAAAGCTTTTGTGATCCCTGCAGGAATATTGGGCAAAATCTTGAGCAGTAGCCCTAAATATGATGTAAGAAGGTAATGATACAATATACTACGGCCGTAATCAATCTGTTGCACTGTAAGCTTAGCTCGCCTAAGAGGATCTTTCCAAGTTAGCTGTTCATTAAGTGTGAGGCTGTACCTTTCTGACTGGAGGTTTGACGACTACGTCCTCAAAGCTGTCGTCTGCTTTTACTGTCTGGAAGTTCTCGTGAAGTATGGCGATCTTCTTCTCATTGTCCCAACCTGATGGACTGATGGAGCAGAACGCAGGTTTCAAAATTAGATACAGGTGGCAACGCAGTCTTGATATGTACAAGCACACACACACACATACACAGGCTTACATAAAGACGGCATCTCTTTCTACCACTTGTGCCGGGCAGTGGAAGGGGAAGCCGTAGAGTCTGTGGACCAGATATTTGTAGAGGATGTCCAGGTTTTTCATCTCCTTCACTGATGTGTAAACCAGAGATGCCCCGTCTGACACGGCTGTCAAGGAAATGCTCAACAACACCTTTTTTTTAAAAAACAGGAGCACAAAACAAAAACAAACAACACAGTGACAAAAAAAGCTGCATCTCTTAATAATAGCAATACAGATTGTATCTTTGAAATGTCTTTACCGCAGCAGCGTGCAATCCCGGCTCATTTGAAACAAATAACTTTGGAAACTTTAATAATGTTTCCACTTAGCATTGCCCGGAGATCCCGCAAAACAAACGATTTCGAGCAGTGCTGGCTAATCTACGACTTTTATCGAACTCTCTTTGCAGCAAGGCAATATCACCACCAACAACAACAGTTCACATGCAGCTTACAGCGGCCAAAACATAGAAATAATACTGCTGGGAACTTGGCCTTTGGTCTGAGAACCAAACACCTCGTAAAGGCAATCACTCAACTTTACCTTTATCGTTTAAAGCTGGAAGTTAGGAGAGCACGGGCAAAAATACGAATAGGGAAATGAGATAAGAAAGTTTGTAGAGTCAGGAGTATTGATCAACGTTCCCATTAAAGCCCCTGTGTGTTTCTGATCAATAGTTTTACTGTTGTCTGACACTATAAATTTGTTATTTGTGCATATTTCAGCTCACTGCAGCCAGGAGCGGAAGCAATGTTTGGCGAAGGATACACTGCAGACAGAAGCGTCTGATGTGAGACTGGATGAAGTCCAGGTGTTCGTCTCTGTAGTCGTGCTCCTTCTCCAACGTGCTGATGGCGTCACACTGCGGTCGGATAAGAAGGTGTCAGTAATTAGACTCCACTTTTCTTTAAGACCATGAAAATATTAAGCAATGACTTTTCCCTGATTAATGACATTTGTACAGCACATGTAGGAGTGGTTCAATACATTTTCATACATATGCTATGTTTAAAGCTATCAGTGAGTGTGTGAGCGTGTTTACCTTGGTGCAGACCACCACCATTGGTATTCCCAGGTTGTGTGTGAGTGTGTTGTCTCCTAACGGCAGCAGCACGCTCTCCTCATCTTCGCTCCTCCTCTGTGGGGTGCCGTCCTCCCCGCTGCCGGGCTCTGTGTACTCCTGGAACTGTTTTACAACTACACACACACACACACACACACACACACACACACAACATAAATGTTCAGAAACAATAATAAAGCAAGCAGTCAGACCTGGCAGACGTTATGATTTAAACATGTTGCTTTAAAAATGGGCCACCTAAGACAAAACCCTGGAGGTCACTTGGTCCAAGAGGATCTTTCCATAAGAACTGTTCTCACAAAGCTGAAAGCATTTCCGTGAAGACAGCGACACACTGCTGCATACTTTGTTTTCAGCCTGACTACTGTCGGTATGACTCACGTCTGTGCTCAAGCTCTCGCAGCGTTTCCGGGGCGACCCGGAGTTTGTCGATGTGTTCCCTAGCGACGGCTGCCCACTTCTGGAGCGAGTCCAGGGCGTTCCAAGGCCGCGACATGTCAACTGTTATCAGCAGCAACGTGTCGCCGATCGAGTCCACTGGCACAGCAACTCCCTGCAGACCTTTGTGGTAAAGGTCTCCATCTAACACCCAGGCATTACACCGAGTGTGGTCTAAACACACACACACACACCAGATTAAGATAAAAACACACTTTTATAAAACCATACTGCTTATTTCTTTAGAGGTACTCTGTAGTTTAAAAATAAAGAACGCTGCAAGCAGTTAAGCTGGTTACCATCAATGTCGTCGTCATGGACACTGAAGTAGAGGTATTCCAGGCCCCGCCCTTTCATGTACTCTTCAACCCCCTGTAGTTTTGCAACCAAGGTGGTCTTCCCCGAACCCACCTCACCTAAACACACACACACAGAATTAGTAAATAATAGAATTAAGGGTAGAAGACTTGTGCATGCCAGCATCCACTGCTATAATGAAAATAACATGACAGTTTAGTACATAAACCATCAATGCTTCATTTTAAAAATAAAAGCGCAAGAATTGATTTTGGTTATAGCCTGTTAAGAAGTCAATATACTGAGGACGGCGAACACACCACACCACTTCTGCATGCAGCCTGCTGACCTCTGTCATCCTATGAGCTGTGTTAGTTACACTCTGCACGGCCGATAACTATAAACTTAATTGATAAGAATGCGCAAAATCATGTATTTATTATTTATTCTATACGTTAAAAAAAAAACAGCTCATTGCAATTACTTCACGTCCAAGCTGACATTTTAAAACTCATACAGCAGTCTCATCCCAGAACGATACCTGTCACATCGCTCAAAGAGCCAAACTATTGAGAAGCTGGCTAAATGGTTTTCAATTAAAAGTGACCCAAACAATTAACTGAGTAGCAAAAAAGTTGCCTATATCAAATTTTCTATCAGTTACCTAATCGATTAACTGTCCATCTATGCCATACACAAACATCTGCATAGTGAATATGTATTGTAAACATTCCAATCCCTCTCAAGAGAGCCACATAGATTAATTATATCTAGGTTACAGTTTTCATTAAGGATCAACAGCCTTGATATGTATATAAATCCTCCCAGTGGCATTGTTACTATCCTCAGAGCTGATTGCATGACATTGATTTGGTCATTGTCTGTGCTGTAAGGTCAAGACTGCATCCTTTCTCGTACTGCTGCTTTGTTAACCGACAGGGGGACTTGGTGCATCATAAAGCAGAGCTTGCTGATGTTATCATGCATAGCGTTACAGACAAATGGCTTTAGAGCCACACTTAACATCGGTAACTAACTCGCTGATTAGCTGGAATGGGTAGCAGGCTGCGGAGGATTATCTTAGGCGGATGTGTATGCGTGTTTGTGTGCGTGGTCAGCAGCGGGACAGGGAGGCACCCCAGTCACATAAAGCCCCCGCGGCCCCGTTTGCAAAACACAGGCTGCTGGTTTGTCTCGTCCCCTCAGCATCATCTCCACCTAGCTGCTGCTAGCATCCGTGGATGCTAGAATGACTTGCAGGGTTTCAAAAGAGGCCTGATTCTTGCTCATAAAGATGCTGAGGGAGAGTGTGTATGTGTGCGCGCTCTGTGAAATCCACCTGTCTCTCTGCTAGCCGACGCACCCGCTGCCAGGCTTGAACACAAAAGCAGCATCAATTCACAGCAAGCTAGCTTAGCAACGAGCAGTATTACGTCCAGCGATAGCAGGATGAGATGATGATCAGCTCCTGGGCTGTTCAAGCTAACGGTGCCTATTGGCTAGCCAGGAGACTGCAGACACACAGACATAGCGGTACACACACAGAAACCTACCCATGACCAAGACATTTTTCCCCGACGGTAGCTTAGATCTTGAATGGGTTGACACTTCGCTCAGGATGGTTGACCTGCAGACAGAACAGCCCCGTTACAAAGCGGCCGAACAAGGCTTGTTCATTCACTAACAAACAACGACTGACAGCGAGGAGCTACAGCGAGCCAGTCAGTCTGGTGCTGATGCTAGCTAGCCACGTTAGCACACTAGCTGTCAAACCATCCTCCTCCCAGCACAATGGACCCTCCGCGCCCACAAACCCTCCACATAATAACCCAGCTCTAATCACACATCGCCCACCATAAGTCCTGTCCGTCATCCTCCTCCGGGTTGGAGGTCTCCAGTGTGCTCTTAGGTCCAGTTGAGGTGGAGGATAATAATGCACTCCTCCCTGTAGTCGCCATCTTCGCAGGGTTTGTAAACCGAGCGGAGCGCCCGGATGTAGCGGCTGTGTGCTAACCTAGCCTGGTGCACCGCACGCTGGGGCCGGGGCGTGGTCCGCCCGCACAAAGCTGGGGTCCCTGCGCCAGACACAAGATGATCTCATCCACAAACTCACACATCTGAGCTGACCATACCCACCAAGTTATGCACAGCAAGTGAGCCTGCAACTGAGTGTAGCCATGTCCAAAATAAATCTGTAGTAGAGAGGAAATCAATGCATTTACAGTATGTGTTTTCTAATGTTTGTTTAGTGAGGCGCGACTAATACATAAATAGCTTAATGGACCAAATAGTCTAGTCGCACAAAGCCAATGGGCTATTGGTCATTATAAATCATGTTGCCACAGTGTGTATGCTTGTCGTGGCCGATTTATCGGAATAAATGAGCTTTCAGGAGGCTCACTAATCCGTTTCAGGCAAAATATCCTCTTAAAATTGTTGCCTCTTAAAGCAATGCCTTGATTTGTGGATAATATGGCACTGGGCCTAAACCTACGGGATAAAGCTGTAATGCCATGCAGGAACTGGATACACTTCAAATTGACCAGCTATTTACTGTACGGGATATTTGGAGTTGAGATGAAGAGCAGGAGGGATTTCAGAGCAGATTCAGACATTATAATGTGGAAAAAAAAAAACGTAAATTAATGCAGTCTTATTAAAATCTTAAGGCACAGAGTTCAATAAGCTACAGGCTGCTCGTGTAGTTTTGAGTAATTTAATGTCAGTGGACGTTAAAATTAAAAAACAACAACAGACTGATCAATATTTATGAGGCTATTACAGCATCTGTCATACAAGTTATTGCATTTCAGCTGATAATATAAATTTTAAAACTGTAAATTATTTCGAAATCAATACAAGGGAATAGAAATGATGGACTGAGGAAGTAAATCTAAGAAAATGGATTAGAAAGGTTTGATTAAACGGACCCAATGACCTATTATTGGTCTATCTGTTTATTTCAGCAGCAAAGTTGCCTCTGCACTCTGCTAAACCGTTTTAAATCCCCCTGAACCGATGAATCCGGTGAACAGCGTGAACTTTAAATTAACTACCGAGTGGTCTCAGGTGTGCGGTCATCGCTTATTATAAAACCGCTGAGGCGCATCGCAGCCAATCAAAGCTGAGAACCAGGACAACAATTCTATGTTGTGTGTCCTTTGAGTGAAAGAACCACGAGATGGCGCTGGTGTACCGTGCTCAGAGGCTGCTGATCCTCTGGTACGGTGCGCTTCCTGCGGCCCCCGATGGAGCCAGCGGATTACAAACTCCAGTTAAGTGGCGCACCGTCCTCCTCCTCCTCCCCATCGTTCACCCAGAGTAAACCCAGGCGCACGGAGCGCATCCTCACCGTGCTCGCCCTGTTGGGAATTAGAAAGCAGCTCTGTTTGGCTGTCAGCGTTTAACCGGCTGAGCTTTGCAGTCTGAGGGGTTGAGGGAAACATATAGACCAGGCGAGTGAGGAAAGGGAGATGGGTCCGGAGGCGGTGAGGGTATCCGTGATTGTCAAGTAAACGGCGGTGAAGTTCCTCGGCTCCGCTCGGATCTTTTCTCCAGGTCGTTGAGGTGAGTTTTCTCTCTGCAGGAGATAGGAGCAGCCCGGATGGTGCATGTCGGTGCATGAGAGCTGCATTTTCCAAACATTTGCCCCGGACATTTTATTCTGTATTGTGCAGCAAGTGACAGACATATATGATGACATCAGATGTTGATAGCCTTGTGCAGCTGTGAGAAATAAAATCAGCTTCATATGTGTTGTTTAGCAGCTTGTGTGACTTTGTGGGCTTATTAATGATTCTGTAGAATAAAACAGAGCATTCCTGCTGCCAGGCAAGAAAATATTATTCTATAGAAATCCTGGCAAATACCTTGTTGACTACTCTTACAAAGCCTCAGCTTTACATTTCTCATGTTAGAGTGCTGGACAAGATAAGCCCTATGTGAGAGGAGGATCCGCTTCATTCTCTGTCCCTCGCTCCCCTCTTCTTTATTCACACTCACTTGCTTGCCTTTCCCCAGTTTTTTCTCTCACTCCATCCCTCTAATCCCCCCTCTCACAACCTCTGTCTCTCTCACTCTCGCTGCTTCCCTTCTCTGTCAGCTCTAATAACATTGAGAGTTCGCAACACCAGACTGCTTCACTTCTGATACTCCTCTCTGTCTTTTGTCAGACCCCGCTGCCTTTCATGTTACCAGTCTTTCAGCTGGGCATATTGCTGCCACCTGCTGTGATTAATTGCCTGTTCCATATAGAGTTAGATAACATGCCATATAATCTTTTGCGTATGACTGTTCTGTGGCTAAATGTTGTTCCTTTTTGTCTGTCAATCAATATACGACCAAGCAATTACAGTACTCGAGTACTACGGATCTTCCTGGGGTCGAATCATTAGTGTCACATCTGTCACAGCCACTTTACACACGTAAACATGTGAAGGTGAATGGGCACGCAGATCAGCGATTACACACAGCACACACACACATACACACACGCACACAGCTAAGGGTCATGGCAATCGAGCTCTCGGATGATTGATTGTCCCAGTGTGGAGAATAAGAGCTGACAGCGAGGGGCCTTGGAATGATTTTAGGGGATCTTACACCGCCCAGCAATCAGCCGTCACTTTTCTGGTTTTTGTACCAGTGTTATTTTGATTTACACTCAAATTTCAGGACACACAAACCGCTTTGTTGCAAAGCGTTTAGCCTCTTGACCCCTATTGCAACTGTTAACTGCTTTTTAAAGCGGTGTAATTTTCTGCAGTAGTATTTCTTGTCAAATGCTTAAAAATGCCCCTCTAAAGAAATTATTTTGCACAGATTCGGGACAAAAACACCAAAAACACTTAACCTGTCCTCGCCTACACATTTGAATGGTATTACAGTACAGAAACACCAAAATAAACTAGTTGTCAGCCCTGGCAAAACCTCCATTTGTGACTTTTGCCCCCAAGAAACTGTTGCAAGATCCTGTGACAAAGTGCAATATGAAAATTTATCGTTACCTCACCTCTAGAAATATGCAACACATGTGACAGCTGATGAGCTCTCATACAGTACAGTAGCTGCAGAAATCTTTCACATCCTCCCTCACTATCAGTGTCATCTGCTGTCAACCGGAACAGACGGGCATCTGCTGCTCCCACGCGCGCGCACGCGCACACACACACACATACAAACACACAAATGCAGAACTGTACCACCATGTGAGGGGACACAGGCGGAGACAAAACCTGCTACACGCTACCTACACACAGATCCGCCGTATGTCACACACCTGCCCTGTGGCTCTGTCCACGTCCGTTTCTGTGTATGGCCTGTTCAG
This sequence comes from Acanthurus reversus, assembly GCA_029823135.1. Taxonomy (NCBI): domain Eukaryota; kingdom Metazoa; phylum Chordata; class Actinopteri; order Acanthuriformes; family Acanthuridae; genus Acanthurus; species Acanthurus reversus. The sequence continues at coordinate 17,175,061 of JAPXVT010000009.1, forward strand.
TGGGCTTAGCTAAAAATACTCCCAACCAGCCAACACACACATAACACACACACTGAACATGAATTATGGAAGACAGAGAGAGAGGGAGAGAGAGAGACATTCAGGTCAGAGTCAGACCCAGTTCCGAGAGCTTTGTTCCCTAAGGATGATACTACTAGACCGCTGCATTAATATTCAGTTTGTACCATCTCGCACATCAGAACTGCGGTTATCCTTTAGTTCGCACAAACTGGACTTGAGGCTACCCAGAGTTTCAACCCAGTTCTCTTGTGTACATTACTGGGAGTGTCAGCGGTCTGCTGTAAGGCTTTTGGCAGGGTGTTAAATAGTTATTGATTGATATCTTTTTAAGTGTACTTCTTTAGCATTTATTTTACGATGAGATGAGGTTTAGGGTGGTTCGATACCACCCTAATATTTTTCTATTAAATATAAAGCAGCTAACCATCCTCTACAGTCAGGAGATACTTAGCTTAGCTCTGCTTAATGTAAAGAGTGGAAACTGGGAGAACAGCTGGTCTGGTTTTATCCAAGGGTAACAAAACCCACCCTAAGTTAAAGTTTTTTGTGTGAAACAGAGAAACAAAACATAATGTGTAAATAAATGGACATGAAAGCCGCTTTTTGTGGATTTTGTTTTCACCTTTAGACAACTAGTTGTTTTAGTCTTTATGCTATAGCTAACGATTCTAAAGGTCCTGCGCACCCACGCAGGTGTTTTCAAACATCTGGATAAATACTCCTGTGGGAAGGTTGGAGGTGGGCAGAGTTACATTTTGAGTTGCATTAAAAGTCTAAGTACCATTAAGAACTATAAAGGAGTAGGCCTACTGGTGTGTTAGTCCACTCAAACAGGTGTAAGAAAACCAAAGGGAGAGCGAGGAAGATGTCGATTAAGCTGAGTATGCACCCACCCACACGGTCCTGAAGAGAGGTCTAATGACGCCGAATAATTGAACAGACCTGTATGGGCGGCTGATGGATGGATGCCTTGGACCTCTAAGATAGAGAGAGTTGTCCCTTGTAACAAGTTAAATGTTTTTTTACAGGTGTATGTAATATTGAGCGACATTGCTCCTGTGAGATGTTTTCTCCCAACACTTTTCCTGGACTGAGATTAGATTTAGCAAGACGTTAGCCGGTGCAGGAATACAAGAGCTCTCACCTTTAACAGTTGAGAAGCTGCAGATATTTCCAGCCATTATTGCGATGATGGTGAACTGTAAATTGTGATTTAAACCCATTTCAGTGTCAGGCGGTTCCTTTCACATTATCGTCGGTGTTACGGCTGCAGGTGTAATGGTGCCTTCAAATGGAGTTGTCTTTACCATGTTTACGAGAAGAGACTATATGAGCGCCCCCTTCTTATCATATTCTCGACATGGTAGCCGAAAGCTCCGAGTTAATGAGTTGTAATGTGTTTGCTGACGTTTTCAGAAATGGCGGAGCCCGG
>JAPXVT010000009.1:17333588-17343928 GCA_029823135.1 Acanthurus reversus
CAGACAACACTGCAAAATCTGCTGCGCCAAAAATATTTGGCTTGTATCACATCTCAGAGAAATAAAGAGGAAGATAAATGTGAAGTTGTCCTTAAAAGTGCTATTGCATAATACATTTTGAGGGAGTTTCACTTGAGAAACAGAGGAAAAAGGATGGGAAAAAAGGAAAAAAAGTTTAGTCCGACTGATGAAAGACAGCATAAATAGCAGTGGCTGTGGTAAGGCTGAACACATGCCTTTTTTTTCTCTGTCTCTGGTCCCTATGACCTCTAGTCTCTTTAAAGACAAATCCATTCTAATTCACTAAATTACTCAGATCCTCTTTCTGTTCTTTCGTTATCAATGATACTTAAACTCAGTTCACATTTCCTGTTATCTAAGTTGCACTATGAAGACTGGTCCAACCAGTATGAAGATGATGTTTAATGTAGAGTTATTTCCATTTTAATGCCAATGTTTGCATCATTCTCATCTTTTTTTTGTCAAAATAAGGCATTGGAAAATCTTATGCATAAGCTCCCAACTTTACATGCAACAAAAGAAACATGCGTAATACTGAACCAACATTCATCATTTCATTAAATGTAATGTGTTTATCCCAAACAACATTAAACAAAAATTAACATGTAGAAAAAGGGGTATTGTTTAACAAATTATGAAATGCGTTTAACAGTATCGTTATACAGTACATCATAATACTGAATGTTGTCCAGGATTCCAAGTAAGACACTATTTAAAGTATCAACCAGATGGGAATGTCTGTTTTTGGCTAATGCAGCAAACCTGACAAACACACTGATGCAAAAAATCCTAAAATTCCAGTATTATCATAATACAGTCTCACTCACTGATTTGCAACATGGTCTGCAACGGCCAAATTCCCGTCACCCCCAGTTCCCATTAGTTACAGTAAAACCAAACTCCTACACAGGTTCCACTACAAGGCAATTAATCCAGAAATTAAATTTTTTATGCAGATAGACACACAGAATTGCCCAATAATGTATGACCCACCTTTGATATTGTTCTTTAGCAGCGAATTCCCCAACAAATTTGCATGTGTTACCACATCTAATTGATATGCAGTCAACCAGGGACTTTTGGGTCCCCTCAGGGTCATTGGTTATTCAAGTTTGCTCATTATACTCGGCCAGATATAGAAATTATATAATACAGCCACAGCCTTGAGATATAGCAGATGCAATAGAATGTAATTCCAACTGAAGGACTAAATAATTACATATCAGCGAGCTGGCGTTTTTATGTAAAAGAAAAAAGAAATGAATAAATTCAATTTTTTAATAATTATTAAAAAATTTGGTTCTGGATAGATAGATAGATAGATAGATAGATAGATGGACAGATAAATAGATTTTTGTCTGTTACTAGTAACAGAAATTCTTCTTCGACTTAACCCCATTATTAAAGGATATATTGGTAATATTTATTGTAGACAAATATTTAAAAAAAAACTACATCCGTAGAGTTTTTTAAAGGGTGTTGAATAAAAGTGTTGCTTTTCACCAAAAAATTATTATGATTGTGAATTTATTATTTGAAAATTTTTGTCAGGTCCAAAATGATTGTTTTGTTTACCTGGCTAATGCAGCCAAAGGTTTGTGAGCCAATAGTGTAACGACGCTGGTACCATGTGGTATCGTTGTGTTGTCAGTGAACAAGATTCTCTGTGGCAATGGTTTGGAGTTGTCTATAGGACCTTTTAGAGAGAGCTGGAGCGTAAAAAATGAACTAAGTGGTGTAATCATCAAAAAATAATTTAGCCTAGTGTAAAGCTGCACATACCTCTCTGTAGTTAAAAGGACCAAATCTATGTTTTCTCTTAAATTGTCTGTGCTCAGTGTGCTCCTTTAAAGCCTGCCCAGATAAAAGACTCTGAGTGCAGTGTGAGAGCACTGGCTTCACTCTCAGCTCTCTGCTTTCACCTGCCCTCGGCTGTTTTTTTTTTTTTGTCCACTACATTATCTGATCTTACAAATCCCAATTTGTTTGAAGTCTTCGCTCCTAGGCAAATGGTTTTAAAAGCACTGGAGCATTCAAGGTTTGCACTAATCAGTGTGATGGTTGAGGAGGTTGGAATTAAGTCTGTCACAGTGAACTTCTGTTCAGTCTGCAGTTCACCATGGTCACTGCTAGATGGCAGCCATGCTGCTTCATGACGAGAGACATACTCAGTTCTCCTGAAGCAGCAGTAGTTTGGAAAAGACTCCTCTGTGCTTTGCCCATGCAGCACAGCAATAATACATGACCCTCACATGGAACAGAGATTGCTTGAGGGCCTGTGTGGATATGGAAGTGTGTGTTTGGACTTGAGTCTGAGGATATGTACAAATGAGTCTAAGTATTCATTCCTGATTCCATGTATAAATTCTTGTGGCGTAGGCCTGTGTAAAGTATTTATCATCTAATGGATTTTTAAGTGGCTTAGCATGGATCAGTATCACCCTGGAGTGCTTTAAATGTCTCTGCTGCACATGTTTGGAGACAACAGTTTTGGGGTCTCATTATCATATTTTGCCCTGAGTGCATGTTCATGTAATTTTTGTCTTCAAATGCTAAAAAGTGTTTTGGAAGCTCAAGTGGACCCTGTATTCAGATTGAGTTAAACAAGACTAATGCTGCATTCGAGACAAAGCTGGACATGGGAATTTCCTAATTGAAATTTCCGACTTCAGACATCAAAGAGTCCCAGTGCACATTTGTGAGAAAATTGGTTTTCGGTGGCAAGTACACATTTACACTGTCAGGTCAAAACTCACACATTTACCTTTTATTTTTGGGCATGATCAGATTTTTCTACAGTTCTCCATTTTAGCTTTTGTACGATCATGCTCATTTACATGCTGAAGAGGTTTTATATAGTAGATTTCTAGGTTTTATAGTAGATGTATTATTTAAATTGAATACATGCAAAAAATACTTTACGCTGACTTTTAGTTGATTTAACTTTTACAGTGTGTGTCTCAGCAGCCTCAGTGGGTACCACCATTGTTGTGTGACCTCAGAGAACTGAAGTCAGTGTACATGGATTTGCCCCATTTTTTAAGTGGGAGTTTGGAAATTCTTGAGTTCTGAGAAAGGCAGCATAAAATTCTGTTAGGCTAGTGGCACTTTGAGGCTAAAAGCTGCTTGGGCACAGTGGTGCTTTGAGCTAAATGCCAACATCAGCATGCTAACTTGTTAATGTTTAATACTTAAAATATTCCCCATTGTAGTTTGCCATGTTAGCATGCTAGCATTTGCTAAAATTAGTAGCAAACTAAAGGTGCCGCACCGCTATTCCAACGGCTCACTGTTCCGCCTGCATATTGTGAGATGCACCAATATTACAGACATCCAACTGCTCACTGCCTCCTCAATTCCTTTCAAGATGAACATGAATGGAGAGAGATGGCTGCTCTTTTAAGGCTGTTTGAATGGCTTCATGACTTCCATTTATTTGTACAGACTAACCCAAACCTAACCCTAACCTTAACCAATTTATGCCTAATTCTAACCTTAGCCTAACCTAAATTCGTATCTTACCTTTAAACTTGGTGTAGCAACGCTGTTCTGCCGGTCCGTTGGTGCATCTCACAACATGCAGGCGGAACAGTGAACCATTGGAACAATGGGCCGTCGGAACAATGAGCAGGCCCCCCACTAATTACAAATTACATGTGAGGCAATGACATTAAGTTCTGGAGGTATTTGGTCATAAAACATAGGCTAGTTTTAGACAAAGTTAATTTTGACTTGAGGAGAGACAGGTGATCACTAAATTTATCAAGATTCCTCCTCAGGCGACCATGAATCCAATAATGTATTAGAGTATTTCCATATGGACAAGAGTGGTGGACCAACCAGCTAGCTAGCAAAAAAGTATTTTTTATAACATCTGTCTTGTACTAAAGGTCAGTGCAGAATAAACGAACAGAACAGTTTCAGCTCTTTCATGGCGTGAGCTGCTTCGGTTCTTTTACAGTATATGACCTTATCTGTCATGTAGCTTCCAGCTCATTTTAATGTCAGTCCCCACTTTTCTCCCCCATCTGATTCTACTCTCTCCTTCTCTGCCTCCAGCTTCACCTTTCCCTGTTTTTTCATCGCTGCCTAGCTTCTCCATCCTCCCTTTTCCTTTGTGCCTGTTTCTCGGGCCACTGTGTTCTTGCCTCTTCCCTCTCTCCCTTCCTTCGGCACTTCTTCCTCCTCCTTCCACAGAAGAGGAGCTCCATAAGAGTCGGGAGGAATTGTATCTCCGCTCAGTTCGCCACAGGCACTCCTCAATATTTAATCAGGAGTGCATTTGTTTGAAGAGAGCTCTGAATATGTGTGTGAGTGAGTGATAAAGGGAGATGTCGGACCATGGGTGTGCGGATACTGTATTTATATGCAGGAGAGATAGAAGTGTGTATAGTTGCTTCTTTGGAGACAGTTTTAGGATGAAAGGCTTTCCCCAGTCCTATGGTAATTGGTTTACTATCTCGCTCTCCCTGCTTCGGCCTCCTTGTTCCCCTCACTCGTTTTTTTCCTCATCTCCTCCTTTACTCCACCTTCCCTCCCCCTGTAATCCATTCTTCCCCCTGTGCAATATCATGTAACCCCGGTGTACTGTATGGTGTCGCGTATGCACTAGGGCTCATTCATTCAAATGCTGTACAATCAGGTTTGTTTGATTTTGCTGTGTGCGCATATGTGACGGTATGTGCATACTATATGTGTGTGTGTGTGTGTGTGTGTGTATCCGTGGCTGGCCCCAGTGGTCCCCGGGGGACTGCAGAGCAGCATATTTCATCATCCCCCAGACTCGGCACAAGAAAGCCCAAAGTCCCCTTCTCTTCTTTTGCTTCCTCAGCAGTTCAGCAAACACAGTATTTCCCTTATTTTTTTTCTCTTTCACTTTCAGGCGGCTGCTGGCGATTGAAGTCTAAATAGCTTACAAATTTTCAAATCTTGCTGCTTTTTTCATGAAAGGGCTTTTAAAGTTACTAATCATGTGATGAGCATCCTACTCCAATCTGAAGCTTTATGAAAATTAGCTTCTGGACTTCTGCGGAGAAAGAATGCATAAATACAAACGTACGATGCCACTCTGCAGGAATTATGTTAAAATATTCGGTGGCTTTGTTTGTTAAACAGTCCGATCTCTTCGTCAAAGCTGACTTCAGTTTCTTGACTTCTCTTTGGCAGGAGGCAGCTATCTGAATCAAAAAGTAAAATGTGTTTTGCTCTTCTTTAGCATTTTGGCAGATTATGGCACACATGAAGCCAGACAGAAGATTTTTTTCTGCCGCTGAGTAGATCACAAACACAAACTTCTCAGTCCAGCACAATTCTTTGTCATTTCAAAAACAGTTTAGACGCTTTCCCTACAAATGTAGCAGGTCAAGTTCTCCACAGAGCACGTGGAGTCTGCAACAGTAAGTGTGTAAAATTGCGACTGAAACTAGTATTTTACATCGAAACTGAAGAAACCCATTTTTCTCAATCAGCTTCTTACTATGAGTGATGGGGCCCTACGTGATCACACTGCCTACTACCAAAGTAAAGTTTTGGTTGTTTACACATGAGAAGTTTCCGCATTTCTATTTTTGCATGGACTTTTCTGGCTGGTTTGAAGTGGGTGGAGATGATGTCACACATTTCCATTGACCTATTGGGATTTCTTTTTGTTGATGTTGCCTGCACTGTCATTAAAATTTGATCTAACACCCACACTGTCAATATATAATGATATAGTATAGCTATTATTATTAATAGGAAATAATAGACAAAAAATGTGAGGCTTTTGTTAACTTTGTCACTGGTTTACTTATGAATATTTAACATTAAAGTGTTTCTCCTCTGTGTCTGCTTTCTTTTTTGACCACAACATGACAGATTTCAAAATAAAGTAGACAGAAACTTGACATGTCTGCATTGTTTCAACAGGGTATGGATGTGCTCCACACCTTTATGCCACTCGTAATTTTAATCACTGTGTTCCAGCTGCCAATAACAAATCAGGTGAGTTTTCCCTCACATGCTTTTCTATTTTTATTTGATTTGACTTGATTTAAAAAGCCCAAGAAACTGTTATGTCTTGTTCAAACAGTAAGCACTGTGCCACCCTGTATTTAATGTCATGCAGTTATTTGAATCTGACAAAGAAAATATTCCAGGGTCAGTGGGAGTGAAACATGGTGCATCGGTACTTTGAGCCTGTGTGGACTTACACATTTTATTAGTGTTTAATGCCGGCGTTGTCACAGGAAAAGTGACACCCGCACTACCCAATTATAGAGAGCAGTGGAGAACTTTGATAAATAAATCCTCATTGTGTGTCTGTGATGAGTGCTGCACAGCACATTCGGTTTCCTTTCTCTCATTTGTTCTGTATTCGGTTCCAAACTTGGATTTAACACGTCAAAGTATGAAATGTTTCAGCTACTTTTGTTCTAAACAAAAATAAAGTGTTTTTGTTTGTGTGTGTGTGTCATTCAGCAGCCTCACAGTATGTATGAGTAAGCTGGCCCATTACCTCCAACAGTGGTGGTGTTGGTATAATCTGAGTCCCTGAAAGGGGCCAATTATCCCAGATTACAAGTCCTATCAGCAAAGCGGACTTGACATCTGAGTTATACAACTGAACCCACTGCACTCAGACTGCACTCTGCTCAGATTTACGTCCTCTCGAGTATCATGCTCAGATCCTCTTGGATCGGCTCAATTCAAATTAATTCTCGTTCAGATCATATTCACTTGAAATCTTTAACCAAATTTATTGCGCTTTACTTGCTAAGTGATGATTTTTCCAAGAGGACTGAGGTCTTTGTCAAGCCATACAGTGAATTTCTGTGGATTAGGAGCTTCTTATTATATCTTATTATGATGCAGTGGGTCTACAATCATTCTACAGTTGGTTTCAGATTAAAAATAAGACCAATTTTTATTCTAATTGCTGTTGAAAAAATACTGCGTCTGCTGCACAATAAAAAGTACTTTTGGCCCATTTTCCAAGTGTCCAGGCATATTTTCTTGCTTGTTTTATAAGACACAAGAAGAAAATAAAGCAAGCATTTTGAATTCAAATATTAAATAATACAAATGAACACCAATAAACAGAAGGTATTACAACTTTTGCCTCATCATCTGCAAATTAAACAAAGAAATTTGTCCTTTCTGGCTGCCATCTGCCTCTGCATTAGGGAACAGTAGTTCAGTGGTAGCAGCTTTACAATAATCATTTTTACCCATACACTGGACTGAAGAGTCTTTTTTATTTCTGGAAACAGCATTAACTAAGTGTAAAATGGCTTTCTGGGTGTCTTTCAAGATAGCTGGTTAAAACATATGCAACACTCTGTGACTTAAATGTAATATTCATACTAAAGCCCGGCTGATATTTGGATTTTGATTATCACACAAACAAACATTGTTGACGATGATCCCCACAGTTTTGTGACATTGCGAGTAAGACATGTCAGAGGGGAATTTTACATTTCAAAAGGAGATTCAGCACTGCTCTCTGCTGGACAAACGCAATGGCAGAGTCAGGGATTCACTGTGAACAGAGAGGGTTGAGTCAAGCACATATTTTTCATGTTCTCTCCCTCTGCCCCAAACACAAGCATGTGCTTATGCACACATATGCACGGATGTACACAAGGTGGGCAAGTGGTATTTTTGGCTATCACATTCATGTTAAAAGTGGTTTTTAATGTCAGCTGAATGCTTTGAAGACTTAGCACGGTGTGTGTAACCTATAATAATGATCTGCAATAATCGCCATCCTCTGTGGGTCCCTGAAAGCTCCTGAGCCCCGGCGCACTGCACCGCCAACGCCACTGCTGAAGCTAACTATTTTCATTAATTACGGCAGCAGAAGAATAGCTTTCAAAATGACAACCCTGAGAGCACAGTCGTTCTTTGATACAATCACTTGCCAACTTACTACTCCCTCTTAGGCACCAGGTGCAAAATACATGTGATAATATTTTTGCCTTGCTAATTTTTCCATTTGGCTCTATGAGGGCCAGTTCAAACCTCCACTAGGCCCACAACATGTTATGCAAACACACCGCGCACAGCCTCTAACAAAGAAAAAGAGTTAAAAAGAACTGCCTGATGATACTATTAGCATTATGGAAATTTACAGAATGGTGAGCCACACGCGAGACGTGGCGTCTCATCTTTATGGAGGGCTAGGACCCTCTCATGTTTCAGCTCACCTGCCTTCTGCCTCAGGTAAATCTGGAATGCATTGTCACACGTTCAGGACAAAACAAAACTCCAAACCTGAAAAATTGGCTTTTCTGTGTGTCCCACATACAGGCTCTCTCACACAGATAAATGCTCTGTGGCTGCTCCTTGTTTACCTATGGAAATTTGAGCCAGGTAATGTGATGACGTAGCCCTACCAAGTGCCTCGAGCTTAGTCTACCCCCCAGACTACTGTCTTCGCAGACTTTCAGAATAAATTTAAATAGTTTGACATAAATAAACATCGAAACGATAGTGAAATGTCAACCGCAACACGGTAACAGGTAAGCTGCGATGTTTCCTTAATGTTCCTTTGAGCGGCTGGTCAAAGTATGAAAAGTGGAAGTGATGCAATTTTCCTGTGCACCTGTGACACCCCCCCCCCGCACAGACAGACAGACACACACACACACACACTCAAATCAACCTGGTAGTACTGAGCAGGACGCGCGAGCCATTGGGTGGAGCAGCAGCGTCGCGTGCTGCGGAATACATTCAGTAGGTCGCTGCGCGCGGTTTGGTTGCAGATGCAGGTCGCCGAGTGTGAGCGCGAGGCGGGGGGAAATGGCGAACGGGCGCGGGCGGCGGTGCGTCTCGTGAGGATACAGTAAAAAAAAAAAAAAAAAAAAAAAACAATGATAGGAACACATTGACACATTCTGCCATCAATCAAAGGGGAGGCAGTGACAGAGCAGCATGTGAGAGTGTGCTCAGGGATATTTTTAACCTCTATTTAACCTGCTTTAGCTGCTTTGTTATTCCTCTGCTAAATCCTGCTACGATCTTGCATTGTGACACAGATTCTCAGCTGGGAGCACAACCACAACTTTGACTGTAACCATTCACAAAACTCAGCTGTTTTTACGAGCCGTGCTTAAGGGCAAATAAGCCCCAATAAAAGGACAGTAACACTAAGAAACTGCACGTTGTTTCCTTTCTCTCCGTCTTTGCTGACCTCCAATGCTAGCTTCAAGAACATGTAGATGACAACATGTGTCACCTACGATATACTGTACATGTTTCCTAGTGTCAGTGAGGAGATTCACAGGAAGGGTGTAATGCCATGTCCAGAACAAAAATAGCCCAAACGCAGTGCTGCGCTGGTGTGACAGGACACCGTGAGACAGGATTTTACAAGTTACCACGGCAGCAGTGGCACATGGAGGTTCACACTATCCTCTGTTTATAATCTTCCACAGAAATAAACTGACCAACAAGTTGTTGCTGGTCTAGTTTAGAGACATAGTCATCCCTCATGAAGACACTTATTTGTGTTGAAAGGTGCAGCCAGCTAACAAGGCAGTTCCACAACGAGGGATGACCCTTAATCCATAAACCGTACTAGTGGACATGGTTCAGTCTCTGGATGATGGTTTTGTGATCCTAGGATGACTTTTAATTAGGGATTTTGGGGACCAACATTGATATACCAATATTAGGAAGCAAGAAAACTCCAATATCCGATATATCAGCCAATGTTGCTGTATGTGTATATTAAGAATGTAACGCCATCGTTAATTTCATAGTATCGCAATAGCAAAAGTGCCTTGGTACCGTTGTGAACATATGACAAAATCAAATGATAGGTCCTCTGGGCAAGGAGTGTAGTTTTGTTTCAGCCGCAGTAAAGAAGAGCGGAAACTACACAGACCATCAAACATGCAGCTCTTTCCTCATCACACGTTGAGGAAGGAAAACAATCCAAATCACAGACTGCAACGCTTTTCAACAAGACAGAGGCAGGCTGCCATAAAAGAGATCGCATGAACAAAGAGTTCTCTCAAACTTGTGTGTAGTTTAACTCAGATGTGTTGAAGAAGGAAACAAAGAAAAATTCTTGTTTAGCTCATGGAATGGCCACTAAGACATTACTGGTAACAAATGACAGTCAGTCAAAGTTCATAGTTAACTTATGATCCCAGGATAACAAAAAGAGCATGGGATATGAGCTGGGTCATTTGTAAATCATTGTTCTGTGATTCAGACAATAAACTGACAATTATTTGCACATGCTTATAAAGGAAACAAAGCAATGAAAGTAAAGAACGACTGCAAAAAATTATATAATAGTAAGAGTCATTTTTTCCAAGTCTATTTTCTTT
>JAPXVT010000009.1:17398437-17408726 GCA_029823135.1 Acanthurus reversus
CCGGGTTCTATGCCTGGCTGGGGACCTTTTTATGTGGACTTTGCATGTTCTCCCCGTGTCTGTGTGGGTTTCCTCCAGGTGCTTCGGTTTCCTCCCACCATCAAAACATACATGTTAGGAGCGTGTTGGCTCAATGTGGCGGCGCCCTCAGCTGCAGCAGCTCAGGACTAACCCTCCACTCTGACCTCACAATTTTGTTGTACAATTCATTGTATAATGACAATAAAGCTGCTTACCTCACCTTATGTGTTAGCAAAGAGGTACATATGTGCACATCCAACAGCCATGCAGCTGCATTTGCATTTATTTGGGGTTTCTGGCTGCATGATGAGAACAAGTCCAACATTTACCCTCCTTCATATTTGTTTTGGTCTCCAAACTCCTCTCTCTCCCTCTTAAGCATCTCAGTGCTCCACTTCTGTGGGACCAACTAGCTGTTAACTTTCTCTGTGTGCCGTTTGGTGCCAACACGAAAGCGTATAGTAAGTTTTAGAGCTTTTTAACTGAAATCAGTTAAAATTGAAGTCATGAGACCAAACTTTAAGGTTGTGGGCCAAGAAAAACTGTGTGCTGAAAGAAATTATAAGGCGAAGAGCAGAGTTTGTTAATAAGTCTCTGAGGGTTTTTCAGTACCAGCAGACCTGTCACAACTTACATGTCATTTGATCCATTGCTGATATTAAATTATGAATTATCCCTACTTTAAATCTGTTAAATATAGTAAGCTGGAAGGATCGTTCTTGAATTTTTTTTGTAATATTTTGTTATTTTGTTTAAAAAAAAGGGTACCATTCATTATTACATAATGTAAGCTGAGGGAATCTGAGGGGAAATGAGAAAAAAAGAACAAACTAAAGTGCACTTTCCATTATTTTCAGCTTCCTTTTTCCACAACTAACTTGAAAACTTCCCTTGAAACACTTCATCAAGTGAAGGCCTTGGAAGTAACTGATGATATGTTTCCTGTGTTTCAGAAATGCTACTGGATGACTTCCTGTTGACCTACCTGGTGTTCATGTCCACCAATGACCTCTGTCAGGCTCTGCTGGGACAATATCCTTACTGGCAAACACACACACACCCACCCACTCACTCACTCACATTCACACTCAGACATTCTTTCAGTATTTCCTCTGTCCTTTGTTGTCTCCTTGACCACTCTCACCTACAGCAGCGCCCGCTGCAGAGGCCAGGAGGAGGGCAAAGACGCCCTCTTCAGGAAGCGTAAGGTGCTGCAGTTGGTCTCCCACTGGAGTAGACTCTACAAGGACTTCCTGAAGGAAGAGGAGCACGTCAGGAGCTTCATGAAGGTATGGCACTACTTGCCTTTATTCCCACATTTGTTCTTTTTATTCTTCCCTCTCACTCTGGCTCTTGTATTTCAATGATGTAAAGAGTCTGATCCTCTGCTGTCCTTTCACACGTGTCACTGAAGAACAGAAGAAGTCCCATTCATCATCAGTGTTCGCTCTGTCTTGTTCCAAAATGGAGTTCATCCTTCATCAGGACAAGACATCATTTGTAGAGATGTGTTTGTTTGTATGTGTGTGTGTTTGTGTGTTCCCTGACTGTTTTGTGGAACTGTGTTTCAGCTTTCTTCAAGCTTCCACAGGGGCAACCTTGTTGTTGTTTTCATCTCTTTTTTTCAGACAAAGCAAACTAATGGAAAAGAGTTAAAAATTACTGGCACTTTCATAATGCATCATTTGTGGAATTAGGGATTTAATCATAAGAAGGCGCTGTATTTTTAAAAAAATTTTGTGATCACTGCAAGAGAACAAGGAGAATTATTCATGTGATAAAAAGTAACAATAAAATTAGCCAAAAAAAAAAAAAAGTTTTTTACCACTCATTTTATGAACTACATAGAATATCTGTACAGGACATCACAGGCATTAAAGGCACACACACATGCACGAACACGCAGGCACAGATTTTTTTGTCCCACATAATTTTCACATTCTCACGACAAATGCTGCTTGTATCCACTGTATGACTGCTATATTTTCACATGGTCGACTGAATAATTGGATTTAAGTCCCTGAGACAGCGGTGACACTGAAAGAGAAACGGACAGACAAACTCACACATGCACACACACACATACGCACACACACACACACACACACACGCACAACACAATCACTCATATACTCAACTACACGGACACATACACTCACCAATCGCTTGTCCCTCAGTAACCTGATGACTCCATTGCTCGATGCAGGGTTACCATGGAAACCAAAGTGCGAGGGTTGGCATTGGTATAATCTCATATGGAGTGCGTAACCCAGGTGATAGTTGCCTAGTAACAGAGGAATGAGAGGGGAATAGGAAAGGGAGGCTACGGCGGGTCAATGACAGCGATAAGCAGGTGTATGGAAATGTGTGTGTGTGTGTATGCGTGTGTGTGTGGATCATTGCAAGTTGTTACTGCCACTGCCTCTTGGGCTTTTGTGCTGCTTACCAATTTTCTGCCACGCACACACACAGACACGACGAAGCGTGCCCACCCAGTCACCCATTTAAGTACAAGGTGCAGAATCAGTCTGATGTTTCTTCAATGTCATCCACCCACGCAGGGTAATTTACACTCGATGTGACTCAGTAAACGAGCTGACTTCCTTCTTGTCTTGTCCTGATTCACCAATAAACTACAGTGTTTGTGGGGGGTAGCATTTATGAATTTGATTGATTTTAAGTTGAATTCAGGCTTATCTACTGCAATGGCTGCTTGGCTTAAAGGGTTGTTCCACAAAAATTACAAAAACAAAACAAAAATCATCTTCTCACTCGCCTGCTAGTCTAGTATTTATGTTAAAGGATGTTTTGACCAATCGGAGGGCCCCGAGTGGTATGCAGCCATGATTTCGAGAAATCAGGATTGATTTATTCTTCCATTCCATGAATACTAAGATGAATAGAATTTATTTGTTTTGCTCAAAGTATTAAAAACCAACACTTTGAGGACTTTACCTGCCTTGTTTTCAGGCATTATAATTCCAGTAAGCTGTATTTGCTATCCTACATGTGTGTGTGGATTGTTGTGAAAAACAGGCAGCTAATCAACATGTTTTACCTGAAGCCAGTGAAGCATGATGTTTAGAAACTGAGACTGATGAAGAGCAGAGCCATGAGGACATTGATAGATCAAAATCTAGACATTCAAAAGTTATACCTACAGCTAGTTGGCGCCCTTTATTATCAACAATCAGTGAGAGTTTACATGAGATTATTGGTGTGTTTTCATGGATCTTTGTTGTCTGTCTCTGTCAGACCCTGTACAGATGTGTTTTAGAAGATCTGTATGAGTTCCCTACGCTGGAAAAAGACCTGAAGGAGTTCCAGAAACTTCTGCGTCGCAGACAGTAAGTGTGACCATCTGTGTAACTGAGTAACTAAACATTTAATTTTTTTTTCATGCTTACATGTATCCCTCCCCACTGTGCTTGTTTCTTTCTTGTAGCACTGTGGACGACTGTCCTCCAAACCAAAAGGTAAGTCAGAGTGAGGAGGGATGGTGGGTGAGATGGATTTACTACATACTTGTTGCTTGACACTGTCAGCTGTATTTTACTATTTTAGAAATAAAGCTCTATATTTGCGAATATTATAGATACAGTGATATCTTTTTTTTCCAAAACCAATGAAAGTACTAAGTTCCTAATTCTGTCAGTCTGTGTTGAGTAGCAATGCTCGTACTTTAATTAGTTATTAAAGACAGAAATATATAATGAATTTAGACATTTGCAGGAAAAACAAAGGGCACAGTAAACTGGCCATTGCCTTTAAATTAACTCACTCAAGCCCCTGCTGGTTCAACTGTATTACCTAAATTTTAATTTTTGTGCACCATAGTCAGTCAAGTTTAAGTAAACATCACCATGTTTCTTCTGCTCTCTCTGTCAGAGTAAACAAGTGTATCAGCAGTTGAGTTTGAAGGAAAACTGTTTGCAGCTCCGAAATCCACCGACTGAAACTAGAGAGGGTGAGTAGCAAATATGCTCACACATATAAACCGCACAAAACACACTGTGCAGCACTGTGTACAAATATGCACGACAGCCTGAGTTTAGCTCATGCATATTGCTTAAATAAAGTGTGTTAATTTTTTTCTGCTTGAGTACTTGACAAAAATTAACTCAAGTCTCTGTCTGTGAATACTTCAGTTATTTCTGCGTCTGCTTCATTTGTACAGTATTTTTGTTTCAGCCATTTATTGTGTTGTAATCATCGACTGTGTCTTTTCCAGTTATTTGTTGTGTGTATGTGAGCGCTGACTCCTACCTGAGTGTCCACACACACCCCTCGATGGAGGCCCATGAGTTGCTGAGGATTGTGGGGCTTAAAATGGACAGAGCAGAAGATGACATGGTGCTTGCTGTGGTGTCACACACTGGAGGTAAACACACAAACACACAAATAGATACACGCACAATACATAGGCAACACAACTGCAGCTGCTGTTCTCTTTCTCAGTGGTTCCCACCTTTTTTTGTCTAAGGAGCCCCCACAGTAATCAAGTTTGCATTTACCCTTCAAGTAGCAGAAAGAGGAAACTTTATCTTTTGAAGTGATCACATTTAACTACCATTATCATTAATTAGCTTTAGTTATTACTCCCATTTTTCCTTTATCTGCTATTTATTACATTATGGTGATGTTAAATACTTCAGACATTAATTCAATACTTTTAGCTAGCTTATTTATCACTAAAATAAATAGTGCACAATTTTGGTTAACTTCATAATTTCAACTGTTTAGTTAAGCTACTTAGTTTTCATGCACTCTCAATCACAGCAGTGTTCAGGTGTTACAGCTGATTTCACATACAGGGTGTTTCTAGTCAAACGATAAGTTCTCTTTTTCAGAATTAGATGATTAAATGAACAACTCCACACTCCACTTCCATGTTCTCCTCAGCACAAGTAACACAAATTGAAAATGGT
The DNA here is from genome assembly GCA_029823135.1 of Acanthurus reversus. Taxonomy (NCBI): domain Eukaryota; kingdom Metazoa; phylum Chordata; class Actinopteri; order Acanthuriformes; family Acanthuridae; genus Acanthurus; species Acanthurus reversus. The sequence continues at coordinate 17,403,387 of JAPXVT010000009.1, forward strand.
GGTCTACTTTCTTGGCTCTAAGTTATTATCTCACTCTCCTTATTTTCTGTTTTTGCCTGTGCAGAGCGGAGAGTGTTACAGCCCAGTGACTGTGTGTATTCGGAGTCTCTGACCCCACAGGGAAAGCTCATGGCCTGTCGCAGGGATCTCGCTGAGATCTTGGTATGTAAATATCATTCTGTTTGTCTTTGTCTCTGCAATACTCAGTCTTTCCACTTTTTAATGAGCATTAATAGATACTAAAGATACAGCTTGCAAGTTTACGCCAAACCACAATCCTGAATAATTTGGGCATTTGCTGCCTCTGATATTGTTGGTAGCTTCTATCTTCATTTGGCTAAATCAGCCATGAAAATAAATATTCAAATTTTTCGACTGACATACTTTCACAGTGTTTGGATGAGTCATGTATTATGAGCAATCCAGAGGGACTCGGGCCAGGTGAATGCTAATAACTCTGACTCAATAGGAGAGAAAAAGGTGTGAGCCACAATCGCTTTGTTGTTGACCAACCGTGACGGCAGAATTGGAAAATGTTGTATCAGGGCAAAGTGTGTTTTGTAATGGCACTTTTTTCACAGTGGAGCTTTAGCTGTAAATCCTTAAACAATTTTGCAATATTCAGGCATTTGACCCACTTCAGTTTTAGGTTTTTTGCTTTCTTGTTGATCAACCAGTCTACTGTGGGCAGATGGCCACCTACCCTGAGCCTGGTTCTGCTTTAGGTTTTTGATGGTTAAAAATGATTTTTCTATGTTGCTGTCGCCAAGTGCTGGCTGTAAAATGGTAGGAATTGTTGGGACTTAGTAAATAATATTAGAAAGCGCATGTGCCAGATCTTCTCTACAGTAAAATGACGGCCAGTTTAAAAAATGTGCTGTCTAGTGGGCTGATATTAGAGGTGTGCACTTGAGTCACATGACTTGCAGTCAAGTCACAAATTTGATGACTTTGGACTCGACTTGACGATATAATAAAAGACTTACAATTCAACTTGGACTCTAACACCAATGACTCTGACTTCAGCCTTTTGACTTAAAAATACTTGAGATTTAAATGTAAGTTATTTAAAAAGTGTGCCACAAATTAATACATTAACTTTCACTTCCTGAATCAACTAAAGTTAATGTTTGTCATGTCCAGCAAGTCGACGCTTTTCCTCCAAGAATCCACTTTGTTCAAAGAATCTGACAGCATCCAGTCAAATAAAGGACAAACCATGAAGAAGTTGGTTGTGTTGTCTTCTTGTCTTTATTTTAAGAAATAAATAAAAAATTTAAAAAGCATTCACGATTTGTGTAAATTTAATAGATTAGAGGAGTGCTAAGGACTCGAAATTCAAAGTTTAGGACTTTGGACTTGACTCGAGTCTTGAGAGCAAAGACTTAAGACTTGCAGAAGGATGACTCTGTCCCACCTCTGGCTGATATGCTTGTTTAACTTTACTTATTTTTTTAGAACTGTAGTTAAAATGGAGCCTGTAACCAGAGTGGAACAAACTATTTGAGGAATCACCGCTGCCCTCTCAGCTTTCACTTCTGCTTGTATGTAGGGAGGCGCTTGTTCCAGTGGCGTTGTGCTGCATTGTTTCTTTTGAATGTTGTGTGGTTTACGCCCCCTTTCATTGTCCTGCAGTTAATTATGGAGGTGACATGTTGTTGCAATCATTTAGCTTATTTAGAGATTGCCCTTTTCAGTAGTTAGATGGTGCTTCTGTTGACTAAATTTTTGTGAATGCATTTTCTTTCTATGGTACTAAATTAACTTTCCTTTGTGTGCAGCCTCCTTTAACGGACAGCGCTGAGCTCAGCAGGAGGCCGGTGCGACTCTTAGGTATTAACACCTGGGATGTGGCAGCTGCTCTCACACACCTGGACTGGGGCCTCTTCAAATCCATCCATGAGGTATCTACTCACATACTGCACACACACATATATATGCATGTGGTGTATGCACAAGGTTTATACTAAATTCATATTCATGACACATAAGCATTAAAGATGCAAATTCTCTTCAAGATTTGCTGCATCATGAGAACAGAAAGTCCTCTTGCAGCTGAGTGGCTGTTGGGAAGAGCTGAAAATTTGTGAAAACGATGAAGCAAAGCACAGATAAAGAAACACAGGCTGTATCTTACACTGTTATGTGGATGTTTTTGCATCATAGGAAGGCGAGACGATGTTTTATGCCGTGTTGCCGTGTTTTCTTGTTTTATGTGGCTGTAAACTGATTGTGGTTGTTTTCTGTGCTTTTGGTTGAACAAAAGCCGCAATATTGAGATTCCACCTCTGAACTGACTGAATGGTTTATTAAAGGAATAATTAAATAATCAAAAAAGTTATGGAGAGATGAATCAATGGTGTCTTTCATTCACACTCCTCCACATGCAGCAGGAGCTGGTGTACTACACCCTTAGCCGCGCGCCTGGTACTGGCCATACGGCGGCGCTCTCCGTCCTCCTCCAGCGCTGCAACGAGGTCCAGCAGTGGGTCATGTCCGAGGTGCTCATGTGTGTATCGCTCAACAAGAGAGTACAGCTGCTCAAAAAGTTCATCAAGATTGCTGCTCAGTAAGAACACACACTCATTAGAAACATGTGTATATCAGATGCATCAAGATTTTTATGCATAAGCTTGAATTTTTTATGTTTCTGTGTATTTGTAGCTGTAAAGCTCAGAGAAATTTGAACTCTGCCTTTGCCATCATCATGGGTCTTAACACAGCAGCTGTCAGCCGACTTAACCAAACCTGGGAGGTATGCATGTTCTTTGTTGCATTTAATATATTTATACACCTTTTTCAAATCAACCTCTAACCAAACACCTTCCTTTCAGAAATGTCCAGGAAAGTTTAAGAAGCTTTTCTCAGAGTTGGAGCTCATCACGGTGAGAATGACTCAACAGACCACGATATAGATGCAGAACTTATAATAAGTTGTTTTTTTGATGTGATAATCAAATCTTGAAATCTTTTATCCTCGTCCAATCCTTTCCTTCACTCTGTTTTTTTTTTCTCTCTATCTTTCCTCAGGATCCATCTCTGAACCACAAAGCCTATCGGGAAGCCTTCAAGAGGATGAAACCTCCAAAAATCCCTTTCATGCCTCTTCTTCTGAAAGGTATCACCTTCAACCACTCAAACCTCACACACACACACGCACACACACTTCGTTTGTAGTGAAAAAGGCCTTAATTCATGTGTCCCCTGCTCTTAGATATCACCTTTATCCACGAGGGAAATAAGACTTTCCATGACAACCTGGTCAACTTTGAGAAACTGGTGAGTTGAGTCGATTCTGTTTGTCAGTAATTGTGTTTCAAAACCACAAACAGCAAAGACCTCATATTAAAATGAAAGAGGCGATTGTTACACTCGTTTAATAACTATATTCAAAACAAGGGATTGATTAATTTTTGTCAAAAAATGGCTAAATAGGAAATAAATGCAGTAGTTTTATATAGCACTCTTTTTCTAAAGCACTTAGTATGCCTCTCATTCAGCCATTCACGTTACCTCACACACCAACTGCAGTAAGCTCTAGTGCAAGGTGCTGGCCCAACCACCTGGAGCAAGTTGGAATTTGTTTTCTTGCCCAAGGACGCTTTCACATGTGGGCAGAAGAAGCAGGAGATCCAACTGCCAACACTGCCATTAGCAGACAGCCAGCTCTACCTACCGAGCCGCAGCTGCTCCCATCATACAGTTGTGTTACAGCAGTTAATCAGATCAGCATGTAAGCAAAAATAAAAGGGGAAAAAACACAAGTTTTTGCAAGGTGAAAAAAAAGACCAAACATGTCTTGTGATCAGGTGCTAGAGTGTGAGAAAAAAACTCACCTCTGCACTGCAGGACGCACACAGGATGAAGTTAGTTTGATGACCTCAAGTTAGGCACACTCTTATCCAATGAAATCTGTATAGAACAAGCCAGGAAAACCCTCGCATGTGTATTCAAGTAGTAAATCTCAAAGGAAAATAATCACTGTATTGTTTGTATTAATGAACAATCATGTAACACTGCAGACATCAATCACTGTGGTTATTGAGCAAAGGTTTTTCCTAAGTAGAGAAGCTAATGGCAGCCATCTTGCTTCAATTCCTTGTTGCTTTCATTAGAACTATATGGAAAAAATAAATCGGGTTTCAAGAGAATAGTCGTAGTAATTCACATTAGAGGAAAGGGGTAAATTTAATAATACGAGTCTTGAGAGTAGAAAACTGCAGGAGGCAATGACCAGTGATGAAGAGGAGAGGCAGAGTGCTGCTTGTACAGATCAATGAGTTGACTGATTAATTGACTGAAACCTTTCATTTATATTTAGCAAATTTATTGAGACTGTCCTCTGTGTGAGAAACTGGGAGAGTCATGTTTTCTTTATATTTGGTGACTTTCACCTCAATGCGTTGCCTTTTAAAGTGAATCTGTCGCACATTTACAGTTATGTTGCTGTCAAAAAAGGGCCACATTTGGTAGGCAACGCTGAGGTTGCAGCTTTGCCTCATTTTGAATTAAAAAAAAAAAAGTTGAGATTTTATTTAGGTTATTATTATGGGGCAACACATGTCTGCTGCAACACATTAGAACTTTCTAGTGATGTATTGTGCTGATGCAACATGTCTTCTCCTAAACCAACAGCATATGATTGCAGACACAGTGAGAATGATTCGCCACTGCCAAAGTGACCAGCCAGGTGAGTCCTCACACATCCGATATTAATTCATTTGGTGCAATGAGCAGAACATTACAAATGATGTATATTAGACATTGTTACAGTGGCTCTTCAGACTAATTGTTTCCCCTCTAAAAGTATTGATGTTGGATCCACTCATAGTTAATAACTACTGCCCTCTGCAGCTAAGTTAGTGTACTGCACCTAATTCTAAGTCTGTTGTCTCTCCCATTTAGTTTTCTCTTACAGTTTCTAAGCAACCACTTCCAGACAGTGTCTTTTCTTTATATGGCTATAATGCAGTCTGTGTTTGTACCAAATGTGTGTGTTCTTGCATTCAACAAAAAGCTCCTCTGTGTGACTGATGTGTGTGTCTTGTGTCTGTCTCTTAGGCAATGAGGTGATTGGGGTCGACAGTGCGGAGGTGAGGGCAAGCGTTCACTACCTGCACATTATCGACAATCAGCAGACGCTTTTCGAACTGTCACACAAACTGGAGCCACGCGCTTAATCACGCACACACACGTACCTTCATAGGCACACACACACACAAACACACCGGATACAGCGCAGTGGAAATGCTAGCACCGAGTTCGTGTGACACAGAGGACGCTTTGTGCAGCAAAATGTCACACACTCACATGTACACTGCAACAAGATCACAGTACCAG
>JAPXVT010000009.1:17439767-17451216 GCA_029823135.1 Acanthurus reversus
CTGGGTCTGGATGAGCTGGACCTGCTCCGGTAAAGCCCCGATGGAAGCTGTCTGAGCTGGGCTGATATGGATCTGCTGTCCATCTGCAGTCTGCAGGTGGGGGATAACCTGATACTGGACCCCGCCCCCAGCATTGGGCAGGTTCTGAACCTGAATGATCTGGAACTGCTGTTGTTGCTGATTGGCTGCAACGCTGTTGGTCCCACCTACTGGCTTCACCTGCAAAGGAGCATTAATATAAATAAGAGGACAAACATTCACATTTGTGATCACACCCACTGCATCCCTCACCTCCCTTACCTTGCGCCCTCCAGGTGAGCTGTCATTAGCCAAGGTCGTGGCCACTGTCACAGCAACAGGCTGGTTGGTGTTCTCCTTGGCCATGGTAGGTGCTGCTGTAATGATCTGCCAGCCGTTCCCCGTGAACTGAGCTGGGACCAGTTCCAGCTGCTGGGGCACCAGGGCCTGACCTCCAGCAGTGTCCACCACTATCTGACCCTGTAGCTGACCCGCCTGCAGCTGGATCTGACCAGCCTGGACCTGGATCTGCTGAGCCCCTGCCTGGGCCTGAGCCCCCTCCGCTCCCCCCTGCCCTCCGATCTTACTGCAGGTGGCCGCTAGCAGAGCCAACGGAGAGGGCTGAGAGGAATCCTGTAGGAGACAGGATAGGGAGAGAGGGTGGGGGAGGGATGGAAGGGAGGGGCAAAGAGAAAAACAGTTAAACAGGAGTGACAAGGGAGTCCACACACATGGAGAGCTCATGAACATACGCAAACAAGAAAGTACAATATGTAAAAATAGAAGCCGGGAGGGATGGGAAGGTATCATTATGAAAATGCCATTATAAATTTCAGAGAACGAAGTAAAAGAGTAAAAGAGCGAAAGGTGGGAGGGGGGGACATGGTGCAGAAAAAAAGAAACACAAAAAGCTGAGAGAAAGAGAGAGAGCTGTCAGTGGAAGTGGGCGGTATTACAGGAAGCAAGTGGGTGGGCGTGTGAGAACCACATTTCTCTTTTCTCAGAACAGTGGAGGAAAATGCCGCCTTCTCTCTCTCTCTCTCCTCCCTTTCAAAGGAACTAGGTCGCAGGCAAATTTTTAATGCTAAACACCTCTAACACCGCACAGAAACATCCCTGGTTCTGTAACAAATACATGAATGTGTAATAACGGAGCACCAATGCTTGTCATACACGCTTAACAACAAAATATGCACATAACCATAGCCATCAAACTGAAATTTATCTCCAAAATATATACAACCCAGAAAAAGCAGCTAAAAATAGTAAATCCAAAATGGTAGAGTCACATACCAAGGCTGCAGGTCTTCAAAAATAAATCCATAAGCAGAATTAAATCATTTTGACCCTAATTCAAACAGACAATTCAAAAGTACAAGTGGTTGGAGTGTGACAGCCATATAAGCCTATTCAATAAGCTCTGGGCTGGCTCACAGCAGGGCTGCACAGAAGCAGGAAGTGGAATTCACCAGAGAAACGCCCCCAGAGGTGTCTGGCTGGCTGGGAGGGACAGAGTACATTTTTGGCCTACAGGCAATTCAAAAGTAATGAACTATAATAAACTCCAATTTCTTCTCTATTTTGTACCTGTGATCCAGAACTTTTCCCCTTTTTAGATGCTTTCCCTCCTTCAGTTCCAGATGATTCCTTCTTCGAGTCTGCAAAAAGAGAGTCAAGTGTGAGAATATTTCCAGTTATATCATCACATGAGTATTTCTGAATAGTACAAATGGTACAAAGGCCCAGGACAAGGCACAGTCAAGTGGACACCAAGAGGCCTAAATAAAACCTGGTCTTAATGCAGATATGGTAAAACAAAGGTGATCAATAAAGGCAGAGAAGGAACCAGTAACCTCATCATCAATATCAAAGGGGCATGGAGCCTCCTATCTGTCAGAGAGAGGGAGAGAGAGAAGAGGGGTGGAGACGGAGAGGGGGGAGGGTACCTACCACTCATAACGCATTAATATACCGAGAGGGAGAGGGTGTAGTTCACGGTAGAAGGCCGGCCGGGTACACAGGCGGAGGACGGCCTATATGTTCGGCGCTGGGCCGTGGCGGATCTGCCCGTTTGACGAAACCACCCACCGGCCAGGAAGGGCGGTGCCAAGCGCAGACACAATCAAGCGGCCACAAATAACGGAAATAACGGAGAACACAGTGACCGTCCCCGGCCCTTCGGCCCCCCCGCAGCCCCGTCGTATGTCTCTATTACCGGATAGCCAGTCCATAAACGAGTAAAACAGCGCTTGTCAGAATGATATCCACAGAGAAGTTGGCAGTGTGTGACCGTAGAGGCCCACCCACTTCCATTTAAGCATCAGGACAACACCCTCTTCGTTGCTCCTGCCTGTCGCCGCCGTTTCTCTCGCCACACGACGCGGGGACGCCTCGTCGCCGTCCGTCGTGCACCGAAAACGAGCCGTCACCAGTGTTTGTATTTTAAGCGTATTCCCTTTTTTTCGTGCACAATTGATTTTTTAAGGGGGAGATACGGGGAGATAGCTGTGGCTTTTGTGGGCGGACGCGCTCCTCCCACATATTCAGATTGGACGACGGGGCTCGGCGTGCGAGGGTCGAGATGGGAGTTGTATTTTGGTGAGGCCTCGCCTTCTCGAACTGGATTGGGCGGCGGGGACTACAGCTCCCATGATGCTCCGGCGCGGGTTGGAGCGGCGCTGTTGGTAGTCATGTTGGTGTGAGAGCGAGAAGGAAGGGCGGTGACTTCTGTGTTGTGGGGGTTGGGCGAACGGGAAAGGGAGGCGTGTGTGTGCGCGTGTGTGTTTGTTTCCACACTGTGTACACTGCGGTGTCACAGGGTGACAGTCCTGAGTTAGAAAACAAAAACAAACAAAGAAAGAAGATAAAGCACTGTGGAACTGAAGTGCCCTTTAATTTTAATTTTTGTGGAAAGCATTCTAATAACAGTGGCCCAAATAATGTCACTGTTGCCTCTGTGCTGCCATTACAGGCCTACTGACTTTTATCAGTTTGTCTGTTTTACTTATCTGTAGCCTACCTGTTGTTCCACTTGCTCCCATAACCGTGAAACAATTACAATGAATAATTATTGTAATTAGATGGATAGAAAATTCACTGTCAGCTCTTTTGATAACAAATTACTATTTAAAATAGCCAATTTATCAAGCACATGCCAATTATTTGCTCATTCTAGCCTCTAAAATGTGAGGATGTGCTGCTTTTTCTCAGTTTGATTTCACTGCAAACTAAATAGACCTATATTTTTATAAAAAAGGACAAAAAAAGAAGAAAATTCGAAGACATAGGAAAACTGTTTTGGGATATGAATCAAAGCATAAAGCATTTGTCCATTTATTAATTAGTCAACAGAAAAATGGCAGCACTTTTAAGATTTTTTTCAAAGCAAACATACAAGAACATTACTAGTTCCTCCAGTATCTTCTATATGTATTTATTTTATTATTCTTTCTGAATAACAATGGAATATGAGTAAATGGATGCATAATAATTTATAAAATATGTTTAATAATTTGTAAAATTAGGTTGGACTACTTTTCATCATTTTATGACATAGTCTAAAAAATAATCAACAGGTTAATTGATAGTTAAAATAATTATTATTTGTAGGCCCTTGTTTGTCCTTGACATATTTACATTGACATTATTCTTCACACATGAATATTATTCTCCTCAAGTCTGTATTAAACCAACAATTCAGGCTTTTTTTGTAGCATGCGGGAAGGAAGTTAACTTCACACAATAATATTTGGCAATAAAAATGACTTTGTTACTTCCGCAAATGCATTTGGAGAAGATTCAGGCTGAGGAATGAATCATGAGTATTTAACAGAAGAAGAGCTTCAGAGAACATAACTGAGAGACGTCAACTGTTACAGAAGTAGCAATCACACAGAGAAGTTTCTTGTTTCTGTAGCAGTCTGGAACAGAAGTCAAGCCTCCCACCCACGCACCAAAACCTCTTTCAATCTCCAAAAGGGAAATTATGTGTTTAATTCATGCCGGCAAACAGAGCTGTATGCTGACGTAGTAGGCCTGCATGGTCACAGGCGAGTGTTTACTCCTGCCCGCTTTGTCCTCTCCTTTAAAGAAACCCTCCCAGGGCCAGGAGTGACTTAAGCCAAGTGGAGTCACAGCACTGGTTCACCAAGCAGAAAACATCATTAGTGGGCAGCCAACTGAGGATATGCCCCTGGCACACAAGGGAAATATTTAGGCTTATAAGGTGTTAACAAAGCAGTATTCTGCTTCACCAGGATGCACCTAGTCACATCAACGCCAATTCAGGAAGCTACTGAAAGTTGTTCAGCAATATATAGATTTTATAGTCATGCAGAAATATTTCTTATTAAGACTCAGTGAGTTTAAAATCTGACATGGGGCCTTAAGAGAAACGACTCTATTGAACATGGCTGCTCCTGTGGTTTCCCTGTTTCTGTTTTGGCTAATAGGCCGACTCTGCACATGTTCTCACAGCTAAACTACGCACACGCACACAGGTGGCCCAAAAACATACATATCCTGCACACACACATGCACTGTAATTACTGCGGAAGCCAAGTGCCTTGTTCCCGCCCCCTGGGCCACTCTGCAAGGCGTTGCTAGGCAACGGGGTCTAGTCTGAAGAAGGGTTGTTGTCTCACTGAGTGTGTGCGAGCATGCATGGTGGTGGTGATGGAAGGGGGTGTGGTAAAGAGAAGGCTTTTGACTGATATGCACATACACTCAGTTTCAATATTCAGTGTTTATTATTGTGTGATAGAGTGAAGAATTTATTTACAACAGCATTAATCCCCTATGAAGTGAGATTTGAACCTCTCCAGTAAAAAAAGAAATAACAAAAATGAAGAGAAATTCAGGATCAGTGCAAAAATAAATGTACATAGACAATAAATAAATATTCCCACAATGTGACAAAAGTGATAATTGTAATAAATGTTTTCCAGCTGCTGCCACTAGATGGAGCCATATACCAGATGCGGCTTAAAGTCCCTAACATAGACTATGTACTTCAACCTGCACCTTTAGGAGTGGTAGAGGAAGTATTCGGTTCCTCTATCATCTACCACGTTGGGAAAATATTCAGTTAAGAGAAAAAGTTGCAAAGTGAGTTTGAGACAAAGAATTTAGCCTATCTAAAGTTTCAAAGTAAAAGTGCTCAATATGTAAAATAGTCTTTCTAATGTGTATTTTACATTACTGGATTATAACTAATGCATTGATATATAAGCAGTACATTTAAGTTGAAACTAATCCTGGTGGAATAAGTTTTTTCTTCTATTTACTGTTTTATCTGTAATAATGCATCATATTTTATAAACTGATCATAAGTTTTGTATGTTTAGTCTTAGAAGGATTATTGTCAGTACTGAAGCAGCATAAAATACAAGTGCATAAAAACTGTACGCGAGTACTCGAGTTAATGTACTTTTAGTCCATTTCCTACTGACCTTTCAAAACAAAATACTTAAAAAACCATCCTATAACTCTGTTTAAGCTGCTTCCCTCCCTCTCTGCCTCAATGGTTTTTAATTTGCCTAGCATTGAAATGTAATTAGAACAGAAGACTATTGTTGCTAAGTTGCTTGAATTTGACAGTGAGAGTTTAGTTTCATCCTAGAACCAGCTGGAGTGCAGCAAAAATTCAGACAGATTATCCAAATGAGCTGATGAATTTTTGCTTGTTCTACAGTCTTGACATGGAGATTGATCAAAGATGAAATTTGTTCAATTACCAGTCAATAGTTTTTCATTATAAATAAACTCCCTTTTCTACTACAACCAAGTCGGAAAAAGAAAATGATTTCAGAATACTTTACATTGTTGAATCCAGACATCAGTGAGGTTTTTTTTTTTAAAAATTTTGACGTAATTCTGCCCTTCAAATAAGTAGCAGGGCACATTTCAAATCGTTCTAATAGTTTTGATATCCAGCTTGGAGGTGAGTTGATTAAGAAACACAAGGGTGTGTGTGTGTCTTTGCATAAGAATGTAAGGCTCCATCTATGCATGAGCTTGCTGGCATGTATGAGTCAGTGCGTGCTTGCGTGCAGTTTTTTTCTTTTTTCATGATATCCAAGAGGTTTCTGCACACACGTATGTGTGGGTGTGCATTTGTCACACACTCTTTGGCGTCAGGATGTCTCCTCTTCCTAAAGGTTAGGTTGTAAAGACAGAGAGATTTATGACCTCTACCATGAGTTAATGTTTTGGCAGATGCCTCTGTTGCTCGTGCCATATGCATGTATGTGTGTCTGTTTAGTTTATGATATTCATAGGGTTATAAAAATGCTGGGAGCCCTCTTGTTGGGTGAACCAGCTTCATTGGGACCAAAAAAATAGACCCCAAAAGTAAGGGGCTAGGAAAGGCATTGTGTCAACAGGGTCCCCAGAAAGATGCGCAAGGATGCGTGTGCTTGTGTGTGTCTATTTTTGTGTGTGCACAGACCTGGAGAACTTGTTGACAAGTGAAAACAGACACGTCTCACATAACTTTTCTCTAAGAAGCTACAAGCTCTGATTAAAGGTAGCTGACGAGATAGCAATCTGGCGAGCTCAATAGCTAGATAGGCAGACAGACAGATTTGCAATAGAAAAGTAGACCGATAGTCATTCTGCACCCATCCTCCAGTGCCAGTAAATGTGAATGAGACGCGGTGATGTCACTCGCTTTGCCATGGCTCATCATGATAACTTCCTACTTGTGTCACACTAAAACAGATGCACACATGAATAGATGATTTAAAAACTGCAGCTTCAGATTCTCATCATAAACAGGGTAACTTGAGGAGATGTATCTTGTGGGTTGTAAAAGATCTTATCTTTATGAAACATCACACACCACAATGCACTGAATTAGAAGCGCATAAAGCTCTGTGAATGTTGGCAGCGTTTTGCGTTAATGACAGTTGAGTGATTGATGCTTTCTTGTGTCTGGCTCAAGTGGAAAACAACCGGTGTGTCTCAGTGGGCACTGTGCCAGTTGAGGGTGTGGGTAGGACATGTGTCTAACCCACATGGAGGAACACCTCTGTCAAGGTGATGTTGTTTTCCTTCTGTCTGGATTTTCTTGCTAAGGTATGAGTCCACGATGTATCACTTGGTTTTGTTCAAGCCAACTGAAAGTGATAGTTTTTACAGAGTTGATTCAAACCAGTCTGGTTTGACTCAATAAATTTATCTTTCAGTATATTTCTCATTATCTCATTGATTTCCTACTTGCCCTCATAAACAAATAAAAAAGCTGTTTACAAGAAATCTATTGCAGACTGTTACTGCTACTGTTTTTATAAAGGTGAGTGTCCATAAATTCACTAAAACATCCACCTATCAGAGAAAAAAACTGTCACATAAATCATTTTGTGAGACATTTCAGAATAATCTAGAAACCATGTTGGGTCCGAACATACAGAGTATATAAAAGAAATAATATTTCTGTTTGTACTCTAGCTAATACATCCCCGGTTTTGTTAATATAAAAATAAAGGGAATTTTTCAGTGCAACTGATAATTAATTGTTAATTTGAGGACAGCATACGCTTACAGGGCTTTTTGTGCCCACAATTGCCATTCTTCTTCTTCTTCCTCTAACCTTGCAATTTTGATGTATAATTAATTGTATGATGACAATAAAGCTCCTTTACCTTTACCTTTATTATTATCATTTTATTATTAATTACAACAGCAACAACAGGATTGCCTTGTGATTGTTTTAAAGTGATATTTGGTTGAATGTATTGCCAGTTGATGGGATTGATGGGCTACACTTTCCCCAAACAAGCCAAATCTACCATCACGTTAAAACAGCAACACATGCAAATTTAAACAAATGAGGGAGTGCTTTGGCTTGTCCACACTGCACAACAAGGACGTGAGGAACACGTTATGAATTTTCCTAAAGACTTACACTATTCCAAATATAGAACTGTTGTTTGACATCAAGTGCTAGTTGTCACACCCTTATTTTTATTTCTGTGTTGACAATTGTTCAAGACTTTTATAAGGTTGTTAGGTGTGTGTGTGTGTGTGTGTAAAGGTACATAACAATCATCTTTCTATGTCATGTATGTGGCTTCTCATGTTGTGGGAATATAATATCCGTTTACACAGTTACATTGTGGAAACTTGCCTTCATTTTGGTGACAAAATGCAAAAGTAAATCATTCTATTTTTTGGTGGAGACTTGTTTAAGATTAGGGTATGGTTAAGGTGAGGTGATTGCGGTGAGTCTTCAGAAAAAATGAATATAAGTTAATAGAATATGTGCCCCGAAGGGGTGAAAATATGTTTGTGAGAGTGTGAGAATGTCGGCCCTAACTTAGAAGTGTTTTTGAAGTAAATCTTTTGTAATTACCTTGAACACAGGTATGCAGACCAAAATTTTAACCAGTATACAGAGAAACAGCCTATCAGATGCAAGATAGCATCAGCTCTGATTAAAAATTGAACTCTCGAGGCTCTCCAAGGAGAAAAAACCTTCACCTTCCAAGTTGAGTTTGTTCACTTTAATTCCAACAAATCTTGCAAATCGTAAGATTTTAACACCCACACGATCCCATTCAACAGATCAAAATCTATGCAGTATCCCTACCACAGACACCAAGGACAGTGATCACTCATTGTATTTCTCTGTGAACTGTGAAATGTGTGTATTGCATTCAGATGAGATGCCCTCTTGTCCTTTTTCTGCCACTAACTTTGATGTCGGATTGTCAAGTAATGAGTGCATCAGTGCTCTCTGCAGGGGAGGATAGTTTTAATTGGGAATGACAGTTTGCACAAATGGAGTCTTCTTAACTAAAACTATTTCATTTATCAGTCCTTACTGAATTTTAATAGCCTCAAATGAATGAATATAAGATCACATGTACAAAGAGTTCAGTTTCAAGTTATTAGACATTTTTTTCAAATCATGAAAAGATGGCATATCACAAACAAAAGAACACAAGCCAAAGTATGAGGTGCTGAGGTATGTTTTTATTTCTGCAGATGACGAAATTCTACAATATCAAATATTTACAATATATCTGGGAGACAATCAGCTTGGAGCTGCCAAGTCAACATCCTTTGGGATTCATTGTCCAAATCTTCCCAGTTCACAGTGTATTGTTTATACTAATAATGCACCAGTACAGTATGTACTAATAAATGCATGTACTGTAAGTATAAGAAATTAAGATTTGAAGTTAAGGAATAATATGAAGTTAGTGTATCTTTAGATGTGAGATGTGCTGATTTGGAAAATTATGAAAAGACCCACGACTCTCAAGAATGTCTCTCAGTCAGGACACACTGTGTCAGGATATTAAATCGATCATCCTCTACATCTTCTCCAATAGATTATATAATAGCCCTACCATCCATACCACTACCATTACTTGAAGCACTACCATCCATTGAATCACTTTACATTTACCGCATTGAAGGTGCAAATATGGCACCAAGACTTACTCACTGCAGCAACTCTTATTATTCACATACAGTCAGGAATGATTGTGAAATATCCACTAACATCTGTTGTCCACCAACAGATAAAGTCTCTGAATGACATAATAGGTCAATGACATGTTGAACTGCTGCTTTTTACTGGTGTGCGTGCAAACACTGCTCAAATAACTTAAAGTGCTTTAAGTACTTAAAAGTGTTGATTCTTCTGTCTACAAACTGTTTGTTCCAACAGTGAGACCAAGAGTGGAATGTAATTACAAGCCCTGGTGTGACGCATCAGACGCCTTCAAACACTTTCTGAATGACCAGAATGTACAGAATGCGTATGTTGGTTACAACTCAAGTTATTTACTATGTATATGCTCTTAGGAAAATGTTGGCTTGTGGTATAATTATCATAAATTTTGCACATCTGTGTGTTCAAACAGCAGTTCAAGCACCTTGCCTTTCCCCTCTACACATACACACACATGGGCTGATGACATTGATGGCTTTTTCACCCTTTTTTCTACATCTTAGGGGCACAAATTTGTGCATTTTATCCACTGGAAGGCCACCTCAGAGAACACTTTTTAAAGTTTTCTCCACTGTGTGGTCACCCTATAGAAGCATCTTATCACATTCTCTCCACTAGTAGGGCATCCTTAAGAGCACTTTCTTAATGTTTTCACCAATGGAAGGGAACCATAGAGGGTGTTTTATCTTGCTTTCTCCACTAAAGGGGTGCACCAAAGGGCCCAGCATCTCATTTTCTCCACTAGAAGGACGACTTAAAGTGCATTTTATAACATTTCAACAATGGAAGGGAACCCTTTCACCAATGGAGGGGAACCTTAAGGCATTTTATCTTGTTTTCTCTACTAAAGGGGTTCCCCAAAAGGCCCAGCAACTCATTTTTTCCACTAGAAAGATCACAATTTCACCAATGGAAGGGAACCCTAGAAAGTATTTTTTATCTTGTTGTCTTCACTAGAATGGTACCCCACTGGGTCAAGCATCACATTTTCTCCACTAGAAGGGCACTCAAGAGAGCATTTTATTATGTTTTTTTACCAATGAAGGGGCACCCACAGGGCATTTTATCACATTTTCTCTATGGTAAGAGCATCACATTCTCCTGCCTGTCTGAGCCACCATAGAGGTCAATAACATGTTTTATCTACCACAGTGGTGAGCAACAGACAACCTTTTCTTTCGAACAGGAGGGCAACAGCAATCCACCAGCACCATAAAAATGAACTTGTATTGGGAGTCCATGGTAAATGTTGGCAGTCTGACAAAGAATGCCAGATACGGATAGTAAAAATATTTTATTAAATCCAAGATAAATCAGTGTGTTTCGTCCTTATTAGGGCATGAAAAAATATAGATCCGCCAGTGCAGTTGCACCAAAAGTAGAGAAGAGTCAACTTACGGTCAGCCTCTAGAGGTATATGACCCCAGATGATCAAAGGTCATGACAAAAAGCTCTGGAGCACAGGAGATGAGATGCTCTGAGACATAGCATCATTAAGGGCCAGATAGACAGATAGTAGCAAAACCTTGAACTAAGACTGAACTCTAAGTTAAAGTTTTACCCCATAAATCAAGCATTAAGCTAAAATGCTAGTAGTTGTATTAGTAGTCGAGAATTTATGATTGATTTTTCTTGCAAACACAGCAGTAAAGTGCATATTTGCATTTTGAAATTATCCAAATTGGTGGTTACATGTTAGACTTCAAGACACTGGAACCTTTCCCCTTTGTTCATTTGCTGGGTTGTGCACCCCAGTTACAGAGAAATACACTGAAAATGAAATGTGGTCTGCAAAATCTCAGTTGTTTCACCATTGTTATTCCACAAGGCAAATGCAACTGAACTCAAAGATGCAGAATTAAGCTGAACTTAGAGACTATTAAAGAGGACAGGACCCATGCTGGGCTTTCAGACAGTGAGCAAGCATGTGTTTAAACAGTCTCTTTGAAGCTAAATGTGAAATGATTA
>JAPXVT010000009.1:17798013-17810685 GCA_029823135.1 Acanthurus reversus
CATCCATCTGAAAATTTCAAAAGCTTAATGTGGTTTAATTCAAGTCTTCTCGTGGTGCTGTATGCTCAATATTTTCAAAACACTGTTATTTTGGCTAAAAAACTAAATCCAAAATATCCATTACAAGGCTCCGCGAAGCGTGCCCGTGCAAGCGTGAGCATTGGAAGTTCTTGAGCTTGAATGATGAATCCCGCCTCCCTGTTTTGGAAGTATTGAGCCTATAACATGATATAGAAGACTTGGATCATACCACACGTGGAACAATGCTGGAAGGACAAAAACATATCCTTCTATTCAACTTGTCTAAGGATGAGTAACTATTATACAAAAAGTAGTTTTGTGGTGAAATGTCACTTTAATGTGCGCAGGTTAGAGAGGAGTGACTAGTTAGTGAGAGTGACTTCTAAATGTTCTTCTTCTTTCAGGCGGCTGGCATCTGCAGCAAAGGCAGCTCACTTGCCCTCTCCTTCTACACTTACGCGGCATTTGATGCAGGTTAGTTGCAGCAAAGGTTTTTGGCAAAAGTAGTGAAGTAAAAGTAGAGAATTGGCTCAAAAATGACACAGTTTTAGAAAAGAATAATTAGAAAAATTGTTCCTTAAAAAAATTACTTTTTCGCTCGTGTGCAGACCTTGTAATGTTTTACTACCCACCTCTGGTTTATATGTACAGCATGTGATCAATTAAAAGTGGAATCTCTAAAAATGCGGAGTCAATGTTGTTGAAGAATGTTATCACACTCTGCTTTCAGAAGGGTAATTAAGCTTTTCTAAGAATGTAAGTCACCTTCGTTATCATTCCTAAAGAGTGGCGTATTATTTTATTGTATCCGACTGCAATCAAGAAATTAAGGTTGGTGCATACCTGGACAGGACTTTGACTGGCTCTTGACAGGAAATGCTGCTGCCAAAAAATGACACACAAGAGTTAATATTTTTATTTCTCCTAAATGTTTAACATTGCACACAATTTCAGGCGAAATTTTGGAGAGATTAAGAACCTCTGGTTTACTAAGTGAACAGGACGTACAGTAAGTGCAGTCTGGACCGTTCTCTTTTGGTACCAGTGTGAAGCATTTGTTATTGTCTTGATAAGAGACACAAGAATGCAAACTGAAAGCTACACATGCAGCCTTTGCAAATCCTCCCGTTTGGACATTCACTGTGTAAAATGAAACCTCAGCAATCAAAGCCTGTATCATCCCTAAAGTGAGCTGTAATGTTTTATAGCATGTGTAGTAAAAAAATCAACGTCTTCTTATCTGCCAGGGAGAGGACTTTAACTGGATCTCCAAAGGAGCCGCTGGCGTTTCCCTGGCATCTGCGGCTTTTATATTTTGAAGAATTGTTATTGTTTCACCTGGAAGCAATTAAGCCATCTTGCCTGTAATCAGCTGAGTGGTCACAGATACTGTATGTGCTTGCTGTGGGAGGGTAGGGCTGTGTTACTGAACGGCATATGGTCTCACTGTCTCATTTATTTGTATTTGGAGACAGGTGGGATCTAATTACTGGTAACATGATGGTTGTTTTCCACGCCGCTTTCGATTAGAGGGTCTCTCTCTCTCTTTGTTTATGGTTTTTGCACAATTGAACACATACTTTACATTCCAGTTTTTGTGTTCTTGGATGAGTTCATGGGTGGAGAGAACAGCAGAAACACCTTACAACACTAAACAATAGCCGCGGAGTAAATACCAAAGGCTCATAATTAGTAGTTTTTGTTCAGCCTGTTGGAGGTGTTGACACCTCTCAGTGGTCATTTTTTGATTTGTAGTTTACAGTGTTGCTAAGCAATCCTTCTCTCATGAAGTGACTGTGGGTGAGGGTCAGCTTCTGAGCACTGTTCCTCTTTTCTAATGAAATTTCATTTGTCGAGTGTCATCATGAATTTTGAGACTTTTCCTCTTGCTACACTGTATGCTCGTGAGCGATGCACCACCTCTGATTCCACAGCGACTTATGCTTTTGTAAAAACACACAGTAACAGTCACATCTCTCTCAAAGCTGACACATTCTGCTCATCGGCTCAGCCTTGTGTGTCTCATTTGTTTATGTTCCTTTTCAAGTGTTATTTACAGAAGCCGCAGCTTGAATTACGAGTGCATCAGTTTCAAATTGTGCAAAGTTATGTAATGTAGGAAACCTGTTCACACAGAGCATTTACATATACTTGTGATATGATCACAGGTGGACAGATTAAGTGCATGTGTGAATGCACCCAAGATGCAATAAGAATGCATTGAGATTCAATCGCTCAGACCACTTTCGGATGTGGTCTGGAACATGTGACCGCATTATTTGAGCAAAGTGTACGCGAATGTGTCCTGAGCTGTGTTGGTAGGCTACATAAAACATTTTGTCTGGTTGGGTCTCTGGTTTCACCTATTTACCTGCTTGTCAGCTGCTCTGTGTGGAAGTCCACCATTTCAGCTGACTTCAGCATTTTCATTACATTTACCAAAACAGGGGAAAAAAATGTTGAGGGTGACAATTTTAAGTGTTAGGGTTAGGTTTCTTTGTTCCCCATACAGAAAGTCCCCAAATTTCCTTAAAAACTTGTGCATTTTTTTGTAGTCGTTGCACGTGGAGAAAGTTTTTAAACTTTGTAAAATTCATTTACGACAAAGTCTTGATTACCTTAACCTTCTTGTAAATTCAGCTAATGTTAAATATTACAGTATTTATTTAACTACACATAGTGTCTGCATGTTACCATCGAAAGATGTAGGTGATGACTTGCACAGGGTGGGGAAGTGAGATTCCATCACAGATGGTCACACAAGACACGTGACAGTGTTAACTCATGCATTTGGAATTGTCCACTTATAATTAGATCACCCAAGAAGCGCGTTAATGCAAGTGTAAACACGGTCAAAGAGAAGAAGTTTTCTTAACTTACTGACACAGATATTCAAAGAGATATTTAGAACCATAACAGTGTTTGGGCCAACTATGACTCAAACAAAACGTCTGAAAATCACAGAAAAGCGGTTTACTATTATTGACATATAATTTGTATTTGATGTTTCTTTTCAGTAATTTTGTCAAACTCATAACCGATCTGCCATTTGTTCAGTCAAAATCTGTACTGATAGATCTGTCATAGCTGAGACTAAAAGTACAACTCTTTGGGAAATGTGCTTGCCTTTTTTGCTGAAAAAAGATCAACACCACTCCTATAGCTGTATAAATATGTATGAGCTTCTTGCCTAGCCTGGCTCTGTAAAGAGCACCTCCTAAACTCACATACCATGTTATATCTCATATCTTTACTTGTAGAAAAAGCCCAGCAGTGTGTCTGGAGCTGTGGTGGTTTGTTAGTTTCATGACGTGTTTGGGTGGGAGAACTGGTCTTTCAGCGTCTGCGTACACTGTATTTGTGATTTGCTGCGAGTTTGTAAGCACACATACAATGAAAGCTCTCTTACATAACTTTCTGTTTGTGAGCTCAAAACAACCTACCCTTCATTTTCCTGAGCAAACCGACAGTCACTCACACAAACACAGGTGACTGTTGCTTGTTTTCCTTCACACGTCTTGCTGATTACATCACCTCTGTGGGTGGTTATGGGGTATCACATCTGAATACCTTCAAAGGAATGCCTCTATATGTTCCAACCAGCTGTTCAACTACCCCTATCCATATATCTCTCTTTTTTGACGGGAACTATGTAATCTCAGACCTCTACTACGCACCAGTGGGAAACATGTCACCATGACACCTCTGGTGAGGGAGAGGGAGAGACCACCAGATGTTGGATGCGGGGGCAGAGAGCCTTATGATGAATTCTGTGATTAATGACAGAATCCTGTAAACTGGCACACATGAGCAACCACCAGCTTGTTTGTGTCGAGTGATGATAAACAGTAGCCCCTTCCAAGGCAGGAAAGAGGGGAATGAGGCAGTTTATTTTTTTCTAAGAACTAAAGGTGTGTGTGTGTGTGTATGTGTGTTTTGAGGTCCAGTTGTTTTGACTCCTTTTTCCTATGGCAATCCCACAATACAAAATGGTGTTTTCAAGAAAGGAAAAGTACACCTGGAGCTCATGTCTGACATTATGTCACAGAATGTCACCTTCTTCCTCTCCGGTTACCTGAGGCTGTTACTAAGCCACTGAAGCTGGTCAAATAAGGTTAAAATATACCCTTGCACTTCAGATTGGTGCACGCGGCACGTTGTTTTCCCTTATCCTGCGCTTTACCACTGTGCAAAGCAGAGAGGACAAGCACAGACCTGAGCAAAGGGAGTACTGCCTTTCAGTCTGGGATCGCGGTCTGTCTTAACAGCCAACAGTTTACTGCTGGAGAGAACATAGAGGCGGCTGTGTCCACTCCACTATGTATGCATGCACGTGCAGCCACCCAAAAAACACACACACAAACCAGTTTGGTTTGGGGCATGTGTGATGTAAACACCTATTTTTCACGGATGTCTGTGTGAGTGTGTGTGTTGGATGAAATGCTGCTGGGGAATTAATTAAGGAGTCATTTCTGCAACGGAATAACTGTGAACTTTCATTTCTCTAGTTTAGTAAATATACACTTTGTGCTGTGGAGACATTTCACTTAGTCATGTCTGGAGTAGACACGCTTTTTGCATATTCAAAGCCTTCTATATATTCCCCCTATTAGCATGTCAGACATCTACAAAAAAAACTTTCTGAGTAAGAATCTTTGATTTTTAATCTCTATGAGGGCCATTAGACTACAGAACAGCAAATAAGATAATATGTCTGTGGGTGTATATGGGTGTCAACTCTGCAAACACAACTGTTGAGGACAGTTTTTATCAGTGCTACACCTGCCATTGACAGATACCATGTGACATGTGCGGCAGTGAATGTACACTTGAGTGTTTAAGTAAAAGGAATTTTAATAAAGCATGTGCTCAATCATATTCATGGTGTGTCGTTTGAATTAAGAAGCAGTGACAGCAGGGCGGGGAGAGAGTGCACACAGGCTGGTTAAAAATGCAGCTATGTGGCTGCAGATGTACATTGAGCTGCATGCTGTGGGTGTGTGGGGTTTTAAGTACACAAAGCGGAGTCTTTGACTGGAAGCAGAAGAGGATCTGGGTTGCAGGCAGCAGGATTTGACATCGGCTTATTTCCTGTCATTGACTGCGGGTCACATGGCGAGTGCGTGGGCGCAAGATAGTGGAATGCGTTAAAGGGGTGAGGCTCTTGCCACCATACACATACACATACACATACACACACACACTCACACGCACACACACACACACGCACACACACACAGAGCAGTACATTCAACTGGATCTGTGCACTATAGGAAGCCTTAAAATATGAAGTTTGCAGAAGCATATTTACATGTTTGCTTTGGGATGCACTAATAGATAGAGGTCAGTCATGCGTCATGCACACACAGACACATGAACATCAGACTGGTGTTGAAAGTTCAGGGTGGAGAAGAATGAGGCGCTCTCTGAAAGATCCACATCGACTCGACCCACGCACTCCGGGTCAAGCTCTTGGTTCATGAAGTCAGCGTGCTGTTTAGGCAACAACAGTCAGATTCAGAGGGAGATAGAAGGGTTCAACGGTGCAGCAGTAAAAAAAAAAAAAAAAAAGAAGTGCTGTTAACATAAGGGAAAAACATGCGCCTGCATACACCCACGCATGCACTGTACCGCATGTGTCCAGCATTCTATGTTTCCGACTGCTATAAATCTTTGTGTGTGAATGAAACTTTGTCATCCACTCAAATCCCTTACAGGCTCTGCATAAGTCCACGCCCCTTTTCTTTGCTCCCTCACTGCTCTTTGGCTTTTGTTCTTTTTCAGCTATAAGCTAACATTGCTACATAGGCAGTTAATAGCATTTTAAGTTGTCATTCAAGGCCTGACATCCTCTTATCAACGACCTCAAAGGCTCAACTGTGCACAACCGCTTCTCATTTTTGTTGCACTGTAATCAACTGAGTGTGGGCCCCGGCCTTTCCTGTGAACAATAGGATGGGAATTGATGTTTTAAATACTGTAGGTGAATACCTGCATTCATCCTGCACATCAGCATCCTTTAAACACAACCATGCATCTGCTACAGTTAACTTTTATTCCACATTTCAGTGCTTTAAGACAGAAATATGCATGCAAGCCTACAGTATATCACTGCAGGCCACAGACACCCTATGTGGCCCCACTGTAACGACTGCTCCAGACTCACACGCACATGCACACACGTGTGCCAATAGCGTGGCCTTGATGTGGGCTGGTGTGCTGTGTCTGCTCTGAGTGTCTGCAGCTGGAAGGCCAAGGCTGTGAGAAGAGAGGAGAGGAGAGGAGAGGAGAGGAGAGGAGAGGAGAGGAAAGGAGGAATGAAAGAAGAAAATAGGAAGGATGGAAAAGAAGAAGGAGAAGGTACTGGAGTGGAGGAGAGCGACGATGCAAGGGAAAAGGCTCAAGAGGGAATGTGAGCAAGAGCGAGGAGGAGTGGAGGCAATGTTAATAAAGGAAACAGAATAAGGAGAGGAAGATAATATGATGATGAGGAGGAGGAGAAGGAGAAGGAGAAGGCAGGAGGAACACAGTCCAGAGGGGTAGAGTTGTGGTAAAGTGTGGCAACAGTTGCAGACAGGGCCTGGAAGGCTGAAAATGGAAAATGTGACATGTTTAAGGCACAGCAAGAGGGCCCCCATTTGAGGTTGTGTGCGTGGAGATGTGTGCAAGTGTGTGTATGTGTATATGTATGTGTATGTGTATTTGTATGTGTATGTGTGGGTGTGTCACTCCGTTGCTTTGTCCAGGTTTTGGTGGGGAGGTCCAAAAAGACTGTACCAGGCCGTACCTCACTGTAATGCTAGCTGAATTTTAGGGGATGGGACAGATTAAAGTTGGGGTAAGCAGTTTATTTTTGGTGTCACTGGGCAAAAAATCCATAATAACCTTTCAGCATATTGTAATTCAGGTGGTCCGAAAGAACGCGACTTATACACCTCTCCTTGGCTCTGTATTCAGGCTTTAGAAAAAGAAAACAATGACAGCCACTTTTTCGGCCAATCACGGGTCATTTCAGAGAGTGTGTGTACATATTGGCTGCTCTGCGCTGTGCTTCTTAGCGACGGTGACATCATTATGTGCTGATTCTCTATTGAAACAAGTGAAGTGCCTTACGTCCTAAAGCTGGCCTCTGGCAACTTGGTGCAAACTGGCCTCAAAAGAGAGAGCAACAACAAACAAAACAAATCTTGAATGGGAGCAATAACAGTTGCTTCCTTAGGAGTCTCATGCTACAGCTAGCTTGATTTCCAGTCATTGCTGACACCAGCTTTAATGAAATATGTCAGATAAGCTCCTGTTGGTTGTTTAATTCAAAATAACGTAACAGGAGGAGGTGCGATGAACTAGCAACTTGTCCAGTGCGTACCCTGCCTTAGCCCAATGTTTGCTGGAATTGGCTCTGGCCCCCCCGTGACCCTGTAAAGGATAAGCGGTTATGGATAATGTATGTATGTATGTATGTAACAGGAAGAGCATGAACAGGGATATGGTTCAAAAATAGCAAAAAAATTAGCAAGTTTTCATCCCTAAATCAACTCACAGAGCAGATATGTTAAACCTGCTGTCATGTCGAGGATATTTTTGCACGAAACACTGGCTATAGGCATTAACTTGACCTTTTTAAGTATGCATCAAAGGGTGGATCTACTTTTCGAACTCATCACTTTCACAACAGTTGTCAAGTCAAAAGGTCACAGTGTAAGCCCTATCATTTGCACTCAGGTATTAGCTAAGCCCTGTTTGTATTTCTCAACATCCCCCAGTCTTTTTACAATATGTTGTTCCCTTTTGATAAAAATACACACAACATTTCTCATAATGTGCAGAAAGAGAGAGCTGTGTGCTTTTTCTCTCCATCCAAACAATTACTTGGAAGGCAATCATATTGTGGTGATATGACATGTTTGCTTTCCTGCGAAAATCACGTATCTCCCTAAAGGACTTCCCAGGTGTTTTCAGCTTTCTAATCCATGCAGTTTTTAGATAATACATTGGTGATTTAAGAAAAAGTATTACAATCTTGAGAAGAAGGGGAATTTTCTCAATGCGGAAAAGAACACATAATCATTTAGTTTATTGAAAAGAAATTCAAATTCACCAAATTTGGGGATGCACGTTTTTTTTTGTTTTTGTTTTTGTTTATTTGTTTGTTTGTTTGTCTGTTTTGTTACTGGACAGCAACCAAAACAGAGCTGCATGTGATAGAGAAGTGCAAAATAAAAATAGAGGGAATGCTTAACAATCAAGAAGAACAAATGAAGGAGAAGTGAGTTTGATGCATTTTTAAAAGGTCACTAACAAATTTAGATTTTTCTTTGATTTTTTTTAGATTAAATCATATTGTCTTTTAATAAGAAACCATACAATCAACCTTCAAGGTCTCTAAAAATAATCCAGCTGAGAAAATTTTTTAGGGAACATCACTCGTATGCAACCTGGCAAGTGGCTCTGAACAGACGATTCAAATGATCCCAACCCTAAAAGGGGAACTGCTGCCACGGAGCAATGCAAAACCAGAGTTAGTCCATGCAAATACTTAGTCATTAACAAGTAAAAAAGTAATCCTACAACTAATTGTATCCTGCTCTACAGCTCAGTTCAAAAATCCACCAGCAGAGTTCTTCTGTCTTATAGATGACTCTCTGACCCCATCTAAAGGTGAAAAGGAAACTTGCAGGTTCTGTAGAGAGAGCCAACATAAAGTAAAAGCACATAAGAATACTTTACATTTTTATTTTCTAAATAGAAAAATATTAACGAAAAACCTAACAGATTATCATTCACCTTTTTTTAAAACACTGAAGTAAGAACATTTGGACTGCCTTCTTTTTCTGATCCATGTTAAATTGGTTGGAAACACTTTTTTTTTTTTTTAAGAACATTTATAGATAACTTTAAAATCATGTGTTTTAGCTAACTAACAGAGAACTGATGTGCTGAAGCATGTAATCACTGCGCTTTGGTTTTCTCAGTAAATGGGCATCCCATGAAGTAAATAATCAGTTTATTTAATGGTGCCATCACCAAGCTAGGCACTCATTGACAATGCCACAATGGCCTAATTCAGTCACTGCACAGTTCAGTTTCTCATGTCCTTTCAGAGGACGACCATGCAGACACAAGTGTTGCTGAGGAAACATGAATGAGTATTTAACTGTTTGACATGTGACTGTTTTGTGGTTGTAGGTGCTAAAAAGCATTTTGCTTCTCATCTAAACGGCTTCATCTCTTTTTAACTGACTGAAGAGAATCACAGATTTTTTTGAGTGTTGTTTTTACCATTTGACTGAATAATGAGAAGAGACAGAAAGGATGGAGCCCTCATTAGATGAACTCCTGGGAGTTTGTGGTGTCTGTAGCAGAAACAAGCACATCCCAGTTTCCTCATAGGAACATGAAATAAAAAGTCAACTGTACAGACATATGGCTGAGAGAACAACACTCACCGCCGTGGCACAAATGAATCTTTGTTAAACTTTTTAGACAAAAATTAACAACAGATTTTCCTCTTTTCTTTTCTGTTATGGAGTAGTCTCTCCCACAGTGTCTCCCTGAAGGCTGAAAATAAATATGAACATGTCGTCAATGATATCTCTCTTTCTCCTGGATGCATTCGAAAGGTCAGTGATACATGTGACAATATCTGAGCAACATTCCTCAGTTAGTTTTGGTTTTACCCCAGTATCACTGTCTCTGTGTTTTTGTGCTTTGATTTCCAGACTGCAGTATCCTGACAGACAGAGCAGTTGATTGCTGCTCTGTAACTTAACCAAACTCAGTCACATTGTCAGTTAAAAGCTTGCGCCTGCAGGCTTTTTCTTTGTCTCATAGCCTGAGGGACAGAAGATGAAGACAGCTGGTGTATTATAATGTAAAGAAACAGTCTCCATTGTGCTCTCAAATATCCTTTTGCAGTTTTATGTCTCAGTTTCTCCATGACAGAGTGAAACCTTCAGCCTTGGGGCAGCTCTGTGCGGGTGTGTGTGTGTGTGTGTGTGTGTGTGTGTGTGTGTGTGTGTGTGTGAGGACCATACTGTGCCGACTCTCTGCCAGGTGGACTTCGTCTTCCTCCTGGTGTCACATGGGAGGGGCCTGGCTGTATGCAGGCTAAAGCTAGCTCCTCTTATTTCCCTAGCAAATGTTGTCACCACAACCAGTCACATTTCTCTCCTCCTCCTCCTCCTCCTCCTCCTCTTCCTCCGCCACCACCACCTCGTCTCTCTTCCACTCCTCTCCTCCTTCCTACATCCCTCACTCCCTGCCTGCCTGTCACAAGTCCCACATATCCCTAGAGGATAGGATGCCATGGGGGCCACAGGAGGAACGGCTCTTTACGTCTGCTCTGTTCTCTTCATCCTAACAGGTGAGCGTTAAGCGGTCATGGGGGGGGCGTTTTGCTTGAGTTGCCAGTGTTGTGTTGTTGCAGTTATAGCAGTTACTGTGGTTGCTGTGTTTGCTTGGTTGGCAAGGGAAAACTGAGGGTGAGTTGAGGAAGTTTTTTTGTTGTGCACTGCAACAAAATATTCACTGAAACCTTGTGAAATCTTTTGTCTTTGAAGGGTTCAGGTCAGAGAAGCAGTAATGAAACTGTGTTGCAAAATTTAAAAATGCAAAAAACTTGCATGAGAAGTGAATTTGAGGACTAGAACCGCATGTTTTTGCATTTCAAAAAGTTGACTTTGGCTTCCTGTTATTGTAATAAGAAGTGCGAAAATATAAGTTGGTCACGGGGTGCTCTCAGATCGAAATATCTCAACCTTTCCGCGGCCTTTTTCAGTGCAAGTCTGAGCATTTAAAAATTCCTTATGGAGCCTTTTTTGGTTTATTTTGCATGTCTTTTCCACAGTCATGATCGTGTGACTTTACCAGATTAGCTTGTCTAGAATACTGTGGTGTAAATAAAGACAATAGAGGGCAATCAGTGGAAAGAAGAAGTGACCCAGGCCACAGCTGTGTGACTCAGTGATAACAGACACGTACCAGCAGTCCTCACATGACCAGATAAATCAAACAGAAAAGTCCCAAAAACATGTATCCCCCTCCTCCTGCTTTGATGTTTGTATCATCAACCTTTCTTGAGGAGCCCTCTTTGTCTTATCTGAATGAAGACATGCGCATCAGGAGACTTTATTTAGTATCCAAACAACTTGGATGTGTGTGTGAGGGTGATAAGAGACAGGTGTGTTAGGCTCCACACACGGTTGTTTGAGTGTGTGTGTGTGCACGACCACTAAATGAAGACATCCTCTCACCTCAGTGGCCATTGTTACTGTAATCGCCTCCGTATCACCACAACAGTATCCGTGTTGTTTGGGGACAACAGCGAAGGAGCGGGCTTGACACACTCCTCCTCATTCTGCCTTTTCACTGGGTCTGCGCTGGTGTAAACACAGGCACACTCCTGCTACTGACAACAGACACACAAGCACACACACACACACACACACACACACACACACACACACATACACACAGAAACTGGCCTGCAGGCTTGTTAGGGTGGAACATGTCGACGAGCTGTCTGTGCTGCATTTATTATTTAGGGACATAACAGCAGCCACACAGTGGATCTATTGTGATGAGTGGCACGAGCTGAAGTCATCAGGGACCTGATTGACACCAGCTGGACGTCCCGGAGGAGGAAGTATAGAGTGTTCAGATTGGGGGGGGGGGGCGAAGCAGAAAAAGATTAAAGGTAGAGATGTGAGGGTAAATATAGCTTCAGAATAAAAAACAAACTCACCTTTTCCCTTTAATTGATTTTATAACTAGATGTACTACAAAGAAACAATATTTAATGAATACATTCCGTCTTTCCTGAAGTCATTTCTTTAATGCTGAGACAAGAGAGAGAGGACACACACGCGCTAGTGAGACAAAAGGACACAAGTAATAGAAAAGTGAGAGGCTTTGGTGAGCTTGTTTCACAGTAGCACTGCCTACTCACATGCTGCTGCTGCTCAACTCAACCTGGCATCCAAACACAGTCGCTCACTTTTTAACGTCAAACTGTCAAAAAATACCCAGCAAAGTTTGAACTTGTCAAAAAGTTTCATGAAATCAAAAAATTAAATGCTAATATTTTGTTACAATACACATATGCTGGTGTTGTTTCAATAAAAAAGCTCTGTTTAAATAATTTCTTTGTTTTCGTTGGTGCTTTGTTATTGTAGGCGGCAGAAATGCACCTTAATGCTGTTACATACTGCCAGAAACATGAAAAATTAATTCATTGTAATTGTGGTGTGATCTAAGGTTACAGACTCTCTACACCTCCTTACACTTGTATTTTGGGAAAATAGAGACAATATACCCAATAAACAAAGTTCACTGATAGCCCTCGATTAAATTTAGGAATGTAATGCAGAACAGGTATGAAATATAAATATTAAAAAAAAATGATAGACTGGCTCATTTCAAATGCACGGCACACTAAGCGAAAAAAATTTCTATACATTAGAGCGAAATTTAAAGCTGTTAAAATGACAATAGCCGCTGGAAAACAAGATGGTTACTAGAGAATAGCGTAACCTGGCAACTCGCCTGCGTCTTGACAGACAGCAGAGTGCAACAGATCAACAGTTTTCTAGTTCCTTCAGACAGCCAGAGTGTTTGTTTAGGGACAAGTTGGGATCAAAGTGACAGGCCTCG
>JAPXVT010000009.1:17843112-17856531 GCA_029823135.1 Acanthurus reversus
CAAGTTTGACCTGGGATCATCTTTATTTATTTGTGGCAATAATTTACACCAGCTGTAAGCCAGCGAGCAATGCACCAACGGGGTATGTGTGTTTTTTATGTGTGTGTTTGTTTTCAGTTCAGCCTTTGACTGAACACAGCAATCACCAGGCTCAGTTTCTCTCAGTTATTGCTTCCAACAATCTAAATAAGTCTTTTCTCCCCCCTCCTCTTCCTCTCTGTACTTTCTTGAAGTAAAGTATTTCCCCTTCAGTAAGCAGTCAACAGAGAGACTAACGGCAGCACAGGTTGGCATCTCTGCGGCTCGCAGTTTGAAGTGAAGATAAATGCACTTTTTGATCCCCCAACCTTTAAGAGAAAACCCCTGAGTTTTCCCTCTGTTGGTTGACGGCTCAGGATTAGAGCCGAATCCAGTGTGACTTGTGGTGTTTGTTCTTCCAGAAGCTTCAGTCTGTCTCCAGCCCTCAGCAGCTGCCTGCTGGCATCTGTCCCTCACACAACACTCTGCAAAGCCCTGCTCTACATGTAATAGCCTATACATTCAAATGTCGATTAAGAATTTTAAAGTCAAGGTTATGAGCAAGCTTTGAACTGATTGGCACAACCCTGATCTATCCACTTTATGTCTCTTAATTTCCATTCATGCTGCATGTGCACATATCTTCTTTTGGCACTTCTTTTTGTTGTCCACAGTTTTTGGCCTGTTGCATTATGAGACCCAAAGTTAGTAAAACCTAATAGTACACAAACATACTCTCACACATACACTCTCAATGTTTCGTCTGTCACTCTCTCTCTCTGCCTAGTTGGAATAGCCATCATAATTAGTCAACTGTGCTGTCAGGCCAAGAAATCTGCAGCTGTGTTTCTCAGACAGCTCAGCGGTATAAACCTGCAAACCCTCTACCTGTTTGTCTGTCTGAGTGCCCTGGGGCTCCTTCAGTTTGTTCATATTCAGTTTTTCGAGCTAAATATTATTTTTTTTTTAATCTACCAAACATCATCCTCACTCTAAAGTTATGTGAGCTCAAATCCTCTCTCTCTTTTGAGGTACTACATGCGTATTTCCAAAGGTTCTTTACCATGAGAGCAATGGAACATTACTCAACATAACATTACTACAAAGTGCGCACGCAACAGCTGTAAGCATGTGTATTCACATGAACACATTCACATTAATTCACACTATAAAACCAAAGCAGAATTTGAAGAAGTAAAATATTACTTTCATCCCTCCTAAACACAGCAGATGGGTTTTGGTTAACATGGGGCCTTTTGTCATATACATGTAACTCAGCTAATTAAAAAAAGTGACATTTCATTGGGAAAACAAATAAAAAAAACCCAAACAAAACAAACAAACAAACAAACAAACAAACAAACAAACAAAATATATATAATACACCTTTGCCTTAACGAGAAGCTTGCATGACAGATTTTTTGCCTCTGTGTGGTTTAACATGGTTTCCTAAAACTCGTTTTCTGGTAAAAATCAATGCTGTGTTTTGCTTTGCAGATGAGATACAAGAGGTTTGAAATATGCCAGCACGGCCCAAAGAGATTGCTGAATATTTATGTTGTTAAATCAGGAATTGTTTTAAAATTTGCTGCAAAAAAAGTGTTTTTTTCAGTTTTCTTAAAGTGGTTTTGTGAGTTGTGAAGTCATGGTGTGAATGATATGTGAACGTATGGCGCCTCACTGAACTCGATTTCCAGCTGCCATTGATTGTAATGACTATCTCTACACGTTTGCAGTTTATGTACATAAAATAGATTCATACTGGTCACATGCTGACTCCTCACACTCATGTACACACACACACACACACACACACACACACACAAGCCTACAGACTCTCACTGTTGTCATGTGAAATAGAGCATAGCTCTGAAGAAGTGATAATAGTGCTTTCAAATTCTCACCATGGGGCTGTCGTGTAATGGCTTTTCCTCCTTGCAGATGATGTGGAAGGTCTCCACACTTTATCTGTGACGCCAGTAATTAAGCAGCGATGCAGCTCGGCGTAGGTGTGTGTGAGTGCATGGGCCTGTGTGTGTACAAGCAGGAGTGTGACTCCATGAGATTGAAGTAAGAGGATTCAGGGCTGTACCATGTGTACTGCATGTCTATTGTTTGCCATTCTTCCGGCGCTCCTGCTTTGGGACCTTTGCGTGAACTGGTCTGTTGACACATGTTGACATAAATATTCCCTCGCTTTTCTTTGTCTTCCCGCCTCCTGAGTCATCTGCTGGAGGGTAAAACAGACTTTCTGTGATATAAGAGACAGTTTCCCCTTTTCTCTGCCGCAACAAAACTTCAGCTAATACAGCAAATGCAGATACCAGAGACAGACTTTGGTTGTCATCTAAACCCTTTTCCCCTTCAAAACCTACACTAATGTAATTGAACAGGAGCAAAGTATAGTGTGCACATGCACAGTGCTTAATGCATTTGTAGGGACAACTCAGGAGCCGTATCATAACATAGCATTATATTTCCCATCCCCTTCTGACTTTCTTCAGGCATGTAGGCTGCAGAGATGTCGGAGGAGGCAACGTTAATAACGTGCATGAACATTTTCAATTTTTAATGAAACTTGAAAGCTAGAGATGACTAACCCCCCTGCAGCAGTAATGAATTCTCTCCCTCCGCTCCATTTTTTTTTTGAGTTAGTAAGAACCTAAACACTGCCTGGCTGTTTAAATTTTCCCTGTGTTTAAATCAGGCTGAACTGGCATCCTGCTGTGCAGAGAAAGTCTCAGCTAGTGTGCGTGTGTGACTGAAAATAGAGGAAGGGAGATTACATCACTGCACGGCTTCACTGCGCAATGACACCCTGTTTAAAAGTCAGTCAGTTTACATAAAAGACACTGAACCCTTGAATAAATTTTCCCAATGTTGTTTTAATTTGACAGTTTCATTTGTTTTCCTACAGCACAAACAAGACTTCGTATTAGAAGTGCAGGAGCAGTGCATTAGACCACAGTGTTACAGCACTCTGTGTTACCAGCGGAAACACTCACTGTGGATCACTCCCTAGCTCTTTTAATCAGGAAGACTGACCTTCACTTCTACTTAGCTACTTGATACTTTTCTCTTCTACCAGCCCTAATTAGTGCTCGCTAATTAAGCTTTAATTGCCTCATACATCTCACTAAACAGTTTCCAGAAGCAGCAAACATGCTCTTATTCAGACTCATTTTTTAAAAGACCATATATCTGTGGTGTTCATCCTTCTCGCTAATGAATGAGTACTTGAAAAACTGTCTAGACATGTTCGGTCTCTATTATCAAGGCTTGTATTTGTTTTCTTTCTGATGGATGATGAATGTGAGCTACAGCAGGGTGTCGTCTGCATAAAGCATCTGCCGTCATCTGTTACTTCCATCATTTTTTCACATTTTTATCTCACTCATAGCACATGTTAGTGTCTCTAAGGGGAAAAAATGCATTCATTGTCTTTGTGTTTGGGTTGATTGTTTGTTGCCAGTCAAAGTTTCCATACAACAATGACTACTTCTGTTAAATATTACTTGCACTGTGCTTGCTTCACAGCCCAGCTAATGCACAGTTAACCTCTATTTGTCTATGCGAGGAACAAGCTCAGGCTAATGACTTTGGCCTTGTAGCTCAATTGAAGGATTTAGTAACTCACTGCTGCATTTCCATTTTTGTATGTGTTTTGACTCTTGAACTATTTTAAAAAGTTTAGTGTTGTGTTTTATAGTATATTACAGTTGCGTATAAGTGGCATTAGGGCCTCTCTTTGGAGCAGCTTTGTGTAACGTTAAAGGTCTGTCTTGTGCTTCTTTTCCACATTTCCACATTGTCTTTTCTATTTCTGCTAGTACTCTTTCCTGTGTCTTGTAGGTCTTCTGAGTACTGAATATTTTTTCTCTGTGAACGTCTTATTCATACATTTGAAATGTTAAAAGGCACCGACACTCAAACCTTGTGAAATAAACAGTTTCAGCTGAGCTGCATTTGCCATCTGTTCAGGTCTCCAGTCGACCACCGTGTTTACTTAACACATGTTGATATGTCATCCCCACCCCTTGCCTGATCTACTGCATATGAGCAGATATGAACCCCCTCTCACCATTCTGGATAAACTCGTGCCTGCCATAAAACATCAACTCTGTGTGTATAGTTATATAGGGGGCATTTTACTGTCACCTTAGCTAAAAGGTGCATTTTAGTGACATCTTAGCTAACCTGCTGTTAACCTAACCTGCATATGTTTGGACTGTGGGGGGAAGCCGAAGTGCCCGGAGAGAACCCATGCTGACAATGCTGACACGGGGAGAACATGCAAATTCCACACAGATGTTGGAATTGATGTTAGGTGAAAGGACCTGGATTAGAACCCATGACCTTCTTGCTATGAGGCAGCAGTTCTAACCATTAAGCCACCGTGCTGCCCTGTCTCACAAGTCCCCCTGCCTCAATAAAGAGTGATACTAAATCAGTTGACTAATTAATGTGTAGTAGTTATGAGGTTTAAAAAAAATACATTGCCTGCATTTCTAGATTTAAACTGGAAAGTGTTTATCAACTCAGCTGTGCTAGTGCACATTTCTGTTCATTTTCAAGGACAGAGTAGAAAAAATAATCCCACACACAGATTACAATTCTTTTTAGCTTTTTAAAAAAAAAACTTTTTATAAGTGTAAATACTTAATGGAAGTCATCCATAGGAGTTAACCTGTATTCTGTACAACCCTGTTTGTGTGGTCCTTCAGTGGAGGTGAGGCTATGATTCATTCAATTTCCATTAACCCTCAGTGTTCCTCAGCTTTTGCCTTCCCTACTAAAAGCAGCGGTGGGCAGCACTCACAGCAGGGGGTCATACTGATCTCATTACCCTGCTTACTTTGCTTTATGCTATAAGCGGGGCATATGCTCTTTTAGTAATTGTAGTTTTACCTCAGCTGTGAGTCAAATTTGTAAAAGGCACAAAGGAGAGGAGAGAACATTAGAAAACACAACAGGAACAGAGAGGACAGAGACTTCTGAGTAATGCTATTGAGAAAGACATTGAATGAAATGAAACTGAGAAAGGGAGACACCCTCATGAAAGGCTCTGGCTGTATTGCGCCTTAGATACAGATGCATCTGAGATTGTTTTTCTTGCTCCATCCCCAGTAGCAAGATTACACCGCCCAAGATGTTTTTGTGGGGTGACATTTGGGAAGAACATCAAAATGTCTTTTTGCTCCTTTTTTTCTGTATTCCACCTCTCATCTTGTTTCCCTCTCTCTCTCTCTCTTTCTTCCTCTCTGTAGGTTTCTAAAAAGGTCGCCGATCTCATTCTGGAGAAACAGCCTGCTTATGTCAAGGTAAGCTGCAAGTGTCAACTCACGACCACATTAAACAACAGTTTCTGTCTTTTTTTTTTTGCTTCAGCCACTCGTCTCAAAGAAGCATTTCAGCTGCTGAAATTTCATTCCAAAACATATATTATAATTACCATTTGGAGCTTTTTATGGTACCTTTTCTCAACTCATGGCTTGTCACGATTGGACATCAAGTTGTTTCGATGCCATCACTCTGTCATTGGATGTACTCTTGTGTCAAATGGCGACTGCCACAGGATGAGACAGAATGTCTGTATCCGTGGCAATAGGAAATTTGACTCCATCCATGGATAAGAAAAAGGTAGCAATAATGTAATTTTTATTCATAACAAAGTCCATAGAATCCCTCCTTTGATTGCCCAATGATATTGCAGTGAAACTGAAATGAACCGATGTGTGCGACGAAGTCTTTATATCAAGCAAGAAAATCTTCAGTCTATTTTTGATCTGATCCAGGAGAGACTAGAGATTACAGGAGACCACAGTTGCTCAGTGAGTCAGAATGATTCTTTTACCTTATATTGTTCATCTGATTCATTCAGTGGTGGAAAGTGGTTTCATCTCAGTCTGTTAAGAAATACACCTTTCAACAAAAACAACATCCTTGACTCTCTGAACCTGAAAAACATGAGCTAAGAGCAGTTTACTGAACCCACGGCCGCATAGAAAGGAAGAGAAATGACTCTATTTTTGGAGGCTTAATAATCCTGGATATCAATTCTTGTTAGCAAGTGAAACTCTACACTGATGCTGGTGCAGCATCTAAAGCCAACATCAATATCTTTTCAAAGTCAGATAACAAGGAAAACATTTCTGTGTGCATTTTATGGGATTTGCGGCTGCATCGAGTTGGCTTCAAGATAAAAAGCTTTTGGCAGGAAATCAAAGATCTGTGTCTGCCAAAATGTTTATATTTTATATGACTGTTGGTTTTTATTGTTGGTCTTTTGATTTAGCAACCAAACATCACAAGTCTCATTAAATACATTAAATTGCTTTTGAAGTCTGGTGAAAGTTGTCAAATGTTCGTTTAATCGACGAAGCTTTAATCCCAGCAAGACGCAGCAGATGACTGACAGCTTTAACAAATTTGGCATCTAGTGAAATTGCAGTGAAATTACCATCATTGTTAAGCCATCTGAAGGTCAGTCTATGAATAGTAAATTGATCATTATTTCTGCGACCCTCCCTGCGACTCTGCTGAGTCAAAATGACAGCATGGCTTATTAGTGGACGTTGCCTGGGATTTCTGGGGCACTTCCATTGACCCAGCTCAGCCCAGACTCACTTGGTCTACAAATGCCCTGTGGAGTTCAGAGGGCACTTCAGTTTCTTCATCCACTGCATTAATGTCTCAATGAGAAGGGAGACAGATTTTACTACATAAATTCATGAAGACTTAGAGACCAAAATTAACCAAGACCACTGATGGACTCAGTGCCCGTCTCTTGATTTGCAGGGTTATTTTGAGTACTTGGCAAATATGATGTATTCGGCCCCTCAACCATGAAGGACAGTTGAAAAACGGGGATGTCTTTGAGGCTCTTTTGTTAGCTGTACTGTATCTGTTGCTATGTTGTTTCAATGGTTTTCCTCCCTTTACTTTCTCCACAATATTTCATTCTCAAGTCTCCTTATCTCCACTATGTGACATTTTATCACGTATACAGAAACACATACTGCTGCGCAAACACAGCTGCAGGGCAAAATGCCACTTCTCTCCCGTGCTCGCGTGCAATTTATAACCCATTGGTGGACACAGAAATGGTGCAAACACTCATGCCTTCGAGCTTGAAGTGACGGCCCGCTAAGCATCAGATGTGATTCGTAGCTATGCAGTGACTAACCTGTCTTCTGTTGGGAGCTGTGTCCGATCACTGTCACTGCCCTCTGGTGACCTGTGGCCTCTGCTTGCACTTGGAAAGGGTTTGTCAAAAATGTGATCAGGCTTACTCGGCAATTATCCTTGGTAGATTTATTGCTTTTAACAACTTAATAATGGCATGTTTTTCAAATGCATACATTTTGCTGCACATTTTTATACTTCTACATTTAAGTTTGGAATTCCAAAACTGACTTGCGTGACATTTTCTCCATGAGTTCAAAGCATGATCCAGTTTGATTACTGTATAAATTAAAAGGTAGGTCACTGAGATGATTTAAAATAACTGCAGTTTCGAATTGAGAACCAAAGTGCATGATCCTTACACTGGTCAGGAAAGAAAGATTGCCTTGTGGGAGTCCAAGTTGTAATGAATTTGCACCAGACAGCCGTGACCGGGTCACGCAACACCATTGAAAAGGAATAGACTTGGACTGGTATCCTGTTCAATTATTTCCCACTGGAAACACTTATTCATC
This sequence comes from Acanthurus reversus, assembly GCA_029823135.1. Lineage (NCBI taxonomy): Eukaryota > Metazoa > Chordata > Actinopteri > Acanthuriformes > Acanthuridae > Acanthurus > Acanthurus reversus. The sequence continues at coordinate 17,850,831 of JAPXVT010000009.1, forward strand.
ACAGTTACTGCTGTAGCCTTTGTTTGGCTCCCCTGTTGCCTTTGAGAGAAACTGCTAATTTGTTCAACCTTTAGTAGTCACACCTGCCAATTACACAAGGGTCTCGAGGCTGTTTCATCAGGGAGACCGGAGATTGACAGGAAACTGGCTTGTTGATATGTGTGGAGATATGCTGGGATGGTCACATACCCTTTAGTTAATTGTGTGTGAAATGTGAAGGCAAAAAATGTCAAATCTAGCTGTGAATCACTGCAGTTGTGTGTCATAAATGTCATTCAACTTAGTTTTCCATTCACCTTTACACAAAAATAGTAACTGGTGGGGCTGGGGTGGCGTTACGTTGTATCAAGGTTTTAAAAAATCCTGACGGTGAAGCCCTGCAGGCCTAGGACTGTTGTGGTAAAAGAAAGGAACAGCATTAGACATTGCGAAGAAAGAAGCCCTTTTTTTCTCTCACCCTTCCTGCACCCCCTCCTCCCACCCTCAGGTAGCGTGCATAAGCTGCAACGACAACAACTTTTAATGGACAGTTTTTACAATTTAAGACGGTAAAGATGCATTTAAAGGGCATAAAACTCATTCGGTAATGTTAAATGGTAAGATGTTACAGAGGTTGAACGTTACTCTCTGTGTCATTCGTCTCTCTCTACTCCTTCATACACACACAGCAGACACACAAAGGGATACACGCTGAAGTAACAGTCATAACGTTGAATATTATTCCAGAAAACGTCACACAACAGTATCCTAAACACACATTTATTTCACAAAGTACGGACACAATTAATAGAGTGACGATGTAAAGTTAGTCCACCAATAACTTTGAATGTTTACGTCAAGAGCGCTGTAGTTCCCTGCCCTTGCGTGATAAAGTAAGATAATCCTTTATTAGTCCCACAACAGAGAAATTGCAACGTAACAGCAGTTTAATCGACTAAATCATGCACTTGTGCGACCAACTGAAAAAAAACGTAAGTTAAGTCACAACAGGACTGCCTCTCAGCCCTACCACCCCCCACCCCTGTCACACAAATAACTTATACCGTGTGAAAATAGATGCCACCCAAGCCTAGTGACTGGGGCCGCATCCAAACACTAGCGTTATTACAGTGTGTAGGCAAAATGGGGAACATAGTGCATAGTCAATGTGCTGTGGGTCGCAGGAAGAACCTCTTATGAATATATGAATAAAGGAGCCTGGGAAAAAAATACCCCTTGCGAATTAATATCTCCTCCATGACCTTCACTTCCCACACCAGTGCCTGTGTTTGTGAAGACTGTAGGAGTCTATTTATACAGTTTAACTGTATTTGAGTAGGCTTAACTTTCCTTTATTGCAGCATTTGTGTGCTATGGTATATTAGAATTCACCCTCTCTTTACTAGAGCTTTATCCATTTCTGTCCTCATTCATATTGCAAACCAGCTCTTTAACTGCTTTTCTCCACTAAAATCTGACTGGTCAACTGTCTACCAGTGTGCACAGTTACTGTATTTCCCCTCACATAAGCTAAGCTGATTGAACCCTCTGTCGGTGAGGTTAACTGTGGCTTACAGAGAGGATAGATGGCTCAGAGCAGTGGAATCACAACAAATCGGAGCCTCGGGCTACATAGTGAGCACTCGGCTTGGTGACCGCGTGTGTCCGCGTGTGATTCTGTTTGAAGCTGTGTGTGTGTTCGCTTCAGCTCATCTTCCTGCGTGGATTTGTGCACATAACTGGAAGCATTAGTGTTTCTCCATTACATTTCGGAATGACTGTTTGCACAACTGCAGTGCACAGTACTACCGATGTGTTGATAACGGGTGTGTCATAACAAAGGGTAGAGAGTGTGAGCCAGACTGTGTGTGTTCGTCTGCAGAAGCAAAAGATTAGTTTCAGGAAGCACAGGGAAGAAAAATTGCTCCTTCCTTGACAGATTTACCCCCTTCTACAGCTGCACAGACTATTATTGACCATTGCCTGATGTATGTGCCAATCATCAATTTATTTTATAACCTAGACTTCCCATCACCCATGATCATGGTTTAGTTAGAAATTTGGGTTTTTCGAGAGTGATGCCTGCACAGCTAATCCCCTCTGAGGTGAACTTTTTGATGAGTAGGCTTTAGAGAACTCTATTCTGTTTCATGCAAATATACTTCAAATAATATGGCTTGCTTTGTGGGTAATTGTTCTAACAAGCAGTCCAAAAGTTTGCTAAAGGTAGCTGGATGTTGGACGAGGTCGAGCTCTACCAAGAGATCGTGAAGGCTGCAGTGGCCACTCTGAGCTTCATAATGGCTCCTCAGAAACCTGCAGTATGAGTGTCATCAGGGAGACTTCATCCATGTTTTATGCAGTCTGCGGTTTAGAAATTGTGGAGGTTTTCATTTGTGACTGCACTGATGTCAGTATGTAAATCAACCGCTGTGTTAAGTTATTCCACAGTAGGACCTGCAGAGTCCACCCAGTCCCAGCCAGTTCCTGCCGCTGGGAGCCCAAGGGCAGCATTTTCTGAGGACACATTTTAATGTACTGCTCAGCTGTACCAAGGCCACCATGGGACTTTCATGTATGAATAAACTGGCTTGACCAGTGCCTATAAACGTATTCAAGAGAAAGATCAGTGTTTTAAAGATGCCATGGTTTTATGAACGGTTGCTCTTACATTTTCCGGTGGTGTTTGATTTGAAAGAGCAACGTTGTGAGTGTGTGAGTAAGTTATTTAATTTCATGCACTAAATTCTACGTGCAAATTATTCAGTTTTCCTTGACTATGTTAAAAAGGAAAAAACATTTTGTGGGTGATGTCCATAATATTTACTCGTATCTAGCTCCAATACCAGTTACCAGTCAACATTAAAATGCAAACTTCATTGATTTTATTGAACAGAATAAGATGATTCCTGTTTTTAGTTCTCCTCTAACTCATGAGAGGAGGAGGAATAAATGTCTGTCTCAAAATGTTAAAGTTTTCCTTGGATGGATTTCAAGTTAATGATAATTTAATGAAAAAAAAAAAAAGATATTTCTAACTAAAGCTCTAAATAGAATGTTAAACAGTTAGTGGTCGCAATTCAGTACCGGCTTTACACCAAAACAAACCTACGTCTCAGCCACACCTCCCCTTTCAAATGGCACCCCACCTACCCCACCCCCTGTTCTAAGCAAATCTGCTCAATGGCAGCACCATGTTTGCTTTGAGAGGTAAATATTGAAAACTATGCAACATAATTAAAAGGAATAATAATCCAGTGCTACAGATAACAACCTTGGCGACCAGGCATACAACACAACACGCTAATAACACACCGGACAAAAACACTGAAACTGGCGTAAATAGCTGATATCACAGCACAATTTAACAGCATCTATGTGATTATTTAACAACTTGCAGAAAAGTACCGTTAGTCTTCCCACTCGTCTTGTCTGTAGGCTACTAATGATTGAGCTTCTATCTACGGGGAGTGAGAGATACTGGCTGCCACTGTTAACGCTCAGCTTGAGCCTGTCGCTGCATCTCCTCGGTGATAAAGTGATGTTATGTCAAGCGAAAAACATCCAATTGTTTCTCTATATGACGCACGGTGGGTCAGAATCTCAATCATAACACAATATAACAGCATTTATGTGATTACTGAACAGACTGTGACATTTAGCCTTCCCACTTGTCTGTCTGTTTAGCCGAATAGCTGGGTCCACAACATGTGTCATATAGTCAGCGTCAATGCAGATTGGTTTGAGGCTGCTCCAATGGTTTTTTACTTAACCTGATATCATGACTACTAGGATTCAAATTCAAATTCTCAATAGAGCGTGGCCAGACCCATATCAGGAAGTTAATTTATTCACAAAGTGAATTATGGGTCTGGTTCAACAGACTAAGACGCATCTGCTGTTTCATCAAAACAACAAGCCTTCAGGAGCTCAGTCAAGCTCAACTACAGACTTTAGAACATAGATACCTTTCCCTTGTCTGTGTGTTCAGTAGGTCGCTAGATACCCGTTGATAGGGAGATGTCTTGACCACTGTTTAAAGCCCTCTAAATCACATTCTACATGGAGACATGGTCATTGTGGGCAAAAAATATCAAGGAACTCATTGTCTGGGTAGTGACTCAGCACCTTATGCTCCAAAAAGGATGAAAATAATATTATTTTGTAGCTTGGTGAATGTGACTTGCACGTTCATCACATTCACCATCACATTCCCAAAAAAGTGCAGCATTCCTTTGAATTACAACTTACATACTAAATGCTAAATTTGTCAAACCTGTATGCTTTAAAATTGATTAAAGAGGATTGTTATTATGGTTATTATGGTAGGAGCATCTCTTTGTCAATTCTTCCTCAATCAACAGCTCTATGTGGATTGATATATAAATACTGGTTATGTCATGCTAAGATGTGACAGCCGAGAATGAGGAAGAACTAGAAGCATGGAGGTGGCCCACTGAGTTGGAGAGAGGTGTTAAAGTCAATGTAAAGTGGACAGGACAGGTCAGGGTGATGAATGAGAAAACAAGGTCACAGAGCCATAAAGAGGAACGTGTTGAGAGATATGTTCACTGAGCAGAACTATTAATACTACCACACCCCGTGGCTTCAACTTGAGAAAAACACACACTGAATGCCACTCACTCATGTGGGCTGCAGGTGGTTTCCTCCTCCATTCAGCTTTATGTAACATCCGTTCCACTTAAAAGGAAGAGAGAAGGGACGGGAGCAGCAGTTGGGGAACTTTGAAAATAAACTAAAAATCTCTGGACTGGACAGTAAGAAAGAAGGACGAGGATGGAGAGACGCTTGGTTTTGAATGGTTACTTACACACCTTAACTGTGATTAATGGAACCTTTTTTCCAAAACGAACAGTTTCTCTATCATCTTGTGTATCAGCTGAACCTTACAAGCGTATGTGTACTCGTCTCATTAATCAAATTATCCTCAATCCACCTCATTGGTAAGAAAAATGAATGGTCGTGCGCTTCATTGTGCATATCCTAGCATTCTACAATGAGGCTCTGTTCACTCGCTGCCAGCTGGATGACCTTTTTTCTAACTCGAAACAAAAAGACTCAACTCTTGTTCCAAATAAAGCCCCAGAGGGATTTTTGCGGGGGTGAGTTTTGACTGGAGGTGAATAGCTAATGTTATTTTTTTTCCAAGGTAAACTGTTGTTTTGGAAGAAGCGCCGGATGTTTCTGAAAAGAAAAAAAACACCTTTATTTATTGCAGAGTTATATGAAAGAAATCGATTGAGAGCTACGATGCTAGAGCCAGGAAATAAGTAGCTTAGCTCAGCATAAAGACTGGAAGCAGGAGGACACAGCAATACTGGCTGTGAGCACACAGTAACAATTTCTTGCTAGGTGAATGACTCCTTGAAGTCTCTGCAGGTCAACTCACGGTGATACTTGGAATGACTGGCTCTAGCTTTTAATCAATGGAAAGATAGGGTAGAGTTTTGTTTTTTTTTAATCTTCTCATCTAATTCACTGCAATAAAGAAAATAAACACTTACAGAAAATACCAGATCAGAAACCACTGAAAAAACTTTTTCCAATCTTTTGTCTTTTAGTCTTTAAAACTTGCAATTACATGCACATTATGAAGAAGTTACATATATGTATATATCATATAAAGATCATATATATATATATATATATATATATATAGAGGCAGGTTTGTAACCAAACAGAATCCTCACACAGAGCCTGA
>JAPXVT010000009.1:17976205-17988084 GCA_029823135.1 Acanthurus reversus
TATACTGGTAAACAAACAAAATGGCCAAAAAAGATTTTTCCACCTAATTTCATGGGTCTCGCCCTCTCATGTCCTCCTTTTCATAAAGCGCGCAAACGGAGTGATGACTTTTGAGCAGCGAGTCAGATAACAAGTAAGAGCCTCAGCATTTCATCAGCTGCAGTATCGCACACATCTATTTGTGTTTGCCGTTCATTCTTGGCCTCACAATGTGCAAATATTTCTGACGACTGATGTGTGTGAATTTAAATGTTTGTTGACTTAGAGTGCAAAAAAAGCGCAATCTTATTTTTACTTTTCCTGTTTATGCAACCAGTGATTACTGCCCTGAGATTAACATATACGTTTTTATAAATCAAAGCAGGCATACTTCACTTTCCTCTTCTTAGAAGGACCAAGCCCTCTCTTCGGTTGAAAGAAGCAGTGAAAGATGGGCAACAAGTTTGTACAAACTGGTGGCACGATGCCTCAAAGCTGAGGTGTTGCATTTTCAAAACTCGAGCGATCTGGCACGAAAAGAAAAAATATGTTGCTTCAGGCCACCACAGTAAGAATAAAAAGAATTAAAAAAACAAAACAAAACAAAACTGTGGCACCCAGCTAGTTAATATTTGCACATTTGTGGCAAACACCCTCACAAAAGGTTAGTTTATGGTGTAACTGAGGGAATGACCTGTGTGCTGATTGCGCCTGTAGATCAAAACAAATGAGAAACAAGTCTTAGTGGTCGTATAACTAAATTTTTTTACCATGGAAAAGAATGGCCCTACCATGTTTGTTTGTTTGTTTTTCGGTTCATTCTTGTTTTGTTTTTTTTTCTACCCTGCTGCTCACCCAGTGCCACCGGGGATCGCCTCCAGTCTGTGTGACCCTATAAAGTCCAAGCGGTTAGGGAAAATTGATGTTTGGATGGATATTGATCCTGAACACAAGAGTCAGGACTTTCAGTCTGCATACTGGAATCTTATTTGCCCTTTAGGTAACAGTAATACTGCCAGAATGGAGGATAGATTAATGTCAATACCATCAATGTGAATGAGATTCTGTGTCTTTAACTTTGTATTTAACAGATTCTTTCCTTAAAGCTGCAGTCTAATTACATTACAGCAAAGATGCCTTCTAAAAAATAAATTGCTGACAGGAGAACATTAAAACTGTGACCTAGAAACGGTTACAGTACCTCCATGTTTGGTGGACAGAAACATAGTAAAAGCATATATCATGCAAGGGAAAGCAGACCTGCTGACATTCTGTGTCTTCTGTGGAAAATGTGTTTCACGACCACCATTACCATATAGACTAATATTTCACACACCAATTTGTCAGAGGCTCCTCCGCATTGCTTTTAGTAATGCAATCTGTGTACTGTACCTTCCATTTCAATCATTTGGCTATCACAAGGCCCACCATGCTCCTCCTGGCTCGCTCTGCTTCTCATTACTCCAAAGGAAGCTGTGACCTATAGATCAGGGAGTTTTAAGCAATCAAAGTGAAGGTGACGGCAAATGAAGGTTTAACAGGAGCAGAGCTAACCTCAAACCGTGACAGCTTTTTTTCTTTTCATGGCAATTACACACCGTCTTTGCTTTGCTCCCGGACTGACGGCATGTAAGTGTGTGTGAAAGACATTCAGAGAGGGAGGGATGGATGGAAACACGTATTATATACAAATAATGTATTCAATGGCACAAGCATATAATTTATACAATATATGATGTGTGGTGCACACACCACAGTGAATGCTAATGTGTATAACCTCTTTTTTCTTGCGGTGTGCTTTTCTCCTCCTTACAAGCTCAACAAAGGACATTACAGGAGAGTTTCTGGTACATCTTGGACCTTTTTATTGTAGTTTTATACGTCCTTACAAATGGATTGTACTCACCAGAGTCATCAGTCAGAGATCCGGGAACAGGACAACATGACATCACTGCAATAAATGTGGTTGGGCAACAAACAAGTGCATCATGATCAAACAGGTCGCAAACAAGTCAATGCTTCTGTGAACAACTAAACCAGCTGATTTTTGGGGCGTAAAACTACACAGAATGCATGGAGGAAATGTAACGTTTACTCAAGTACTTCTACTTACTCGAGTATTTCCTTCTCATGCAACGTTATTCTTCCACTCAATCACATCTCAGAGGCGGGTGCAGTGCTTTTCCACCACTACATTTGTTTCAAATCACAACTTTTTAAAGATTTTCTAATGGCTGTCTTTGTGGTATCGTAAAATCTATTGGACGTATGTACTGTTTACTAAGAAAGGATTAGTTTTACAAAGAACAGAGCCTTTTTTTTAGCCTCATCCAACTGTGTAAATATTTACTGTAAATAGTAATTTCCTTGACATAATTGATTATTGTTATCTAAATTGTTTGTAGCTGCAGATGTTCCATTAAGTTTCCATTATTTGTGGACAGAAAAAGAAATTCTCATCAGTGTTGACTTTGAAGTTTGTTGCCGTTAAAAGGTCATGAAGGAACTTAGAACCTCAACTATGAAAATGAGATTCAAGTTGTAATAAACCAGCATCATCCTTTTATGAGAGCAAGCGTTTTTCGTTTTGTTTTCCCATCCTTTAGTGTGTCATATAGGTGGTTTGTGCATGCATAAGGTTGGGAAAGTGAAGAAGTACAAAGTTGTGCCAAGGAGAGTTCCTTATTCTCAGCAAAAACAGTGAAGCTTAGTTGTGGATTTATTATGTTTGAAACAAACAAGGCAGCAGCTACCAAGTGTCAAAGTGCGGAACTGTTGGCTGTGGCAAGGTTGTAGCTCAACCAATTCTGACAGATTTTGAGGAGATTAAATTTTGCCTGGACTCCTCTTCTTTCCTCTGAGCTGTGCCATTATTCCTACGGCTGTTATCCTGAAAACCCAATAATCCCCCCCGAAAAAAACGTCACAGTGGACCAAAAGCCTATTTGTCTGACCGCCTGTTATCCCAGAAACAAATGCTGATTACTCCAAAGGGCCACTCCTCTGAAAACTGCACATTGTTATTTTTCCCACCAGATTCCACAAAGACTTCCCTCTACTCTGTCTTTCATTTGCTCTGACACTGACATTTTTTTTTTGCTGACTTTTCCCCGAACCAAGTAAATAATATTAGCCAACCAGAGGCAAAGTAGGGCGGGTCTTTGCAGGATGCGGCGGGAGTATGTATCTTTTCAGAGGGCTGGGCCTTCAGAGCAGTAGGCTTTTTTTCCCTTCAAGATAACAGGGCTGTCGGACAAAAGGGCTTTTGGTCCACTGGGACTTTTTTTTCGATCTATGGTTGTTTCAGAATAATGGCTTTTCTCACACTTACGCCTGTCATGAGGCACTTTGAACGAGATGACCATCAGCCCTCTTAATTGCCTATTTTATATGGCGTTCAGGATTTACCATTTTTGATCTTGATGTTGATAATCCTGAGGGTTTCGATGTGTGCTCGGGGAATGAGGCTTATACGCAGACAGCGTGGGCTGCACTCAGCACGGGCTTAATGAGTTCTGACAGATTTTTTTCGGATCGCCCCCCCCTGGATACCCCAAGGATGATTGAAACTGCAGGCAGAGGGCTCACAGACCTGCTTCAGATAAATCATCCCATCCAATCCCACATGGGCCTCAGTCAGTGTTATTTACATATTCAAATTGACTGCAGGATTAACTTGAGGTTTTCGTGATTTCACCAAAGCAGATGCATTAGGCAGCTGTCTTGTGTATGTGCTTGAATTTACCTCAGTTATTAAAATATTTGTACTGATGGCAGCCGTCATTATCTTTAAAGTACAAGGGGCTGAGAAAAGCAGCCGTGTTTACTTTCTGCTAAAAAAAATATCCTGCAGTTCTGCTTCTCAGCCTCCCTCATTAGCTGTGTTTCTTTTAACATCTTCTACAAGTCATTCATCATCATAATTACAAATTGTTATACTGTCAAGGCTTCTGTTAGTGAATTTTTTGCAAGCACACAACCAATTCAGATAAAACAGAAAAAAGGGTTTTTAGAAAACTTTACCAGTTTGCTTTCTCTGAATATAATCCCGTCTCAGCTGTCTGTGATAACAGTTACATTGTTTTGGGAGGCTTTGGGTCATTTTCCGTGGTTGATTTTATTGTTTCTTGTGTGTATGGCACTCACTGATGTTCATCTTCCACTTCAGCAACATTTTAGGACCTTTGGAGTGAGGCAGATTTAAGCTTGATTGGTGATATATGGTGTGTACCTGCAAGGTGCCATGGGCAGGTTTGAATGACAGTAAACAATACCACTCTGTGGGTGGAAGGTGCTCGGCTGTCCCCTCGTAACCTGCTGCAGAATATAATCCTGAGGGGGAAACACGCACTTCCTTTTAAGTGTGTGACTTACAGCCTGAGTACATGAAGTGCCTTGAAGTATCAGAGTGTGTGGGCTGTGCATGGAAAAGCAATAATAGGATATATTTGACACTAGAAGGCGGTTTTCGCATTCATTGGCTGAGAGTGCAAAGTTTCTCTGTGCTCGTTCAAAATCCAATTTTAAAGGAGTGGGCCTTCGGGCATGATTTGTGACATCACAAATAGTTTGGAAGCTAATCTTGGGTCAATACTCAACTAACACATAAACTATGATGTGGAAACTTGATGCCTCCAGTGCACAAACATTAAGAAATAACTCAATCCAAAGTATGAGACATCTCCTGTTAAACTTTTAACACATATTTACATAATCATAGTTTCAGGATTTTTTAATAAGGGAAAAGAAGAAAAGGCCACTTTAAGGACTTTAACAAGATAAAAGAACTTTTTTTGGTAGAAAAACTATATCAGAAACACATTATTAGTCAAAATACACGGTTTTATATACATTATTTAACAAGTCTGGAGGAGATCTTTAAAGAAATATGCTTATTAGCTTTCTTGTTAAGAGTGAGATAAGAAAACAGCATCTTACTTTATGGCTGTATTAAATATAAACCTGGCGACAGTAGGTGATTAGCTTAGCTTAGCATTACCAGCACCTTGAATGCCAGCTATTAAGCAAAATAATTAACCAGTTTACTTGCTAATTAACTAATTATTAGCGAATTTTGGAGGCGCTAGTTGATTTTGTCAGAGCTAAGCTAACCAGTTCCAATCTGTTTCTGGTCCTTTTATCAGTGCTAAGAAAAGCTAATTATCTGCTTGCTTTAACATCACATTTAGCACACAAACATGGACATGGTTTCAATGTTTTCAACTTTGAAGTAAATATGCATATTTCCTACAACTATTTTTTAAGAGAGTATTTTATAGTGTTCTTACAGTGTAAGAAATGGGGCACAAAACCTTTTTTTTGATCCAGCAAAGCTAATATGAGGTTTCAGCTGTGCGATTAAGTCAAGTAACAGTTTAAGTTCCCTTTTTGTGTTTCCATGAACAGTGTTTCACTGCTGCGGTTGACGGGATAAGTTACTTCTGGCACTTGCATGTACAAAACACCGTCAATAAAGCCTGCATGTGACTGCTAGAACACAGCTAACCGCACAATTTGGCTAAGAGAGTGCTGAAGGTTCACATTAGCTGAACTTTTAAATTATTAGAATTCGTGGCCACTATCGTATTATACTGTTGTCATCACCTTTTGCTTCCACACCCAAAATAAACAGCGTCATTGACAGCCTCTTTTTCAAGTGGTTCAAATGACAGCTTTCACACCAAACTGGAGGAAACTAGCCAAAAAGCAAAGTGCACCATAGTTTGCTTGTAAAAATACAAAACACGTCCGGCTGTGAAAACATTTATACATTTCTGCAAGAGCTGTCTATCATTCTTATGTATTAAATTCTTCTCCATTTCATATTTTCCTTTTCTTTTGTTTCTGACTGCAAGGCATAGCTGTAACCCAGGTTTTAAAAGGACATTGTAAATACATTTTTTCTTTGCTTTCTGTCACATGTTTGTATGTGAAAACACATGGAGCATTTGTAAGAATATCAATCGCCTGCTTCTTATTTCCAGACGCCTCTCAAAGCCGTATCTCTTCAAACCGTAATTGAATTTACACCGCAGGAATAATAAAACAGAAATAAGTTAGTGCTTCTCCCGCTGTGCTGGGACCGCTCATAAAATGCTGTGAGCACCGTGGAAAATCCGAGCACGCAGCTTGTGGACAGACGGAAAACTTTGGCCACTAACCCGGCGTTTAACAAGGCTCTGCGGTCCTGTAACTTTAAGCACTTTGGTTTTTCGGCTTTAGCACTGTAAGCTGTGTGTGTCAAAGAATTATGACACTGGTGCATGTCCGTATTTCTGCACGGTAGATGTTGAAATTTAAGGCTCAAGGGTAATGACTGCTTGCATTTTACACTCGTAGACGGTGGGATCACGGGATTTTAGAGCCTGACTGAAACAACAGCTTGGTGAACTTTTTCCAGCACAGATACTCAGCCCAGCTAAATGTAACACTCTTTTGTATTACGTGCGTCAATTAGCCCTATGGTGCTATAATTTGGTTGACAGCAAGGTCTAAGAGGCAAATGACCTTTTTGGGTACACTCAATAGGAGATGTGACGAAATTAAACACTGTCCTTCAGTTTGATTTTACCTCAAATTTTTCTCAATCCTTAAAAAACTCTGCTCCTAACTGTCATGGTTAAAAAAAATGACCTTGAAAAGCTGCTTCACTGCCTTGTGTAAATTTACACCAAATGTTTATACTGAACAAGCATTCCACATCACTGAGTAACGGCTCCTGCACTTTAAGACCATTTGAGGATAGAGAAAAATACTTGGATGATTTAAATCTAACCAATGTCAGCAAGGAATACATTTGTTAATTTGTTTACCACTCTGCCAATATAAAAGCACAAAAACAAGTTAGTGTACTGATGGATTTTGCCTTCCAAGGAAATAGAAAATGGCTCTGAGTTAAGAATTATTTCAACACTTTGAACTCTTGCTGCTTTGAGTCTTAAAAAACCTAAACAAAGACTTATAAAGAAGATGTGAGTTTAAGCACTGACGAGAAGCGAGAAATAAACAGTTGTTTCTTGGAAAGCCTCTCCACCACCACAGCATGTTCTTTCATGAGCCATCATAATTTAGAATTTGTCTCACAAATCCCATTAGTGTATAATAAGGAAACAAGTGCTATTAGTAAGACATGACTGTGACGGTTATCTTTTAAGATATATTGGGCAGACTGACTGGATCACCTCGGCTTTGAAGACAAACCAGACGTCTTCTCATGAACACAGAGGGCAATATCAGCTCCACAGCATCTGTTTGTGTTGGCCTTTTTACTGAGACTGAAGAGATGTGTTTTTCTCTTTTTTTCTTTTTTTTGAGACGAGCATGACTCAGTTTCGTGAGGTCAGAAGCTAGCTGCATTATAAGTGACGTGGCACAATGTGCAATGGCCTTCAGCACATGCATCCTCTCATCACTTGAAGGTTAGAAAAATGTACTTTTTGCAAAATGCCCCATCCCTTTTTCCTCCTGCTCCTTCTCTCTCAGTTCTGCAGCTCTACAAATTACGGCTTCCACAACCCCTCCAGCCATTCGTCCTCCTGCTTCACCACAAAATAAGATGCTGAGATGAATGTGGCAGGGAGAATCGTCACACGACTGGATCAGTGATCTGCCTTAAGGCATTGCTTTGGCATTTATGTTCTTAATATCAAAGGGGTATAAAACAAGAGGGCTTAGATGATTATCACATGGTGAGCACTGTCTTCCCATAATACATCAAAGAGTTTGAGAACGCAAAGCTCATTTAAGCTGCTAATTTATGAGTGTTGCATTGTAATCCAGAAGGAGGAGTTATTTTATTAGGTAATCTTTACTCCTCTCTCGACACATGTCTGGGGGATGCTAATTTCCTGAAGAGGCAAACACCATCAAGTGCAATTTAAAAATCCAATAAAAATCTTGATTGTTCTGGGCTTTGCGAATAAACCGACTCGGCCGCTAAAATGTGGAATAATGCTGCGAAGGCATCACGTTGACAACAGAGCGCAGACGACATGATGGTCTCTGAAATGAGTCACTTAATACTTCTGGGGATACTGTGCCAATCACAAACTAATGAGTGTAAAAACTGATTTTCTGTCCTGCAAGATTATCATGAAAAATTTCTCTTTTATGTCGTTCCTCCCTTTCATGCAGTGGCAACAGAGTTGCAATTTTGAATGCCTGAATGACTTTACTGTTAAATCCCATCAGGACTCAGAAGTCCTATCTCTCTTGAGGAGAGCATCAAGACGATGCTGCAGATTAGTCCCTGAGTTTGAAGAGATTTTGACGGTTTGATTTGTTTTCTTTGAGGCTGCTGCACTGAACACAGTAGGGGTCCTTTATTCTCATGCTCAGAATACTGTAGCTGGCACACACATGCAGGCATACACAGTCATGTGCATTCGCACATTCATTCACAGCATGAAACTGTATTGCACATGCCCCCAGACACAGTATCACACATTTCTTTTTTTGTGAGGCACCAAACAAATAGACTCAAGCAACTTGTGAAAACAACATTTAATAGTCAGTTCCTCTGGGTCGTCTTCACATTCTGCCAACACACAATTAAAGCTTTTACAGGCACGACTGATGTTTGATATTTGCCCATGTGTATAATGAAACATTTCAATAACTAGTGGATGGATTGCAGTGAAATCTGGTACAGACATTCATGTTCCCCAGAAGAGAAACGCTTCTGACTTTAGCGGTTGTGATTTTGATGAATTTCTCGACATCTTGTGTGGCTATGAAAGTGTTAGCATGCTAACATGACAAGCTAAGATATTAAACATTTTTAACATACCTGCTAAACATCAGCATGTTAGCATCATGTGCATGTTAACATGCTAATTTGAATTAGTTCAAAACAGAGTTCTCAGCGGGCCTGATAATTTAAACCAGACCTGACCCAAGTGAGTTGAAGCCTGAGCCCGACTCATCCGAAGTCATCACATACAATCCTGACCCGAGCCTGAGCAAATCTGAAAAAAAGAACACATATTGTCAGAAAAGGCATCGCAATTTACACGTTTGTTCTTAATGTTTTCCATGCTGTGATATAATTTAATTTTCTTTTTTCATTAGAATGGAACTCAGTGTCATTTATAGTTGTGTAGTTTGCATGTTCTTGCTTCATTATTTTTGCTCTATTATTATTTACCTCACACAGCCCAAGCCCAAGCCCGACCCGACACGACCCATAAGTATAAATTGCCTGAACTCGGCCCAACCAGTCAGGCTTTTTTGGGTCGGGCTCGGGCTGAAATTGAGAGCTCTAGCTCAAAACATCACAGTGCTGGAGTTCAGCCCCACAGAGCTGCAAGCATGGCTTTAGACTTGTGGTCTTGTTTTATTAGCCAAACTTCAACAGAGTCTAAATGCAAAACAATCTTGCTCATTAACTGTTTAACTATCATCAAAGTGAAAGCAGAAGCCGCAAACCATTGCTCTGGTCAGGAGCAGAATTTTAGCAATAAACCAGCGGCTTTTGTAATAATGATCTCTTTTCTTAATATAAACGTTTTAGGTTAAATATGGGAGCATGCAGGGTCAGTGGTTAGCACTGTTGATTCAAAGTGAACTCGCCAGCCGCTGAGGTCTTTCTGTGTACAGTTTGCATACTTTTCCTGTGTCTGCGTGGGTTTCCTCCGGCTGCTCCGGTTTCCTCCCACAGTCCCGAGTGTGCAAGTTAGGTTAATTGGTGACTCAGAATTTCCTGTAGGTGTGAATGTGAGCTTGAACGTTTGTCTGTCTCTGTGTGTCAGCCATGTGGTAAATTGGCAACCTATCCGCTGTGCACGCTGCCAATCACCAAGTATCAGCTGGAATCAGCTCCACTTGTGACCCTGCAAAGGATAAATAGTTATGGGTCATGGATGGGTGGACGGATCATTAAGTTTTACACTTGTTACACACTAGAGGTTTTCTCAGCAATAGTGTTTATGGCTGCCATTTTTTAGTTGTACACATACCACTGTGCTGTTTGATGATAATAAAAGCAGTGAAAGTTGCCAATCTGATGCAGACACAGTGTGTCGCTTGAGTTTATGCATATCTTAAACACGCATTAATTTTTGTTAATTCACAAGCACACTTTTTTTAATGACAGTAACACATGGGGATAGTTTGGGGTTTTGTGAAGCAATTTTAGAACAGACAGACTTGCTGGTCTGCCGCTGCCTTCATCTGTTAGTTTGTGTAACTGTGTGATTACGGTTTATTAAAAAGTTAGTTTGGATGAACCAAAGTCATACATAACAAAGAAAAACAAACAAACAAACAAAAACTAAGTGATTGAAGCAGCAGTAGGACCACTTCTACCTTGTTCTGCAAGGTAAAATTAAATGTGAAAGGAGTCTGGCAGCTGCGGGGAAGATTGATATAACTGCTTCATTTTCTGTGGAAAAGGCTGATGGTGAAGTAAAGTGGTAAAAATTCCTAAATAGCATTAATTGTGTACCTAAATTATGCCAAATGTTTTTGACAATGTTCAAAATCAGAGAATTCTGTGATTAAAAAAAAATAAAAAATAAAAAATAATAATTAAAAAAAAAGATCAGGGTGCATTTCATTTCATTGCCTGTCGCTCACTTCTGGAGTAACACCAATCAGAGAGTGAGGACAGAAGCTGGCTAACTTAAAAAAAAATAACTTGAATAAAACTTTTTGCACATTTTCTCATCTAAGAACATTTCTGCTTTATCACTTGATAGATTTTCATCTGCTCTGGGGGCTGCTGCTTCACAATGAAAAAAACAAATCCACTAATTTTGCACTACTTCAGATGTCTTTGATTTTCATTGTTTTGATAGTGGCACCTCTAGTGTCAAAAATCACATACTGTGGATTTATGCTATTGATATTTTTAGGTGGCTGAATGCTTTTTGCTGCCCATCCACATCTGCAGCAGTTCACTGCTCAGCTTCCTCAGACTGAAGGCGTGCTGACTGCTGTCTACTTAAGGTAATTCCCCGACTATGGATAAGTACCTCATACGACCCCGCTTGAAAAAACCCAGACTATTCCGTCAAGTTATTTGTTCGCCTCTATTGAGCCAGTTGTTTATACATTCCTCTGTAAATATGGCCAGCTCATTAAACATGAGAATCTGTGGCTACACAGTGACAGTCTCTGGTCTCTCGGCGCTCCAGGCATGTTTGCTCAGCTCACCGTGAATGAGCCGGGTTATTGTGTCCTGCAGGGGTGAAGTCTGCGGTGCACAGTATCCAAGTCGAAAACCAGATGAGGTGCTATCACACCCTGATGAATGAAACGGGGCAGCCGAGTCTTTGTGTGTTACCAAACAGGGGAAAACACATCCTTTCTCCATTGTCCTCGAGCCTAGTGCAGTGAGGCTGAGTTGTAATGAGTTTGGCCACGACAACTGGAAATACCCAAAGCCCGGGGTGAAAGGGTGGCTCAGTCCACTTGAGTGGAATGAATGGATGTGCCCCTAGCATGGAAATGGCAGGAGAAGGAAACGTGACCTTCCATGACAACAGTGATCTGAGCAGTCATGGTCACAAGCTAGAGACGTGATGCTTTCAAGTGACCTTGGAACACTGTTAACGTGCTGATGAAGATTTAGAGATGGATCATTTGTCATCTCTCTTTGTAACACTGCTAAGTAAACCCACACATGGCATCGCTTTCACAGCTGATTTCTGACACGTGAGACATTTTTGGATTTATCCAGTCTACTGTGAGACTGTCGCTGTCAGGGCACATTCTCAAATGCCTGAAATAGCCAGCAGCTGACATTTTCCTGAAGTTTCTCAGGTCAACATGCTTCCAAGATGGAGGCTGTTCAAAGCAATTCTTCCTAACATTTTCTGCTTTATTGTTCCATTGAACCTAGGGAAGAAAACCGTTAAAGGACCATACCAGTGTTACTACATGTCATCGTCCTTTGTCAA
>JAPXVT010000009.1:17997982-18012319 GCA_029823135.1 Acanthurus reversus
CCTGCTCGCGTTTTATTGCATTTGTTGTCTCTCTCTCTCTCTTTCAGTCCGGTCTCCACCAAAGACTGATGAGATGAAGGTGCAGGGAAAGTCGCCTGTAACTCAACTTGTCAAGTCGCCAGAGGCCAGTTTTAGAACATTAGGCAAGTCACTGGCTTCACCAGCCAATCAGCTCGCAGCGTAGAGCAACTAATAAGATAACAGGCTCTGTGAAGTGACCCGAGGTTTGCCGAAAAGAGCCTGTTCATTTCCTAAAGTCTGCATACAGAGCCAAGGAGAGGTGCAGAGGTCTAGTGTTCTGTCAGACCACCTGAATTACAATATGCTGAAAGGTCATTATGGAATTTTTGTCTGATGGCGCCAAAAAATAAACTGCCTACCCCTGCTTTAATTAATTATCATAAATGTCAAATAATGATCTGTTGAACAACTCATTAGTTTGGCATTATGTACATACTGACCGGTTGAGAAATAACTGGACGGTCAGTGGCGTTCTTTAAATCAAATTCCAGACCTACCACCTATCAACAGTGTGATGTTGATCATTCTGTTCTGTAACACCCTAACACTACTGTAATTACTGCTGGTATATTATCACACAATGATCTAATTAAATAAATTATGACACTAATTGTTGTGACGAGACAAAAGAGCAGCCGGGCCTTACAGCTCCTGTGTAGAACATCTTGCTCGATGTCACAAAAACAGCATGAAAGCTGTTTGTCTCAGTGACCTAACCTTACAATGGGGCCATTGAAGAAACAAGGCAGGTCTGTGCAGTTTGGCCTCGAATAAAAAAACAAAAACAAAACTGAAACCAGCCCCAGAAACTTGTGTCCTGATTAGGGGAACTAGGGGAGCTGAACTGGTCATTATGGGGAAGAAGCAAACAAACTCTTTTATTCCTTTGTGACAGTTTGTGTATTAGTTGACAATTGATCACCCAAACAAGGTCTCGTCCTTTAGACAAAGGCTCTACACATCCTCTAAACTTCGCATACTGAAATATAGTATAAACTCCACAGGTAGCAACTTCGTGCTGTGCATTTAAATCTGCTGCTCGCTCAGTTTATGCACCACTGTCCTCTTTTCTTCTCATGCAAAGAACTACAACCTCTTCATCTTTTTAGAAAACACTTTCAGTGCACAATTTTACATGTTATTTTTTTAAAGCATATATTACTTTCAAGCACACATAAACATGTTTTCTGTAAACTCCCGATCTGTCTTTATTTACCACTATGCATCTACTGAAAATGCTTTTATCGACCTTGCATTAAGGTTCAGGTTAGGGTTGGGTTGTTGATGCTTTGCTTTGGGGCAAACCTTGAGCTTGAAAGCATCTGTCACACAATGAGTCTGAGGAATCGAAAGGTCTCAACAACACCATTAACCCCAGACCTTGGCTTTGATGGAAATCTTCGTTTGGAGAAGTGTTTGAACCGCGTTAAGGATGCTCGCAGTCAGACAGCTGCAGGCAGACTTAGAAAGGCTGACAGGAGAACTTGAAAGGAGAGTCAATTTCCAGCTGGGCTTGGAAACCACACAGTCATTTATAAACTGGGTCTTTCTCTTCACCTGACATGACCCTTCAGCTTTTACTACCGAAGCACCAGATTGGTCTCAGAGGAGAAAAGCACCACAGCACTTCAAAACCTGTTACAATTGGACTAATGACAGACGCAGCATCTCCGTGAAGTTACAACTATTTTACTAAAGAACTGAACGCCAAAGCCGACTCTGTTTGGGTCACTTCTTGATATGCTATCAGGTGCAGATGCATAATACCAGATATCTGACCTGGAAAAACAAAATATGAAAATATTTTGGCTGATGGATTCTCATGTCTCATACTTAATGTCAAAAGCAATGAGTGGTTTTATTGCTCCACAACTTAACAGCCCCTGGGGTAACATGTGCACGTTGACCTGTAAAAAAGGGCAACTGCTCTGTCTTACTTACAGTGGTATTTTGTCAAACAAGTTCCCAAAATTGTGCTTTTCCAGAGTAAAACATTCTTAAAGGAACAGTTAAACGTTTTTTTTTTTTTAATTTTACACCTTATTGCTGAGAGTTAATGAGAGGATTCGAGCCACTCTTATGTCTTTTTGTTAAATATAAAGCTGAAGCCAGAAGATGTTAGCTTAGCTTAGTATAGTATGGAGACTGGATACAAAACAACTCTAGTCTGGTTCTAGCAAAAAATATAAAAATCATGCACCTGCTAAAAATGACTGACTAAAAAAAACAACATATGACCCAATAATTAATGAGTTTTTAAGATGCTTGTAGAAATGTTTATCTTTGGACAGAGTCATGCTAGCCTTTTCCTCCAGATTTTAATCTTATGCTAAGCTAGCTGTCTCCTGACTGTTGCACATTTAGCATACAGACACGAAAGTTGTAACAGTTTTCTTATCTAATTAATGTCAAATAAGCACATAAGCGCAAAACTGCCAGAATGTTGAACCCATTAATCTTACACAGTGTTGTGTAGCAGCATGGCACCATTTGATAGCCAAAGTTAGCAGCTGTAAATACAAGAGCCCTTACCTCTCCATTGAAGAAGCAAAATATGGTTGCCACCAGTAATCCCTTAAAAAGCAAAAGAAGTAAACATGATTAGAAGTCTTTTTTTTTTCTTTGCTTTTTTATTAGAAGTAATATGAAGGGGAGAATTGAGGGTAAGTTGTAAAATAATATAATCCCAGTAAATGAACTGACTCCCTACCTGGGAATTCCAGGGCTGGCCTGCCTGTTGTTTAATTAAGTGCCTAACTAGTAGTTAAATTGGGTTAATAGAGTGCCTAACTGGATCTTTAAAATGTAAATTGTATTAGCAGTGACTTACAACAATCAATCAGAAAAATCACTCAGCAGAAAACACAGTTTCAGTGGACAACAATGTTCAACAAGAAAACATCTTAATTTGAAGCCTGATATAAATAAAAGGGAGTGAAAAATGCAGACTGTTTTTAGGATCCTTTTTTAAGAGTTCAGGACTAAAGTAATACATGAAATACTATAAAGTACTCAGTATTAAATGTAAATTGGCCACAATACTTCCAGATACAGTATTTGTTTTCCTTCATCAATGACCACATGTGCAAAATACCTCAACACAGTGTGGAAAAACTTCCACTTTTGAGTTCACTACTGAAATATTTCTGAACTAAGCTTCTCCCTGGTGCTTTAATGGACATTCTGATAAATGCGTTGCTGTGCTGCTAGCTCAGTGCCTACCTGGTAGTGCATGAGTATGTGCATGATGTATTCATAGACCTCCCCAGCAAGCCGGTTCTCTGGCCTCCAAGGGAAAATGACAAACTGTATTCCAAGCAGCGGCACCAGGATCAGGGTGGCTCTCACTGCCTTCATGTACATGTTGGACTCTGCGCGGTGTGTGTCTCTCAGTTTGGTCACCAGCACTCTTATAATGTTTAGCAAGAAGAAGAGGTTCACCTGCAGAAAGTAAAAAAATAAATAATGAAAAAAAACTTCACAGCATTTTTAAAAAATCTTTCATGTCTAAATAACTCATTTTGCTACCAAAATAACAAGCCAGTGAAATATTTATCACTCTAAGATGATGCATTTCTCTTATGTTGAGCTAAAACAGCTGATTAACAGACTTACAAGAAGCGCTGCCACTATAGGACCATGGACCGCATAGAGCAGATGGGTTTCCACACTCATCCAACAGCTACAGAGAGAAAAACATATCAGTCAGTGCTGTCTGCTGCCCAAAATACACATGCGCGCACACACATATGAAAACATGCACGTGTGTGTGGATCCGCTCACTCTCTGCCCCACACAGACGAGGACATGCATAAACGTCTCCGGCTTATTTGCAGAAGTTTCTGGAACATTACTCACTTGTCATCGAAATACTTTTTCCTTGCCACGGCGTGGATGGATGCAGGCACCAGAGGAAAGCCTTGGACAGGAAAAAGATGGCAACCATATGAGGTCTTGAGTGAGTTTAGCAAAAATTCATTTGTCATTTATGAAACAGTAAAAGTTTGGTTTGTGTGATCAGTTGTTTTGTTGGTCTGAGACTTCGTCATGAAATAAATTACCACTTTACGAATGTTGTGTATGTTTTTTAGGGAGGCTCAAAACAAAGTGGATCAACTTTGACATCCTTATTATAAACTTTCACTTTTTAACTTTTTAATTTTATTGCTCCAAACCTAAAAACAACACCACATGGTTTGCCTCATGCAGTAGTTGTGTCTGTAATAAACGACTAGAAGCTGGGCTCGCATTTGCTTTTCACTTTTTGTCTGGATATAAACACATGAATCCATTTTCAGCATATTGGCTGCAGATGGACCTAACAAACTGGCCACCCACCAAACACACACACGCACACACATGCACGCACACCCACACACGACAAAAACAGACCTCAAGGTTATCCTCCCACTTTTAACTATGACCATCCATTTAGTTCTCTCGTCTACTTGTTCGACAGATGACACCTATTATTCCTGTTTTGAACAACTTGAAAAACAGGATCGCGCGAGTCACTAAACAGCGGGAGGTCCAATAAAACTGTCAACATGTCCGGGTTGACATACTGTATGTGGACCGGGTGGATACGAGTAAACTGTGGCTGCTAGATTGAGCCTTGTTTTGCTGAATTGCTTTTCAATGAGTTTTCAAGCTGTGATCGAATCCAGCGATGGCATAAAAAAGATGAACAATAAAACAAACGCACAAATAAAAGTAACTCTTGCGATCAAATGGGGCAGGCAGACTCACCCCAGCCCAGGAGGTAATACCAGTGAAGATGCTGCTCCTCTGCAAACACAGCCACCACGATGAGCGTGTGCAGGTATATGCCCTCACACAGCATCCAGAAATAATTGCAGCCCAACATGTACATGTGGAAGAAATGCAACACCTTACAGCCAACCTGAGAGACAGAGAGGGTGCCAAAACACAAACATTTACAATTTGTTCGGTCTGTTTTTGTCTCCACACATTAAAAGTGGATGTTTGTTCAGATGATTTAATTTAAACACCCCTGACATCATCTCAGCAGGACACGAGCCCATCTAAAAGGATGTTACTGCACTCATGGCACGAAACCATTAGCCAATTTTGGGCTTTGCAGACAGAGGAGATGTTTATTTATTTACCAGCCCTGGAGGTGAAAATGGTGGAAATGGTGCTTTTTCTTTGAATTGGGAGCGCTCTTTGATTGTTTTTCTCCCACTTTGCCCAAGAAAAAGAGTGGAGGCCACGTTCAACAAGAGCATAACAATACCATATACAATACAGCACTGTTTTTTTTTTTACATCACCTAGGAACAACTTGATAATATGTGTCCTTATGTGTTTGGGCCCTTTGAGGAATCTATTATTACAAGAAATGTAAAAAAATACAGTCTTGTGGATGCACCATGAGCTGTAATGACTTGGCTTCAAGGAACCTGGCTGAGGACTGAGAGTCTTAACTTCCTCGAAAGTTAGTCGTGATTCTTTTTCACATTTCCTTTTGTGAGCCTCTGGAAATTTTGAGTCTGCTCAATTCTACGGAGGTTTGTTGAGGAGACGCATTTTTGGACATGTCTGCTTAATTGACAGGCTCATTAGCCAGTCAGGTCAGCTGTGTTGGCTCGTGCCCTCTCAGATGGCCTCCTCTGTGCCTAAAATTTGGATTAGAAGGCTAAATTAAAGCCAAGATGGGTGCAATTGAGAGACCAAATCCATCTAAAAAACAAATTTGCTACAACATATCTGTTTCCCTTCAGCCAAACTGCTCAAAAAATAGAGCCTATATCACAGTGTAAAGCACAAAAACATAAAAGCAACAGGACCCCTCTTAGACTTTTGACACCATCGATCACAACATTTTGTTTTTATTTTATTCAAAATAAATTCAAGTGTCCCCCGAGCATAAGTGTACGCCGAACTAAACTTCTTCTAATTGCCTTTCATATTTTTAAAGCTCATTTTACACTACAAAATCCAAGCATTTCACAAGTGCAAGTACAAGCACTTGATGTTCCAACAGTGATCAGTGTTTTCACTGAAAATCTGAGGCAGTAATAAAATTCTGTTAGATAACAGATTCTCCTCCAAAACTCAACCTTATTCAAAAACTAGATTTCTTCTTTGCCTTCAAAACAGAAAAAACTGTAAGATTTTAGGTAATAAATTACACCCCCACTACTGGAATTAACAAATTGAGGTTAGACAGACTTAAAAGACTTTCCCTTAAAGTCCTGCTTGCTGATGTTTTTGGACTATTTGGGATTGTTTTAAGAAGTTTAACAGTGTAAGTGGTGAATGTTTTGTTTAAAAACATAGATGTAATCTTGGTCTGTTGCAAAAGAGATCTTGATCTCATTCACACTGAATAAAAAAGCTTAACCTCTTAACTAACTTATTTTTGCATTTACTGAATTCATTGTTTTCTCTGACACACATTATTTAGGTTTGTGTGGAGTAAATAAAAGGACAATATCTTCCTTTAAATATATAGTTTTGAAACAGTCACAGTTCTGTGTTAAAATGAGCATTCATGCAGCCGTTTAAAGATGCTGGCATTGCTATTAACTGTTGCTCTAAGGGGTCTCTGTGGCTAAAAACACATCTAGGTCTAAACTTTTATCCATATGTCGCTCTCTCACTTTCCTGCGTTTCCTTTCCCTCTTGAGGAATTTCCACTATAACAGACACAGACTTGTGTCAGTACACAGCGAGTTAGGTCACTCACATTTCACAAACTGACAACTGTTTTGCACTGCAGCTCATCAAGGTTTGTGTAAAGTTTCCGAAAATAATCTGGTTTATAAATCAAGGTGCTATAGATCATGTAGATGTTGCTCATGTTTTCAGCCTCCTCCCTGGTTTGACATAAGCTTTGGGGATTCACTCCCCCACACGGCTGGCAAGGCAAACCAGCCTCCGTATCACCACACCAGTGAGAATACAAAGAGCTTGTTTTCTCTGTGAGAGCAAATCTCCGCCACGATCCACCATCCCTAAATCACCAGCGCTGAAAACAGGCTCATAAGTCTCACTTTGGCAGCGGTAAATTTCAAAAGGTTTCCCAGCAGACACGCGTGAATCCCAACCAATGGCGCTTGTGATTTCTTTTTCTGCTTTCTCTTCAAAAGTCGGGGGCCACGGTGACTAATTTTGTTTTGACATGTTGCATCGAGTTAGCACAACTTGACAGTCCCACGTTGGAAAGTAACAGATTCAACACAAACCTTTCTGACAAATGGCGAGGGGGAGAGGCTTGAAAGCCGGCCATTGCACAAAAATATATATTTCCTCACACTGATGATGATGGCTGTCATTTCTGGCTACTTCTTGGATGCGTTCGGAGACGGGATGTGAGTAAAGACGCAGTCAGGATGAGCCAGACAGATGTGGTGAATGCCTGAAAAGGAGCAGTAGCAGGACCCAACCCAAACCCAAACCCATCCCTGGATGTTTCTACTACTTTGTCTGGCCAGAGATTCTCCAGCTGAATGCAGGCTGGGACTAATGGGATTGTACGCACTGTGAGCCAACTCCTACAATCCTATCTGTTGCTTTTCTTGGGCGCTTGAACATCAAATTTTTTTTCTTAATTTAATTTCTGCACATTAACATATTGAGGGATGAAGGTTTTTACTAAGTAGGCAATATTTTAACAGTTTTTTTTCTTAGTTGAACTTCTAGAGCCTGAATGTGTTTAATTTTACACTATAAAAGGAAAGATATGTGCCATGTTATCCTTCTTTGGAATTGGAAAAACTGCAATAAGCATATTTAAGAAGCAGCAAGCACTGAGTTAACAGCTTTTCATTATTTTTATTTACAGAAAGGAGAAACCTTTGGAAAATAACACATGAATTTATGTTTAGACCTGATAGTGAGGCATTCCAACGAGAAAGATTTATCATCTCTACCAAAGCAGACTTCAGGGTTTTTGAAAGAATTCACATAATGCATTCAGTGAAGCTCCAAAAGTCTGACAGGAGAATGTGAAAGGGAGAAAAAACTGTTGACCGTGTGACACTGCCAAGATATGGCACAGCAAGATGAAATACCAACTAAGATAGACTTAAAAGTCTGTTCTACAAACTTTTTTAATATTAAAAAAAAAAAGCAACTGCATCTGTATTTCCCATCCGTACGTTGCTTAGCCTTGCAGAGCATAATTTCAGAAAGTTCAGTGAAATTGTTTCTGCCCTGCATTTTTTAGCTTAGCATATATTATGAATACATTTGCATCTCATTTTAATGCAGTGTCACTAATCCTCCTCCTCCTCCCACTGAATTTTGCTAGAAAGACACTTTTTAGCAATGCAAGCATATGGATCTTGAAGTGGCAGAGCAAGTTCATGGCTCCCTCCACTTTGGTCCAACTGAAATATCTCCATAATTTTTGGACTGTTTGATTAGATTTGTGGAGACAAATACAGAAAGTTCTCCCTAACATCAATTTTGTTCCAATATTATTTCTTCGAGTTCAGTTACCAGGCCAAAATGTTTAATGTGTCATCTGCAAAACATTAAAAACATTCCCTTCAAGCCGGTATACTTTGCGTTTTGTGCTAATTAGCAAATGTAGCATGCTAACATGGTAAACTAAAATGGTGAACTCAGTAAACATAGTTTTAACTGCTTTACCTCAGCATGTTTGCGTCACAGACTATAATAAAGCAAACAGAGCCACTCGTAAGCCATTCGTTTGTGGACAACCAAACTGAAGCATTAAATTATTTTAATCCCCTTTCAAATTAGCGAAGAGCTAAACAAAACCCATTGCTCCGACACCCCACTGGTCTGACAATACACTCACCAGTCTCTTTCCCAAGTGGCCGTCTCATTTCATTTCATTCATTTTGGCTATTTTGGCCTTTTGCTTAATTTATTCACCATTAGAGTATATAATTTTTGTATTTTCCTTCTCCTCCATGGTTAAGGTTAGGAAAACATTGCAGAGATAGGATGAAACACTTCGGACGTTCCACATGGTGGGCACAGACAAGGCACAGGCCGTGTTAACCGACTCTGAACCCCGAAGAGGGACAACATCACCAAGCACAACAAAGATCCAGGATGGGGTTAAGACTGGTGAGTTTATCATTGGACCAATGAGGTGTCAGAGAAAAAGCTTTTACCACACTGTCGGACCATTTGTCGGATGATTGAGCGGTGGGAATAATGGGGTGTCAGAACAATGACGTGGCACCCAGCTGGCCTGAGCAAGCTAACTTTCAGGATAATTTTACTTAGAGTACACAACTCAGTACAGTTGCCATTAAATCCAGATTAGCTATAGTGTCCAATGCAAATTAGCTAGAGCTTGGTTAGCATTAATTTGTGAGTATTTTAGCATGCTAATGTAGCATTTAGCTTCTCCTGCAGAACTGCATGACTGTAATTTTTAGTCTTGTCTCTCCTAAAAACATACTGGTTATGTTAGGTTTCTAGCCCCACTCTGAATACAGCAGTCTAAACAATAACATTTGTGGTAACTGTGGCAGTAAATTTTTTCGACAGAGGCTCACCGGGTTTCTGCCCACCATTTTAGGATTATTGACCACAGCGACGAGGTAAATGATGGTGAGGGCCGAGTTTAGCACATAGGAGCAGAAGAGGTTCTTGTGCAGGGTGATCCTCTGGCAGCTCAGACTTCTGTGTGAGGAGAGATGCCATGAGTGATTTTACATCATGCAATGATGATTACAAAAACAATCTACAAGTCTCTCCTGACACACTCAAAAAAGAAGAAATACAAACATTTCTCACAACTGATAAACAGGACAAAGACTGGCCTGACTCATGACAGGCTGGTTATTAGTTTAATAAGGTTGCTAGATGTTGCAGCAAACTGTAAAATATCAAATGACTGGGACCTTTCATCTGCGATTATCTTTTATAGTTAGTAAAAACTCCCTGGGATCAATGAGCTGAGTTGCCTCTAAATGCTTTGTACTGTACATGCTTGAAACCCTGTTAAATAATTTATAATGGATCCCTAGGGTGCGTCCTGATTGCGCTGGCTGGCCACTCAGAATTAATAGCATAATGAAATGCTTGACAGGCAAAGTGAAATAGCTAGTACAATCAAAATTGTAACAAGTCACTCATCTCCAGTAGCTTTATTGTTGGAAATGGTTTAATAATGTTTAATTTCAGGGCAGCAATCAGATTTACTGCAGCTCACAGAGCGTTTAAAGCTGAATGAAACCTTGCACCAAATATATTCCGCAGAATATAGCCTCCTATAAATATGTCCTCTACGATTTAAGAAGTTATATCCTTTTTACTGCTCATGGCCAATTTTCTAAAAACCCCAAAGGCCCATTTAAATGGGAACAGTGCTAAATTTCCTCAAGCCAGGAGAAAACAGTATGCAACTGTACATTTTCACTGTCTTATGCAAGCAGAATAAACAGTCTTGCTTTGGCTCCAGACATAAAAGGAAATGCCGGAGCTGCTGAATGCTTACATACAAGGTTGTTGGGGTTTTTTTTAGGTCCAAAAGTCGTTGTCAAAACACAGACTGAATCCTTATGGCAACGTTCATTCTGACGAAGGCCCTAACATCTTCAGTTCAGCCGATCAACAACCTTTTTGTTTCCATGGTAAGCTGGTGTATTTTTATCTGGGAATCCGGACAGTGTTGATGTAGAGTTGTAAATAACCGAGTAGTGCAGCTGTACACCCCGCATTCCACTGTAAGCTTCACATCTGGATTTTATAATACTGCATTAATCTTCCAATATTTTTAGTGTTTCGGCCATAAATATGGCAAGTCATTGTTGAAGAAAATAAAGAAATAAAAGACTTTCTTTGCCAATAACTTTGTTACTTTACTGAGATGTTAATTTGTTAGGACTTTAATCTTTGTTATCTGTGATTGTCCTGAATTTCTGTGTGTCTGAGTGAAGAGTTTGACTTTCAGCAGGTCATAGAGTTTTCACGATAATGCACCTGCCCTCAACAGAGCAGCCAGATTTATGAGTGTGTATAAAACTTTGCAGCAAACTGAGGGTCTCGTACAAGAACTGTTCTGCATAACAGCTGCGTTTAGGAGGTCAACACCCTTCACACATTAAATTTTACAACTGCAGCACTCAAGAACAACAGGGCCAACAAAGCAGCTTTTCCAAATGCTGTTACAGAACATAAAGTTAATTTTTTTCCCTTGGCTATGTTCAAGTTTCTTCACAGATATAAAACCTTATAGTGCCATTAAAATAAATGTAACGTAACGTTCCCTGTTTCCTTGAGATAAACTATAAAGTATCAACAATTTGCACAGTCTGCTAACTTTTCTCTCAGACTTAATTATTCCCAGATTTCACATACATTAAGTGAGCATTAAGCCTCCCCTCCCCTTATCCACTTTTTTATTTTGAACTCTCATCTAATTGATTTTCAGCAGCAGTATCTAAATTATCTTTGCACTTTTACCCTCTGGGATTAAGCACTATGTTGGGATGAACGACCTTAATGAGCAATGCACTCAGGTGCACACGTTTCTAATGAGAGCAAGGCACCAGCGCCTTCAATGGACGTCACGACTCTCAAGTTTTGAATCTTAAATATCCGTGAAATAAAAGTGCAGCACAAGGAAACCAAGTTGGCTTGTAATTAATGACAGTAAAGTTGTGTATAAATTACACTCAGTCGAGCAGCAGAAGTATTTTCCCTTCAGTAGTAAAGATTGCAATAATTTTTCTGACTACTTTCTTGTGTTTTTTAACACTGTGCTAGTGTAAGTACTTTGTAAGGGTTTTAGATTATGTTTCAGGCCCAGGGCAGCTCGACACTTTTGATAACAGTGTAAAATTTGACTGAAACATCAGCTCTCATTATCACTAAAACCTTTTTGTGCCTCTGGGGCACAAATATAAAACTGTGAATTTAACTCTACTGGTGTGGACTGTGGAAGGAAAAGTGAAGGATTTGCTGAGTGAAATTAAGATTGAGACCAAATTACTGCTCATGATGAGTAATGATGGCTGAAGGAGACTGTAGTGATCACCATCTGTGTGCCTGTCAGATACACTCATGATACTGATGAGATGATTGAGCCTTTAAGGGCAGAGC
Organism: Acanthurus reversus; assembly: GCA_029823135.1. Lineage (NCBI taxonomy): Eukaryota > Metazoa > Chordata > Actinopteri > Acanthuriformes > Acanthuridae > Acanthurus > Acanthurus reversus. The sequence continues at coordinate 18,010,061 of JAPXVT010000009.1, forward strand.
AACCATCAATTATTCATTGCAGAATCATGACAAACTCTGTTATCCATTCACGCAATATGAAGCATTCATTGTAGAGTTCATTATCTAGCTAATAACTGAAATAACAGCTTAAGTCTAATGTGGTTAAAATGTTACATTGATGGCAAGAGCATCACGATAAATCCATTACCTGAAGTAGTTGAAGATGGCCAGAGAGATGAGCAGGGAGGCTATGGATAAAGCATGACCCACAATCGCCATGTAAAAGAGGATGTATGCCGACTGGAAAACAAAACAACACAAATCATCATTACTACTTGGAAAAACCTGAATAAGATTAAGTGTAAAACTTTTGTTTACATACAAGTTGCCCTTTTTTCTGCAAATGCCATTTTTGCAAATTAAAAGACTTTTATGTTCACTGAGTAAAAAAAATTGCAAAAATGTTCTCAAAAATAAAATAGGGGATGATTTATTATTCCTATTAAAAACAGACAAGTTTGTAAGAGGAAAGCCATAAAGTTTAAGCAGGCAAAATTCCGATCTGCAAGTGTCTGAAAAGGCACTTATGGTTCGGAGTGACCTGAAATTTAATACCAAAGTTTCACATAATCAGCCAATTACTGTCGTCAACTTGTAGACGAATATTTGCATAAAAACAATTCCAGTAGTCCAAATTTGTGTTATTAAGGACCTTTTTTAAGGAAACACACTTGTGAAAATTTCAGAGAAAGAACACAAATATAGCGTGACCCATTTCTGTAACCATATACCATATGTTATATTGAAATGTACTGCACTTTAGCAGTGATACTATTGATTGCATTGCATAACTGCTGGGTGATTTGAGGGGGGATAAAGGGGGGATGACATTCCTGCTGTCAGCACAATGACCAGATATATCCCACTTGTTTACTCACCATCCTCCTCTCCATCGCCTCACAGCAGAGAGGGTTCAGGGGCTGAGGGGTTGTTTAGTTGAATATGTTTGTCTGGCCTGGCTGATTCATTGAACCTTTATCTAAGGTTTGTTTAAGTTAGAACTGGCCGACCATGGCTCTGAAAAATCTGTAGCCTAACTGTGTTTTGTTTTGATAAATCCATGACGCTGTCCGTGGTGCTGAAGTAGCAGATATGTAATTGCGCCCAGTCCAGCCCTTTTTGTCACTTTCATCTTCAGTCTATAATATTCCCTCAAATATATATTATAATTACTTGAATCTGCACTTTGTTGTACTAAATACACTCTTTAGAGTGTCACCTTTATGATCAAAGAGACAAGAAGCAAAGAGAGGATCATGTAGACAATTCGCCTCCTGTAATTTTTTCTATAACCCTTTGATGTTTGCATGGTCATTCAGTAATATGTGTGCGGCTAAAATTACAGCCCCAGACAAACAGTCTGCAAAAAAAGTGTTTAAGAGAAGGCTTGATTAAAAATACAGTTTTTACCAACGGGTTAGTATTAAGAAGGCTTATGATTAGGGCCATCACCCATTTTAAATATTGATAGAGAAGTGACTGGGTGTAACTAATCTGCAAACAAAAGCATAAACGAATTGCAGTGCTGCTGTCATGTGAGTAAATGCTTTTTTAAAAAAAGGCCTGTTACAGTCCGTGTGTGTTCCTGATGTCCCCTATGGAAAATTACTGGATTAAGCCGTGTGTGGTGTCCTGATCTGGTTTCCATGTGGGAAATAGTGTTAGTGGTTGGTACAGCAGCCTGGTGCTGTGGCTGATAAGAGTGTTAACATGTAATGGTGTCAACACGAGGCTATTTGTAGGGAGACTCCTCTGTCCAGGCCTGTGTTTCATACTGACTGCATAACCCGAGAGACAGAGGAGTTGGAAAACCATTTGATAGCTTTGTTCCAGCAAATGCAGAGTCTGTTTGAGCTGCAAAACAAAGACCTGCTTTGCATGGCTTTGCTACCTGTGTGATAAGAACTCAACTCTATCTTGCAAATAAACAAATGCACCAAATTGGGGTGTAGCATTAAATGTCAGCTTTGCTTTTGGACTTTTATCTGATTCAGGTGTGATTCCATCATGTTTATTTATATGTTAGGAGAGTAATGTGTCTCGAAATAAAAGGCCTGTTAATAATGGTGTGCAATATTTATGAGCAACTACATCAGAACTACATAATTCCAGTTTCCACATTTTCTCCTCTCTGCCCGCACACTAAATACCAGAGGACTCCATGCTAAAAAAAAAGAAAAGATTATGCTGACCCATCACGCTGTGGCCACTGCAATAGATCTAAGATAACACGGTAAT
>JAPXVT010000009.1:18114327-18124917 GCA_029823135.1 Acanthurus reversus
TTCATATATATTTAAGGTTACTTACACTTTTCAAAGCGCTGACTTTCGCTCTCAGTCCCTCCTGTAGATGTTCATTTTCCTCTTCATACATACTGTAGCCACTTGCTACGTAATTTCCAGAGCCTCCTTCACCTTTATGAAACGACAGAGAACAAAAACACGCCGTTATTTGACTATTTTAAGTCGGTAATTCACTGTCAAAGTCTGCTGATTTGCAAAAGCTTGGGCCTGGAGTACCGTTACCTTCACAGCAACAAGCATTTATTCATATTTGTTAACAACATTAGCTGTTGTTGGCTAACGTTAGCAAGCTAGCATGAAAGCTAAGCATGATGTGAAAATTAAGATGTAGGCTGCGTCTGTTCTTTGGCGTTACCCAAACCGGCGCGCCTCATCTTCAGCCGCTGACGTTAAAACTCTCCGGTGACGATTGTGAAGGAAATTTCAGTCCAGATAAACTAGAAACAACCGTTAACTGCCGCTTGACGAGGAACTATGGGAAGTTTGTGCACGTCAGCAAACGCCACGACATCATACGGTGGCCGACGAGGAAAGTCCCCTCCTGACGCAACAGAGGACGTAACCCAATGCAATGAGAGATAAATGCGTGCAAAAATAAAAATCAATACAACACATTAAAAATTATTAATTACAATAAATACACTGGTAGGATGTTTTGTATTTTTTCCACTTACTATAATTATTAATAATATCCGTGAAAATAAATATATTGGTGTATAAATAAATTAAATTTGATGTGTGTTTTAGTTTAGTGTGTGAGCATATGGGGAAATAGGCTAGTATTAAAATCTGTGTAATTGGCCGTGATATCACAACAGAAACTAAAGTGTGAGGTGAAAATAAAAGGCTCTGAATAAAGACAAACTAATCTGCAAACGAATCAGCACCCATGACTGTATCTCATATAGTTTATGATGGACAGCACAAATTATTTAGGGCTTAAAGAAAAGGTCATGTCAATCACCATCAGAAAAAAAGTAAACAAGGCATTATCCTTTTCAACAGAAGTGAATAATTGAATTACTAAAAAGCTTTTCCATCTTTGACTGTCATGTTTTTGTTTTTTTTTAAATCATGGACTTGATATTTTACAATTAGAAAAACAATCAGCATCGCTGAGAGCTGTTTTGTCTGTCTTTTTTTATAAACTTTCTGTTAAGCTTATTATTCAAGGGTGAAGTAACTAAACCACCTTAGTTTTCTGTTTTCTTGATAAAACAGATTTATTATTACATGGTTTCTTCATATGTAAGAACACCCTAACTCAAATCTGAATCATGTAATTATGTTTTTTATGTCACTCTTTCAGTGCATACTTTAATTAAATTAATAATTTAATTTACACTTTATTTTTTAATATTTTTTGCCAAGTTTACACCAGTTGATCCCTTTAACATAAAATACATGCAGAGTTATTTCAAACAGTCTATAGAGTAATGTATGATTTGCATGCAAAAGAAACACAATTATCAAGACAAAGCACTGTAATTATGAAGAAAAGTCCTGCACTCTTATTCCCATTTCTGAAACACAGAAGGTCCCACAGCGACACTCATCAATGGGTTAATCATCCTTTTGGTGGGAGAAATATATTACAAGCAGAAAATTGCTATTATGTTCTTTTTAGACGCAGACAGATTAATTCCTTTGAACATTTTAAAATGTGACCACAGTAAAACGGGAACAGATATCCTTTGATGGGCGTTACCGATGCATTTATTTGTGCTGCATGGGATAGAAAAGAGTTTCTCAATATCTCCAAAATCCAAGAGGTGCTGTTTAGCAGTGATTAGCTTTCCTTATCCCCGCATTCATCATCCCTCAGCCAGCCTTGTGCCAATACTGCAGGAGACAGCTAATATGATATAAGAGATTAAAATGGCTTTTATGATGTTAATTTATTCCAATCCAATGCCTTATAAATAAATACAACTTTAAGCTCCTATCTACCATAATGCATTTCAATGTCTCAACTCTCATCTTTTTATGTATCACCCACAGGCTTTGCTGTACGTGTGACCTTGACATGAGTGTCATAGAAACAGAGGATATTGATTGAATTGTGCGCACATCTCATCCTTTGTGGATCTTAGAGGATTGGGTTTATTAGATGGGTTTTTAGAGAGGAGGGAGCTGTTCTGACTTCTGAAAAATGGCCTTAATCCTCACTGAAACTCTGCGGTACTGAACATCCAATCAACACGCATACATTTGTTTTATTGTACACACATAGAGATCTGCCTATAAGCAGCCCTGTGTGCATCTATCGTCCTCTCCTCCAACCTAAATTTGACCGAAAACACATCAATTCATGTACGATGAGAGCCTGGAGTGTTTCTTGGGGCTTTGCTTTATTGATTAGAAGAGAAATACCTTAATAAATTGTACAAAAACACAACCTTATAACTTTATTCCCTGGACTTAGGTGAACCTGGGTCATATTTCACAGAGTAAACATTTTCAGTTTGTTTCTCTGATATCTTTTGGCTGCTCTGCCTCAGCTTGGCTCCGGTTCAATGGCCATTCTGGCGCTGCTCCCACTTGCAGTAAATTTATCAAGTTCAGTGCCCAGTATCACTAGTTTCAAAGCCACTGTAGCACAATACGCTCTTGAGGCTCTAATCATAGGAAAGTGGGTGTGGTTTCATGAAGAATGTTGGAAAAATGACAGTGTTACAATAAGCAGCAACCTGCACTTCTGTAGAATAAAAGCCTACAGACATGCCAAAGACTGCAGTTCTCTGGATGGCCACTTGAGGCAGGCTTTAAAAGCAAACTACATATTGAAAAGCCAAACTATACAACAGCAATAAACATGTTTACATCTTGATGAAAAAGACAGTTTCGGTCTCTATAGCTCATTTAATGTCTATTTAGGCCTAATTATGAAAACTATATGGACTGTAAATTTTTATATCTAACTTCTCTAAATTATGCTAAGGCTTAAATACATAATTAAGGGTGTGGCTGCTGTGAGCAACAGTAGCTGTTAGCTAGCTGCTAGCTGTCACAAATGCTGCCTTCAAATGGAACTTGTCAAGTTGTGTCATGCAGTACAGGAAAGTCTTAGTGGTAACGCAGGAGGACAGCGTTGCTAGGAAACGATAATATGGACGCAAAAAATCACTTGTTCTCCTCCTGGCTTTCTATGTGGAAAACTTACATTGTTACTTTGTGACTAAATGCCAAGTGGAGGAACAAGAGACAAGACAACAAAGGTGATGATTTATATCTAAATTAACAAGCTTTCTAATAAATTCGACTCATGATGTACATAGAATACAACAAGAGGGGAGCGTTCATATGGTCACTTCTTGGAAACACTGTGAACAAGACCCCATTTGAATACACCAAAAGTCATTTGTAGCAGTGTTTGTCCCCCGCGCTCCACTCACTTGTCCAAAATTGGTCACTCCTGCCTTCAAAAAAAGAAGGGGAAAAAAAAGAAAAGAAAAAAGAGAAAAAAAAGATGTCAACAAAATACAAAAGTATTTACTGAAAAGAAGATTACAGGTACATGTACATCACTTTCCTGCAAAGCATCCTTTAAAACCAGCAAAAGACAACACTAATGCCACTTTACGATGAAGTTGTGTTCAAAATCTAAGAAGATTACTTTTCTCATGTTAGGATGACGGTAGCTTGCCCAATTGTGCACAGTCACACTATTCTTTTCACCTACGTCATTTGGTGTGATTTGATGTGAATGTGACTGGAAGCATTTGAACCACAAATCTTCCTCAGGTAAAAGCAAAGAAGTGGACATAAATCTGTATTATTATTTAATGACAAGTCGTCATCTCCTCATTAGATAACCTGCCACATACACACCAGAACAATTTTCCCAGTCTGTATCTCTGAATGTGATAACAGAATATTACGTTAATGTTAAACTCTATCAAGCAGGCCTAAACCAGTAAGTAAAGATTTTTTGTATTATTACAGTCCTTGCCCTTTGTCTCCTAAATAAAGTTATGATCTGGCAAATAAATCCTGTGCATGTGCAACAGACCACAAGTGCTATGTCAAAAAAATAAACATCAAGAGTATGAATATTAGTGTCCCTATACTCTGTTCATTTGAGTATACATGTCCCAAGTCCCATTTCCTGTATCAGATGACTTATTGAGGCTATTTGGAGATAATGTGATGTGCTCATTTCTCCTTTTGGATCCACTTTCTGTGGTCAAAACATTATTTTATTCGCATCCACAGGGGCTATAGTTTGTCTTTTGTTTCTTGTCCACTCTTCTGTTTTTCTTCATCAGGCTTCACTAATGAGTGTGACTGGATAATTGGACGGAGCTTGCAAACATTTGCATGAATATTTACATTGCTGCCGGCTGAAAGAGTAGTTTAGACCACCTTGTGCGTGTGTGTGTGTATTCTTTCACACACATGTATGGGTTTTGAATGGCGCCATGTTGTTGGTGGTGCAAACAAAGAGGTTTTCTGCGTTTCGATTTCACTATCTTTTAGATTATAACCCTGAAATATTTTGATTTTTTCCCGGTGTCAGTGCATAACCAAAGTGAACTGGTGTAGTGCAGTGACCTGCAAGGAACATCATCTGATGAAAAATGAAGACAGAAGCTTTTTTCTTTGAAAGAGCCATCAAAAACAGTCAGAGGTGTGAAGGTTTGATATAAAAAATGCCAAGTCAAGCAGAAGTCATGAGAACCAAACCGAAACACTGAGTAAAATCTGTCCACGTCGGCTATTTGCTCATTTTAAAAAATCTATAAAAATGTCTGTTGAGCAAACAAACCAGCTGCAGGTCCAGCTGTAGCATGCATGAAACAAGTTTCTTTTTTTTTACCCTCTTCTCCACAAGACAGCATTTAAGTCCATTTCCCAAAATGTTATCCCTTTAATTAGTGATATCAAAAAATTATTAATTTCCTTCAAGGAAAAGAAACATGAAGGGAGTGAGAGACAAGTGCTCGCAGAAGATGAGACAGTAATGCTCCAGTAATCTAACTCTGATGGCTCAGGATGAAAGAGCTACTCCCCAGTCGGTTAAGTATGCTGCTGTTCGGTGCGACTAGACCATAATTAGCTGAAAATGAGAATTTCTCACCTATCTCTGCATGGCACCTCTCACTGGATGCTGCTGATGTTTAACAATGTCTGGCTCACCCTGATTGGCATAATTTCTCCAGTGAATGGAGCCATGAATGAGTCAGATGACGCAGGAGGAGAAGTGAGGGATACAAGCCGGAGGACGGATCAAAGGACGCTATTGTGCTTCCTACTATTAATCTCAAGAGAAAGGGTTTTGATTCCCACTCTAACACTAGCATTGTCTGAACGGCAGTTGAGAGAATAAGCCGGCCCTTTAGCCATACTGAAATGTCTTAGGCTTGTAAATTGTTATTTTGTGAGGATTTGGATCCTGAGTAGATGCCTGTGCTGTTCAGAATGGACCCGAATCCTTTCATTCATACGGAAATGGATTTTAATGAGATGTGGAGGAGAATAAAACTGATATCTGGCTGATGTGGAAGGCATCTAGAGAGAAGAAAAAAAGAGATCGTCATAGCGACAAAACAGTAACTGTGTAGAAAAAAAACACTGCGTTCACGTGTATGTGCTAAGGCCTCGCTGAACTCTGATTCCACAATTTCAAAAAATGACTTTACTTTGAAACTAATTGCATAAGGTGAGTCCTAAATATTGTGTTCCTGAAATATTACTATTAATATTGACTTTTAATATGTCTTTTAACTTGTCCTTTTTTTTAGTATAACCAAGAATCTTCAAAACATGCTTTAAAATTAGATAAAAATTTTGCAAGTTACAGTCACTTAAATGTGGATAGAGATCTTGCCTCCAAAGGACATGGCAATACGGCGACTGTGTTGATACATCATTCCGATAAACAACCGTGTCTTATCTCTGCATATCCACGGGAATGAACACATCGGATTGTGATAACATTTGGCTTGATCTAAACAAAGAAAAATATCTGAGAAGAGGAAAATTTTGCAGGTCCGGGCACATAAGGACAGAGCTAACACCACATGGCTTTAAGCTGAGAGAAGCTATCCTAACTTCGCAGCAGAATGGCCATGAGAGTCGGATTTACTGACTTTCACTGCGATCTGGAAGGGTGGCAAGCGCTGGGATCCAAGAAACTGTGGAAGAATCTGCATCATAAACACATTAGGCAAAAACGAGACGACACGGAAACAAGAGCTCAAAGAGAAGCTGTCCCCAAGTGGCATCAGAGAACACAGCAATCTGTTGTCTTTAAACATGTCTGTACGTTCACTTATGAGACAGTGCAGATATGTGGGTGTTTATGCGTGTACAGAATGTTTTCCTCATGTCCCCATGTCTTTCCAACCGTGACGTTTTAATCCAAATCACTGTGTCGCTTATATACTGTCGTCTTGCATTATTTAGTTTAATCACATTTGTCATCTTATTCCTTTTGCAGGAAGGGCCACCAGCCATTCATGCAAATACAGCAAACACGGAATTGAAAATTGACATTGAGAGGCAGGGGCAGAGTTCAGACGTTCCTTTCTCACATTCATCTGTTTAAAAGCCTCAGTTTCACGGTTATTCCATGTTTCTGAATTCCTCCAGGGGATCCACCATCACTTTTAATGAACAAGACTATTACTCAAGCTAACGTAAGTTGTCGGCCTGTTGGATGTGCTATTATTCATTGATCTGCGTGTCAGTGTGTTTGCAGGCCAGTGTGTGTGCTGAATCTTATTGAAAATTGCCCATTTTGAAAAACCCTGAACATCTGAGCTTCTTATCTTCCTTCCTCTTGTTCAAAATGTGCTTTGATTCGAGGGTTGGCTCTGACACTAAGTCCCCTTACTGAGCAGATACAACAGCCTTTGCAATTGAATTGTGATATTGATTTACTTCAGCGTTGTTTACCCCACTGAGAGCTCAGCTTGAGTGGCTTTGTTTTCATTCTGATTGTGATGTACACAAGACTCCGTAGTCCTCTCTAACTGATGACTGTTTTATCAGTGAATGAAAATCAAAGGGCCCCTGATGGCAGATTACATTCCCGTTTTGTTATCTGACCCTCGATGTAAAGTCAGCCCTCTCCTCTTTATCTACACGCAGTTCACAGCAAAAATCAGAGGGCTGAATGGACACACGCTGAGAGAAAAGTGTAGATACATGAGCTGTGTGTTTGGTATTGTGCCACTGCTATTGCTATTTTTCACTATGAATGAAGCTGTGATCAAATACAGTCATGTATAGAGCGGTGGCATAATTTTCATTATCTTGAATTATCAGCTGATTGATTTGGTGATGGAAAGAAAATTAATTGCCAGTAGTTTTTCATCATTTATTGTTTGAATAATTGCAAAAACACCCAAAATCACTCATCTCAGCTCCTTAAAAGTGTGTGGATCTGCTGCTTTTTCTCTCTTTAAAGTGGCAATAATCTGAATATTTGGGGATTTGAGCTGCTGTTCGGACGGAGCAAGAATTCTGAAGAATATGTCTTTAAAACAGGGGTGAGAAATCTTACTAACCTACCTGTTCATGAGTAAATATGTGAAAACAGATTGTGTGATTGTAAGAAACCCATTATAGCGTATTGACAAAGACAGCGGCATTTACTTGCAGCAGAGGCCGACAGTGTTTAACACGCCATTCAGCTTCCCAGCCTCCATCTTTCTCAACGCACATCTTCTTACTCATCTGGAGAAGGGCGGGTGGTCGCCGACTGCACTGACCGAGGATGCTTGGCTGAACACCCCCTCATGCTCATTAGCTACACAGATGCGTGGAGATTTAATCAAGCCCACTGCAGGCTGTTTACCTCAAGACATGATGTAACAGAATGTAAGTGCATCTACACCTGGTGGAAATTATCTTGCATTATGGCAGTCATGCTGAAACATCTTCTGGCTTTGTATAATTCAGTCTGTACTTGATTGCCGCAGTGCAGAGGTGAAAACTTTCTGAATGCAGCTAGTAAAGGACTTTCTTGTTGTTGACTTTCTTTATTTGCAGTTCAATTTTACAGTCAATACATTGCAAAACAAATCATACACTCATTACATTATTATGTTTGTAATAAAAGCATGTTTTGTTTTGTTTTTTTTTCAATATCCAGTCTTGATCTGATTATCTGCTACTACTCTTTCTTTCCTATTTAACTTTCCCGGGTTTGCTAGATCCTTTAATGTGAGCACATGTAATAATAATATACACAGTGCTTTTAGCAAAGCGAACAGTATAGCCATTAAAGAAATGCTAATTATGTTATACAGATTAGGTAATTTCCTCAGTGTGACCTAGTCACTGTGGGTACTTAATCTTTATCAGTCTGTGTGCATAGCCATGATGGGTTTTTATTGTGTCTTTGTTTTCCAAAAGCCTTTTAAAACTTTGTCTCAGTCAGTTCTGTTATCCTAAATTTGCTTTTTCTGTTAAAATGGTAAGTTTGTATAAGCAGCCTGGACATCAGTCATCATATATTCAGACCTCCTTCCTAAGTGAAAATATCACAAGTTAAAGTTGTTCCTCTACAAATGAAAGTCCCGCATTCAGATCTTATTGCAACATTGAACAAAAGTATTATCAAGTCAGGTTCATTTCTACAGTTCCATTTATACAGCGTTAGATGTCTGAAGACACTTTTCATAAGGTGCAGGTCTAGACAGCACTCTATGATTAAGAGAGACTCAACAGTTGCCAGCAATTCCCACATGAGCAAGCACTTGGCGACAGTCCTCCTTTTACCGGACAGAAACCGCCAACAGATCCTCGCTGAGAGGTGGGCTGCCATCTGACGAGGGGGGGGGGGCAGCAAACATAACAAAAAAATAAATCAAATAATCTAACTAATAAAAATGTGACTAGTAATAATAAAAGCACATGTATCATGTATAATATTTCTTCATATATTCAACTCCATTCTAAAAAAAAAAGTAATCCTATGAGTATTATATAATTGGATCATTATTACTGATGCATTAAAATGTAAGCAGCAATTTTAATATTATAGCAGAGCTGGAGCTAATTTCACACTATACTATATATCATATTACACTACTTTTAGCCTACGTACTGTGACAAGAAAAAACAAATATTCCCAAACTTTCACAATAAACTTTATATTCTGGTTGTATTTCTCAACAACTGAACATCTTTAAAGACAGTCACACTGTATGTTTTTTAAGTAAAGACTAAATCCTTTTTCCCAGTAAGTTACAAATAATCATAGCTGTCAGAAATATGAGGTGGAGTTGATGTGGAAAACTTTGTGTGACATAAGGGGAAAGATTCAATGAACCTTTGTTGTTCTTACTTGAATATGTGAGTTAAATACAAAACAAATGTGTCAGCAGGGAGGATTTTGACTCAGAATGCATACATGGTCACAGCCACACCAATAGTCTGACATAATATGACGTTCAGTTTTATACAGCATGTCGTACGTCATAGAGATTCTCACATCATCACATCACCAGACAGGAGGGAACCCGACAATGTGCGTATAACTCTCAGTCAGTGTCGTTTCTCAGCTCATTATTATTAAAGGAGTCTGGAATGTCTTCAAGGCTCATGTTATCATTACCTCCAGACAGCCAGAGTCTGCTCTCGAGTCTGTCGAGTGTGAAGGACAGTGAGTAACCATGTCGACACACAAATAAAACATTCCCCCATGATTAATAATTCCTCTCACAGAAGTAAAGAGCAGCATTTTCTCAACAATGTAGTGGAGTCAAAGTACAGAGTACCCAAAACTAACTTGAAAAACTGCACTTTAATAGTAAATAAATGTATTTAGTTACATTCCAGCACAGATCTTGATTTTGTTTAAATTGGTTCACTTACTTGCTTGAAGAAAAGTCCAATGACAACTCGTTTCTGTTATTTCCTTGGTTCAGGCAAACTTGTTTTAGGATGTTTGCATATATCACCTATTTTAGGAAACACTTCCAGTCATCAGCAAACAGTCATAGTCATAACATGGAATTATTTTTGTGCGTTGCCTCAAACAGGAAGAGGAAAGTACACTGAAATCTCAACTTTCCTGGAAATTGTCCTGAAACAGCCCACAGGTCGTTTATATTTTCAGTATGAGCGAGAATGCTGAGAGAAGAATTGACTTCTGAGATAAGCAGGAACAACAGAGCATGTTTTTTAAAAGGTGTGTGTACAGTGTGCAGTCAGATTTAGTCTCTGCATTTGACCCATCCCTGAGGAATAGTGGGCAGCCACAGCGCAGCACCCAGGGACCAACTCCAAATTGTGAGCTAGTACCTCGGTCAAAGGTGCTGGTTGGAGATCGACCTATAGACATGTTACTGATGGTGGGGGAAACCGGAGCACCCGGCGGAAACCCGTGCAAACATGGAGAGAACATACAAACTCCTCGCAGAAAGTCCTTGCCTTTGTCGGTAATCAAACACAACGCCGTCTTAGACTGAGGCGACAGTGCTAACCACTGAGTCATCGTGCCTGAATTAGAAATCAAACATCAGTGGGAATTTATCGGTGATAAAAGCTTACTGTGGTTCATACAGCAGCGTGCTCAGTCTCAGGTACTTCAGATGTTTGCGGCTCTCCTTCACT
>JAPXVT010000009.1:18489298-18502193 GCA_029823135.1 Acanthurus reversus
TTTTTGTCTATTTGTTGTTAACTTTTAAAAATAAATTAATCTTTAATTACATGTAAATATGGAATTTAAAAGTAGCTTAACCACCTCAAATCATGATGATCTCACTGGAGTCAGAGGCTGCAGAGACAGCTGTTAGGCTACTGCTACTAGCTAAGCTTGGCTAATTTAGCTTAGCAGCACTTGTTTTTTCTTTACTCTGTGATAAGGTTCTGCTTTTTCTTATTTTATCTTATCTTTATAAAAAAAATCAATTTCTAAGATAATGGAGCATCAAATTTGAATTTTCAATTACAGAGCATAAGGGAAACAGGACAGAAGGGTGTCAAGTAGCTTTTGCTCATGCCAGCTCACGAGCTAATCTCAATACCTTGAACTGCAGTCATGCTAATAAGTTCTTTTTTCTACCTCTGCCTCTTACAAATTTATGTTCTTTTCTTTACAACTTTTTCCCCAACAATTCAGTATTTTTATGGCATATTTTTCAGGTCAGACACTGGTCTCACTTAGTTTTGACTGGGCATGTTCTTCTGACTTTGTGGGGCAATATGGGCTATGTACATTCTCCATGCTCTGTTCTTCGTATCTGTGAAATTCTACATTAATCTGTCAAAGTCCTGTGAGATGGATCATGTCATAACTTGTATGGCTGAAACAGGGCACTCATAATCCGTTCTGACATCAAACCAAAGTCTTGTGTTTTTATAGTGATTCAACCACCAGGGATAGCGTTAAACTGAAACATACACATCTGTTTCTTTCTGTGTGCCAACACGTCAGATCGGGTTAAAATACGGGCGGGTTTAAGTGACAGTGAGGCCATGGCGTGATCCCAGACTGTCTCAACTATCCAGTGTCATGTTCACATGCTCGATTGAGTTTATCCTTATTTTCAGTTCAGCTGTGATGACTATTATAAAAACACAGCAAGGTTTTGAGCAAGACTGAAATATAACCCAAATATTTTATCTGTAGCTCGTGTAACTAGGATGGGTAAAATATTTCCATTTTAGATACTTGTGTTTCCCATAATCATAATTTTTTTGTTCAAAGCATGATGCTAGATGCTTATTGTTGTTTCCTAAAGATTAAAGTAATAGCAGTGTCTATATATACTACTTTTTAGATTAAAAGCTATTTCTGCTTTTTGCACCTTACGTTTGGAATGATGTGTGCTCATCCATAGTAAGACCACAGAAAAGAATAGGAGTTAATAGTTAAAGGAATATTTTGATATTCTGTAAAATATGGTTTCCATCTGCCATGAAAGACTGATAATCCATTTGATAGATACAGGCTACAGCTGTCAGTTAGCTTAGTTTAGCGAAACAAGTGAAAAGAGGAAAACAGCTAGCCTGGCTCTGTGAAATCTGATTTTGTTACCTTTGTACAGAGCAAACAGACTGTATCCCTGTTTCTAGTCATGCCAAGCCGCGCTAAATTAACTCTCTGCCAGAATGTTTATACGCGTATATCCCAAAATGTTGGACTCTTGTCGACACAAGAGTCGAAAACTTATTTCCGTAATTATTTACACTGTAGTCCTTGATATAACGATAGCGAAAATGCAGGAGTTCAAGTGACTGGGCAACATTATAAAAGGCCGACTAAAAAAACAATTAAAACTGATGGTATTAATAAATCAACACAACTATGGACAGTACTGCATCTTATATTCTGGACCTTCCAGCTTATGGGATATGGAAAGTTTATTGTCTGTATTTTAATGCATCTTTCTTAAGAAAAAAGCCTGCAAGTGGTACAAACCATAGCACTTATATGCATGATTATAACTCAGCCTATATAATGATGTAACAATGTAACACAGGGTGCTATAAGCTTATAGCGCATTTTGTTGTATTGGGTTAGTATGAAAAGTGCTATGCAAGTACAATCGGATGAATTAATCATTACTTTCCCTTTATAAGAATGGGTACTTTTTTGTGTTTAACTGATAATTCATGTAATGTATATACACCATTTTGTAAATGTAGAACAAGCTGCCTTCATATTTCCACATTTTTATCTTTGTTATACACCACATATTCTGCATCCCACAGAAAAAAGGAAAAGTTCAAGCCAACACAGGATCATTTTGATGATCATTTTGAAGCTGTAAAAGTAGTCTGTGGTCAGTCCATACTGGTTAATTGAGGCAGTTAGGGTAGAAGCAACTTAAAAGCCCCAGTCCTCCTTGACACTGATGACTGTCCTACAAGGGACCCTCAGTAGGGCCCTCAGGTCTTTTGATAGGGCATTCGCCAGCGTCCTTTGGGGCTGCTTCACCCCCCACAATAAACAGGCAGCCCTTTGTCACTGGGAGTAAGGGGGTCTGAAGGGTTGTTCCTCGTTATTATTTTCTAAAGTAATTATACCTTATTATCTGTGTTTACTTTAGCGGGGGTGCGAGCGTGCAGGTGTGGGCCATTCGGCAGTAGGTTGGCGGTCTTACTGGTGAGCGTACCCCGAGTGTCTTTTTTTTTTTTTACTCTGTCCCCTCCATCTTTACTTGGAGGTTTTTGGGGTTTTTAGTAGTAGTGTTGTAGCCTCACCGCTAATTTCAGCTCAACAAAAGAAACGTGCAATTAGGGCTATTATAGTAGCAGCTGCATGCTTCCTCGCTGTGCAGCGACAGCCTCGTCTTCTCTCTGGCTCGGTGGTGAGGGGATTGGAGAGGAGAGAAGAGCAGGGCCTGCAGCGGCGGGGAGAGAGCTGGAACGGACACAGTAGCCTCCAGTGTCTGCAGAAAAAGGAGGAAAATATAGCCTGCGAGGCTGGTGTGCTTCCTCAGTGTAGACACAGCAGGGAGTCTCGCCCACAGGCTTGTGGGCCTTGAGAACAATAGATCTGCCATCTCCTAACATGAAGTGTTATGAAATCGTCCACGCCACAGTTCCATTGGCTGCTCTCTCGCATGAAGTCAATGGGGTCTCAGAAGTGCGTGGGCCGAGGGAAATGATTTGCAAATAAGAAAATGCTTTTTGAAAAATCTATGCTTTAAGAATCGGTTAACAGCATTTGCAGCATTCAGTAGTTCCCACAAACTGATCCAGAACATAATCTGGTGAAAGTATTACTCATTGCTTAGATATTTGTATGAAATTCAAGCTTTGCCAGCAGTCAATTGACCCAGAACTGCTTTTTTAAAGAAGCAGTCCATTGTTGAAAAGATTGACAATACAACCTTTCAACGATGCCAAAATATTCTTCCAGCAGATTGTTATTCAGTTCTCTTAAAGTCAGCAAATATCAGCCTCAGTGAGCTCTTCTCATTCATCTCAAGGTGAATCATGTGGGTCACAAGGGAACAACAAAAATTCTTGCACAAATTAAAGTCAGGATTAAATTGGATCAAAGAAGAGCTAGCGCGGAGACACTGAAAAACCTGCCGATCTGTGCGAGGTTGAATATTGAGGGCCCATTGAGGCCCTCGTGGCGACAAACACAAGGGACCAATCTCATGCTCTCGGCACAAACAAAATGGTCGCAGGTCCTCCTCTGTTGCTCTCACTTACCGATTCTCTCACTTCACCGACTTCCCAACCCTTAGAACAATCATCAGGCCCAGGGCCCTTAGCTTCAAGGGCATAAACAGATGGGAGTGTCACACATGTATGAATCAAAAAGCTCACTTGATAAACATGTGACCTTGCTTTATTTCCTACAGTGCTTGCCAACAAATTCTTTTTTTTTCTTTATTGACATGCACTGTATATCCGTAGCAGCTGGAGCATTGTCTTTCAATCACAATATGGGCTATGCACTCAGGAGGGCTGTTGGGCCGTGATATGCAGCTGATTGGGATAATAAGTGGTAGTAAACAGGGATTTTGTACTTTCCAGAAGAGAACGAGAGATTGTCAGATGCTTGTCAAGAATGCTTTCAGTTGCCAACATCGAAACGCTTGACCTGAGCTAACAGATTTCCACATTCACCTTTTCCAGCCTTTGCTGCCAAAATCTGGCAGTGTGACGCTCTCAAGTGCAGATTGACTCTTTCCAAATATAAAAAGCAAATAGTGCTGCTAGATCAGATCCACAAGAGGAAATTAACAAAAGTTAGTAGGAATGGCCACCCACAGACAAGAGGCAGTGGTGGAAAAAAAATATTCCAACTGTGGCAGAAATGATTACTATCATGATGGAGCAATTCTGCAGCAAAGCTCTGCTACATTCAATTTTGAGTAGCAGTCTGTATTAGCTGTTGAAAATGTCATAACTCTGTAGGATTGTCACTTTCAGTGTTACGCTTTTGTTGTACAAACAGGTTATGAGATTTGTAATGTCAAAACTAGTCTGATCAATCAATACATCTGTGGTGTTGTACTCTTTAGATGCAGAAAGTAAAAAGCACACACAGACATACAGTGCTGCAGGCAGAACCAGGAAGGTCAGATCTTCCTCACAGAGTCAGTTAATGGTAGAAAAATTGTTGGAAACTAAACAATTTTTCCTTTTTATTAAATTGTCTGTTTTTTTTTTTACTCTCTTTTCAGGTATTTTTACTAAATCAAGTTCAATGTAATGATTCTAGTGAAGTATTTTTCTAATTCTGTTACAGATGTTCAGGTTTAGAGACAAGTTGATTGTATTGCAAACACGTTTTTTAAGTGTGTTACTGTGTTGGCCTGTTTTGTTCACCTCCATTATGGGAAAAACAGTTTAAAAAATAGGACCAGGCATAAATTACTTGAACGATGAATGTTGCACAACATGAACATACTCTGGTTCAAAAATTGTATGTTAAAAACAGTATGTAAGTAACTGTATTAAGGTCACTTTCCACTTCTAGAGGCAGAGGATGGATGTTGTTTGCAGGATGAAAGCTGCTCTTGCAGCCTTGGTCTTACTGGCATCCATTTCACCTCATTAGGACCCTGGGACTGAGAGTCGACAAAACACTGAGAGAAATCATTTTGCCGGGGGAGTGTGGCGGGGATAAATTGGCCTCTGGTTCAGTACGAGAGTCCCTGCTGTGCCAAGCGGAAGAGAAGGGCCTGGCTGGCAGTAGGGGCAGGCCCAGGCAAGGCAGGCTGGGAGGCCCCATGCTGAGACCCCCTCCCTGCCTCTGACAAACACGGCAGTGGATAATCTCTCCTTCAGGGACTCGGCCCAGCGCTGTGGGGCTGAGAGGGAAGGGGGCTGTTATACAGCACAGTGCAGAGGAACTGCCTCTGTGTGTGTGTGTAGAATGCACCGCAAACACACCTACACACACTTGTTTGCATTGTGCGGACTTCCACTGCGCACTGCTTATGTACATCTCCATGCCCACCTGTGTATACTGTCTCTTCCTTCCTCTCTCCATTTTGACAGGTTCAACAAACAGAGCCTCGAAAGTTCAGCTAGACTTTTTTTTTTTTAACAAATATCTCAGATAAATACTGTTGAGCATTTGAACTCATTTAAACCAGCAACATTCAAAATTCATGTGGTCTAAAGTAAATGCACAATATGTCAACAGGGAAAAAACAAGCTGTCCATTGCAGGTAGATTGGGTTTACTTAGTAAGTCTGCTTCCGAGGAGCTCTTACAAAGACGGCAATTTGTAGAATTTTAGCCAAACTCTGATCATACATAAACTAATAACTGCAAATATGTATTTTAGTTACGAAACAAGGACAAGAATAGTCCAAAGACGTCATTTCAGGTAATGACTATGACATCATCAGTTAAATTGTTCGTGCAACATGGACTGAATGCATGACAGCAACTATGCAACACTTATTTACCTATATAGTGTGCTCAAAATGTTACTGAAGAAATCCAAACCAGTTTCTACAGGTTGTAGATCAAAATAAATATTACTAAAAGGAAAAAAGGTAAAATAAACTATATGAAATGACAAACCAACAGCAATTTTAATATTTATAAGTACTATTATCTGAAAACTGGCAGCATACATGGTCAGTAAAAACACTCAAAGCAACTGTTTTTTTTCCCAAACACTTTACTTCCATCAATATTTTATGTAAAAAAAGAGAAATTAACATCCACAGATCTCCACTGTTGCTGTGTGGTCAAGTAGCGCATATTCAAATATTAATGTCCATAACCAATGTGATCGAATGCCCTGTCAGCCGTTATGACGTCTCCATCTTGTAACCATGTTTTTCCAGCTCGGCTCTGCAGGGAGGAAAAGGAAAATAGAAAGATCAAGTCAGCAGAGATGATTACAGGTGGGTGGTTGAGGCATAAGTACCCTCTGCTATTGATTGTGAGAACCATTAAGAGATGGGAGTGAAAAAAATATATAAATATTGCATAATGCGTGCAGCTATGGATTTGATGATTACATATAGATGGCAGCTGTGCCCTTTAACAATAATGATATCTTTAAGAAACCACTTAATAGCATGGCGATCATAATTGGCCCAAATAAAACAATAGCATATTCCTGTCTAAAGTGTACTCAAATAAAAACAGACCAGCCATTTATCTACTGACAGTTATTGATTATTCGATGTGTGTGAGTGAGCTTTGAGCGAATGACTTCTATTAGGATAGCTTTGATGTGTAATGCACTTCTCTGTTAAAAGCCTAAATTCAAGATAGTTTTTTAACTTCCTAATTTTTAGTGTTCTCATGGTTTTTAATGGCACAATTTCAGGAGTTAAACACGCAGCAGCTCAATGCAATTAACAGCAAGCTAAGCTATTCAAGAGGAGCTGCACAATGGTGACAAAACAAGAAATAAAGACATGAATATTGATCAAAGAGCACCCTGCAAAAGGTATCTTACTTAAAACATTTTTGCATTACAGGTCTTGAAGTTTGCGCTGTGTTGAGATGCTGAGTAATAATTCTACTCTGCTTTCAACAAAATTGAATTATTTTAGTATGCCTTTACCTCCTATGCATGTAAAGGTTATGAGCCCTGTTCAAAAACAACTTTCAGTGTTGTAAAACAAAAAGCACAGACTAGAGTTTAGCAAATAACAAACTCACTTGCAACTGGTCCTGTCAGAATATTTCATGGTTTTATACACTGTAATTTGTAAATTTTGTTGAAGTATGCAGGTATATTTTGTTTCCTTATTTGTATTTAATTTCTTAGTAACACACTAGGGCTAGGCGATGTGGGCTCAAAGTTACATCGCAATATTTTAAGGCTATATCTTACTACACAATGTATCTCTTAATGTTTCAAAATTTCTAAAGCACTTCACTAATGTTAGAGCTGGGAGACAGAATCAAACATTACAAATTTTTGGATCAAATTCCCTCTCTGATGTCACAATTTTGTGGGGATGACTATTGGCAATTAAAATACTACTACAAAGTCAATATTTGATCAATAATCATTAGTACTGTAGAAACAATGACTAAGTGGGTAAAGGCAAGTACTAAAACAAGTCAAACTGTCTGATAAGATAGAAAAGACTGCATCACCTCACTGTAACGCAGCCTTTAAAATCAGGAAAAAAACACCACTTATTCCATAGCAAAATTTAATAACAACATTCAATATCTAAGATGATATATAGGCTCAAATCTTGATATATCGCTATTTTGCACAGCCCTATAAAGCACATTTAAATATGATCTAAAGGGCAATAACTTCAAACATGTCCCCTTCAATTTAAGCCCAATCTGTAATTTTTTTCAGTATATATAAGGATGTCAATAATATTTAACACAGAACCAAAAGAAGCCTATCGCTCAGTTGAGTTTGGGAATTTTTCAAGGATCAATTTTCTTTCAATTTCTGCAGTGCAAATTATCAGAAGAACGTGTGAATCTCTGTTAGTATCTCAAGTTTGTATGTGTCAAGTAAAGAAAGAGCTGTGTGTCTCACACCACACTGCATGCCAGATGAACTGGAAAGCAGGTGTGGCATCAAGTACAAGAACTTTATGCCAAGAATGACTAAAATAAGCTCGTTGCTTAATAAAATCACAGCAGTTTTGAAAAACAAACAAACAAAACCGTTCCCAGCATCCTGCCCTGCTTTACTAGATTCAATAACAGCCTATAAAGACAGTGAAGTTTGACATTGTGTTTCTTTTTCTTTTTTCAGGTTACCTCAGCTGATTTGAGAAATCATCCTCCACATTATCATCATCCCAGTTGTCTTCCCAAACGTGAGCATCTTCATCTTCATCCAGCCCCGTCCAATCTGGGATGCAACAGAGGGATATCTCCAACATTAGGATACAAAACAGACAGATTTTTCTGCTAGCAGGTCTCAAACTCTCAAACAAAAACAACCGACAGATCTCAAAAATCACGTAAAGGGCCACTTCTTATAACTCACTATTTATCTGAACGGCTACTTTAGCATTGACGTTAACGCTCGGTTTTCTAGCAGGCAGACGTTAGCAAGGGAGCTAAAGTACGCACGCTAGCATAACACTGCAGTAAAAGTAACGTTACAAACACAATAACTGAGACATTAGAAGTCAGAGAGCACCATGAGTTGACTAATTTGTTTAAGGTATCTACTATAAATTAGCTGCCTGTAGAGTAACGTTAACCACCTAAGCTACCTGTAAATTCGTTGAGTAATGCTAATGCTAATGCTAATGTGGCTAGGTTAGCTGAGTCACTGTTGCAAGGCCTACCTCAGTAAAAAAGGCGATTTTGGCCGACGGATAGAAAAATGACGAGGGCAGTTTGCCTTTATATATTATCTGTATTATTTACCTTCGGCTGGGAATTCTTCAAACTCATCATCCTCCTCCAGTAAGCCGAGGTCCACGGTCTGTTTCTTGTCTGACATGTTAGCAGTGCTGCCGCTCTGTTGCTGTTTGCTAATGAATGGCTCTTGCAGGATGTGGAACGCTGAAGCTGTTCAAGCGGGTACAGATTGCGCAAACTGCGCAGAAGGCGCAGCAGTCACCATTGCTTTACAGCAGGGCAAGGTAAGGCATACTGTATTTTTGATGCCGGACATTTCTATGTGTTATAGTTCATTATTTCTGCCTGAGAAGAAATAAGAAAACTTCAGCACTCTTGCGTGGAGCAGGAAAAATACTCAGGTGTTGGAATTTTTTTTATTTTTTTAAAGGCTTTATTCAGAAATGCCTGCTCACAGAACAGTCTATTACCAACCGGGTTTGACCTAGAAGATCTTCTTCAAGGTGCAAAAGAGGTTGACACCTTTTTGATTTTTAAACTTGATGTAATGGTTTGAATGAGGAGATTGGTAAAGGTATGTATTTTATAATCAGCCCCTGGCTACATTTTAAATTAAAACAAACAACAATTTTTGGAAATATGCTCATGTGTTGAATGTAGTGATGAAAGTAATTTGGATGTGTTTCTCCACCTTACTTTAATGTAGAGTCTTTCATTAACACTGGTGAAGGTGTGTCTTCCACATGACTCCTAGCATGTACATTGCCACCTGTTTTCACTTAATTAAGATTTGGTGACATCCTTTTTCCAAGTTTAGAAATCGTTTGACGTTTTTCCACCTTTTTTGCACCCTGAGGAACAGTGGCGGACTCAGGTTGTTTTGAGGGCGGGGGGCAAAAAATTAAAAAGGGGCATTGGGGCAATAAGGCACATCCTGACCGCGCCTTTTTCCATTGGAAGTGTACCTTATAGGGCACTGCATTATGTTTTTGCCAGTGGAAGGGCACCCATTAAGACGCATTATCATATTTTTTTTTGTTCAAGAGGGCACATCATCATTATTATTTAACAAAGGGGCTTCCTAGAGGGCACTCAGTCATATTTTTGCTTCGTTAAAAGCAGCCACTAAGGCACTTTTTTCTTTTCCACCACTCTAGATAGGGCACTTTAGAATTCTATATCCAACCATAGGGGCACTGGGTGGTGGTGGTGGGGGGTTCCCCCTCTGTCCACTCCTTGAGTCCACCAGTGCTGAGGAAGACCTTCTAGGTCGAAACTGGTTGGTGACTGATTGTTCTGTGAGCAGCCATTTTTGAAGGCTTTTTAACCAGCACCTAAGTATGTTTTCCTGCTCCACGCACGAGTGCCTGAAGTTTTCCTTTTTCATCTCGTGCACTGACCCCTTTCTTCAAGAGCACCTGCGTTTTTCTTGAGATTAATAGGACGAAGACAGTCCTCGAGCGCACTACTACTGGTTCTTAACAATATTTCTGCCTGTTAAGTATGACCATGTGAACCATTTTCTCGGAATCAGGAAGCTTATAAATACTCTGTTTTTTTAATGTAATTACATTTAATAATATATAATTACATAATATAATAAGTTATGAAAGATGCCTTGTACGCTTTAAAGGCTTTGTGAGTCTTATCTCTGGTAAACTGTAAAAAATCATGAACATTAAGCAGCTTAACTATAGATGGTCTATGTACTTCACTGTCTTGTTTTCATACTGTAGATTTGGAAGTTATAGATTTAATGTGCACAAAAATATGCAGGCTAAGTGGCATCTATGTCCATGTGGCTGTAGCATCCTGGATATTTTAGTCAATGTGTAGTGTATGCTGTCCATCAGACAATTAAGAATACGAATGTTTTAATTTTGATTGTTTTTAATCAGTATTTACATGGTTTTATACATTTTAAAATGGATGTTTATTTGTAGATTGAAGTAATGTTGTGTCTTGTGGTTTTTCTGTGTGGAAGTGAATTTTTCTTCCATAACATTACATGCAAACAAACATCTCTATGGACTGACTCCAGAACCTATAGTTTCATCATTTATTGTCAAATTCTGACAGCATGACAAAAAAAGTGTTTTTTTTTTAATTTTATTTTATTTTGCTATGATCTGAAATTTAAAATGAAATAAAAGTAGATTTTTTTTATGACTGTCGTGGTACCTCTTCCGAATATTTAAAAGCATGCAGACGTTCATCACTTTGCAGATAGAGCTATACTGTAGGATTTGTTCTCTTCTTTCCATATTTTCAGCATGGATGATTTCCAATAACAGTGAGTCGACTTTGAAAGGGTGGAGCAAAACCTCAAAAATACTTGCAACTATTTAAGAAAAAAAAAAAGTCTTTCTCCCTGTCCCTCTGAATTTCTCCCTGTATGTTTCTTTCTCTCTCTGTCACAGCGCCACAAAAGCCTCATGCAGTCCTCTTTCCTCAAAACATGTGCAGAAACACACACAGGCCAGTCAAATTTCAGCAAAGATTTTTCATTTAGAAACAAATACACATTGTAACCATGCGGCCTGGTTGAATAATGAAGCAGCAGCCACAGCTTATGATGTATTTTAGATAAATGAAAGCGCACGTTTACCACAAAACCACTCAGACCACAATGAGAATTGCCTCGCAGCTGTCATATGCTGACAGACGGAGCAAACCCCAACTTAAGCTCAACGCACTTATTCTATTTTCAAATTATTTTGTAATCACACTAAGCGTTTACGCATGACAGTACCACAACATTCAAAGGAGAGAAGGACATGACACAGAGAGACAGTGCAGGAAGTAGATGCCACTGCATTTAAATAGCTTTATTCCAGTTAGGTGTAGACATGCATTCCTAAAGCTACAGATTTCAGCTTTAAAAGACCATTTAAAACAAAAGATTGTGTCTTCATACACACTAAAAAAATGTTGTAATGTTGTCAAAACACTAAAATGCTGTTTACATCTGAGGAAATGATTAATTTAGTTAGTTTACAAGTTTATTGATACTTTTAATGCTTATTCCACAGTTTAACCTGAAGACAATATTCTTGATTAATGAATGGATTATGTGAATTTTAAAATGATTAAATACTGAAATATCTGAAATATTATTTAAATATTGAAAATTTTCTAAAGCCCACAAAGTCTTTAACTGTCTTCGGTTGTCTTACCACCAATCCAAAAACTGTCCAGTGACTGTCACATAAGACAAAGAAAAGGGAGAATACTTACAACTTAGAAGCTGAAATGAAAACATTTCTGCTTTAAAAATGATGATCAATCATCAAAATAGCTGCAATATACAAAGTGACCATTACATGATAGTTTTTCAGTTATTAGCTGCTTTCTCTAACAATATTTCTGACAACAGAATAAGTTTGTGTCAATATGTCCATTTTTCAATAGACCAAAGGACTGAAATGATGGCTGCAATCATATTTAATTATGCTGTGAGCTATAAAATGACAACTGAAGAGGCCGTTTTATTCACATCTCCAGTTTGAGAATATATGATTAATGAATGACAGTCTGTCTTGCTGCTGCCCTCCCTGCAGGAGAACCGATCCTGGTGCCCGCGTCACTCAGTCTCAGGCGCAGGTGAAGCCTTGGGAAGTGGCTGCAACGTCCGCCCAGCATACCTGAGACTGCAGTTACACCGCGCCTGGCGCCTGGAGTCTCTCCACTCAGGTAAAATAGGAGGAGATGGAGGGGCGGGTGGCGGGTGAGGGGGGTCATAGAAGGGGAGATACAATATGGCCACTGCAGACAGACTCCACCATAACTTGCATCTGAGTAGCAGCATCACATTTCCGTCTTTTCACAAAGCCCTCTGGGAAAGGACAGGTCGGCAGCCGCTATAAGTACACTGAAAGAGACAGACAGGGCTGACAGAGGAAGACTCCAGCTCGAGCCTGTCCAGCCAGTCCCCCCCAACCCTCCACCCCCACCTCCACCACCACTGCCTGGCTCTTTGTCACAGGGCTGGCTCATGATATGGCCCAGAGGCGGTGTACAGGGAAAGGTGAATGGTTGGAAATGAGTGGAGATTTGACAGAGAAGAGAGACGTGTGTGTGTGTGTGTGTGTGTGTGTGTCACCAAATAATCCAGATCAACCCCCAAAGATAACAGACAAGACCTTTTCTTCCACATGTCAGAGAAAGTGACAGTACATGAGAGGACTGCGGGCTGTCTGCTGTGTCGTCTTGCCGGATACTTTCTGTACCTGTGGACACTTTGTCTAGGGGGGGGGGGGGGGGGGGGGGGGGGGGGGGGGGGGGGGGGGGGGGGGGGGGGGGGGGGGGGGGGGGGGGGG
>JAPXVT010000009.1:18616961-18627547 GCA_029823135.1 Acanthurus reversus
GGGATCAGAGGGTTTGTTTTTCTACAAAACATCATCGCTGTCACACATGTAAGTGTGTGTGAGTGTGTGTGGGGGGGTATTTGTACACTATTAAAAGGTACAGATAAACATCAGCAGGCTGTTTGGTTTTAATTCCTCCACTTCTAGTCACGCTAGCAGAAAATCTCACTCTCCATCCGATTTAACAAGCGCATTTTTCTTTTACGTATAGTCTGAAACTCAATGCTACATCCCTCAAGGTTGTGAAACACAAACACAAACACACACACACACACACACAGAGTGAAGCCCATGAGGCATCCCTCTTGGAGAAACCATTCAATCTGTGTCAATATGTTCTCTTCACTTCTATTCTCTGCCTGACAAAAACTTACTCACTGCACTCCTGTGCACCACAGAGCCCAGAGGCTCGGGGCTCTCAGAGCGGCCGTCACTCTCCGTTCCTCTCAGTGACTTGAGAATCACAAAAGAAATTGGTTAGCACTGTCCTGCCTGAGAGCACAGATGTCTCTACTTTGGCTGACTCAAGGGGTAGCAGAGAGCAATTAGTGAACTTTCCTGAGCGCTGAGCTGCAGCGCTCCCACTGTATGATGCCAGTATGGTTAGTGCTCAAGGGGCATATGACATTCAAGGAAGCAGTGTGTATTTCTGGACCCACATGTGAGTGCAGCAACCGGCTAATCACATAACCCCCCCCCCCCCCACCAAAATAACCATCCTGTCCTGCCTTGCAACCATCACCCTCTGCCTCCAGACAAACTCTATGTAGGTCACTCTGTTCACTTACACAGACTCCCAGTAAGAGGATTACACTGCTACCCCCAAGATGGTCATCTTAGCAGATCGATATCTGTAGAATATTTATCATACTGTGTTTTCCAAACACTTGACTTTCTATTTTTTACAGATATGAATGCTACCGTGTACACAAAGTTCCTTCAAATCTGCCACAAATGACAAGGATGCACCATTCTGCTGATTCATGCTTACCTCTGCTCCACACCTGACACCGCAATGTACAATTACCACAGTTCAACACAAAGCACCTCCACCGCCACCACCACACCCCCATCACCAAAAATGACATCATTCTCCTTCTCGGTGATATAACAGCTGGTGGGATGTCTTCGCTTTGCCACGCAGCTTGGGATGACATAATTACATGCAGCTCATCAAAAACCCTTAGGCGCCGAACGTGCAGCGATCTTAATAATGAGCACCTCGTAAATTAATCTAACCCGCCACATGGTCGCGCCCGCTCCCTCTCAGTCTCTCTCCCTGCCCGGCCTCCTGTTACTGATCATTAGTATTTAGGAAAAAAGGGAAGGGATGAGGGAGGGCAAAATGATGTAACAATACTTCACATATTTAAAAATGAGAAAACGTGGACATAGAATGTTGTATGATAAAAAACTGGTGAACTGGAGAACTAGGGAGGAAGAAGGGGAAAATGTCTCAAATATTAGTTTCCCGAGCATGTTTGCCTTTTGTGTCAGCCCACTTTGTTACAATACTAAACACTGGCAAGAAATACACATGCATCTTCCTTTCTTAACAAGAGCTATTATCCAGTATCCTACCAGCTGGAGCTGCTCCAGTACAAAAGAATGAGACTCTGCGCTGCTGAACGTATATATTTCCCTCAAGTAATCTTATTGCAGATCAGTTTTTCAGCAGAAAATCTGTTGTTTATCTCAAATACATTATTTTTTTTGTTACCTTTCCCATCTTCTGTCTGTCTGTTGAGTTTTATTAGACTGTTGCATAATATATTCCACAATGAAAGACTAATCTAGCTGTCTTATGCTACAAGGATAATCATATTGTTCATCTGCAGTGGTATGCCCCTTAAAGACCTTAGTGATTTATGAAATCTGCTATATACGCTACGGCAAAAACAGGATGACTCACCTTAACCTGTCTTGCAGCAACCCTTACTCAAAGTTCACCATAAAATAATGGTCCTCTCTGTACTAGTTAGTCATTTAATTGTGCATTTTCTTGACAGAGTTGTGATTAGCTCATGATAGCTTCTACGGGTTCAGTTATGTGTTAAATATAGGGAGGTACAGCCTTGTGCAGGGCAGGGTGGGTTGATTGTAGGTGTGTAGATAACAACAGTATGAATGTGTGTTGTTCAAAGCTGGAAGGTTTGAGTCACTCCTGTTCATTTTGTGTGTGTGTCTTTCTGTGTGTCCCTTTCTCCAACTCTCCCTTGCTCTGCCCTTTCCTACTTTTTTGTCTGTACCATCATCCCCTTGGTTGTGTATTTATGATGGAAAAGTAGAAAGTTTAAAGTTTTGGACTGGGATTCTAAATGACTCACTGACAACTCTCATGCGCTCCAACATTGGGAGCACATGTTTCAGTTGAAATTCATGTTTCACTCCGCCCTGCTGACAGGAAGGAATATGCATATGAGAGCTGGGAAGTCAAACTTTGTGGTTTATTCCACCGTCTTCAGCAGAACAATAAAGGTCATCCTGAATTCTGACTCAAAAGACTTACTGGATATGCCTACCCAGGGACTGCAGATTTTCTCTAATGAACTAAACTGTCTTGGTCTCCTTCCCTTCCTCCTTTTGTTCCTCCTATTAGATTCAACAAATCTTATTAGGGCTTTTTATAAGATTTAAAGGAAGAGAGAAAGACTCATGAACCCCATTTTAGAAGTAACCAGATCCGTGCCCCCCTCCACTCTCAGTGGTCTGGTTGCCTATATGGTCCCTCCCAGGAAGGATCCCCAGGGATGTTGCGTATGTGCATGGGCTTCCCCCATCACGTGCGCGCAGCTAAACAGCTTATAAACCTCGCCAAGTGACCCCGTGCTCTTCTGTGTAAGGATGTCCCAAGATTCATTGAGAGCTGCACCGTCTCTTGTGATATGCAAGTGGTTTTATGTTTCGATTAAGTGCTCACATAAAGTGGTTTTGACATCGTGTCAGTGCATTATTATTAGATGGTGTACATCTGAGTGGCGGACAAAAAAATATACAGAAATCAATAGAACTGTCTGGCTGCGCCTCCGGTCCCCTTCTCATTCAGCCCAATAACAGAGCTTTGTTGATGTTTGTTGCGAAAGTTTTTCCAGACAACACAAATAAGACTAAATGCTCTAATGACGTATAAGCGCACTCTGTGTGTTTTTTCTCAAGCCCACCACCCTTTGCTGGTTTGTTGCCGTCTGTCCTTTCGGCACGGTGGCGCGTTCCAACCTCCTCATCCTGTCTGCACTATAACCTGCAGCTCTTCCCTCATATTTTCCCCATTCTTGGATCGGAGCCACGGTTCTGACGCATGGCCACATCCGTGCGCCAGATCCGTGCGCTTGAACCGTGCGCCAGACCCGTGCCGAGCGCTTGCGCCGTTTTGGCTGACCAGACAACTGTACATTCACGCTGATCTCGCCCCACGTGCGGCCATTTTTTTTGTTACCCATCGGAGCCTTTGTGGCGTGCGCACTCTTACGACTACAACCCATCCGCTGTGTCCTTCCTCGTGATATCGCAGGAAACGGGAAAGGACGCGACTCCACAACAGAAACTGTGGCAGAATAACGCCTGCCATCAAAGCAGAGCGGGCAAGCCTCCCCTTCTGTCAAACTCTACTGCACCTCCAACACGGCAAAGTGTCTTTGTCTTGCATTTGAATGCCAGCGGATGAATGAATTCAAAATCTTCACATCACAAACATGATAACTAGCCGTGACTTACCAGTGAATCGTGCGTGTGAGTTCGCGGTAGTCCACCGACTGTCCCGGTTGGACATTCAGGCCCCCCTCAGCTGTCTGTCCTGGTCCCGCAGCAGACTACCAGAGAATACGACGCCAATCAAACGGACAAGCCCCGCCCCTTCGACAGGCGTCACACACCGTCGACCAATGGCAGCTGAGGTACAACCCTGGCGGAGTGGATACATTGTAGCATATAGTATTTTCTTTCCAACACATGTCCCACGCGTTCATTCACATAAATACATGTTAGCATAATTTTGTACGTGTTATGTAACGTTAAGCTCTGTGGTAACGCTGCAGAAATGTTCAGGCTGAGACAGGACGCTATAGTTTCAAAGTCTATAAAGCTTTCATAACAGACGACTATCAAAGGCTTATACTTTACAAAAAATGTTTTGTTTTGATTGTTTACACGTTCGGACAACAAATAGACCCTACTTATCTTTAAAGCCACCTTATGACAACACCAGAAGAGATTTACAGCATGCTACAAAATGGCTACTTGAAATTTACCTAGGCCTACATGTTGACTGTATACAATATTAGTATCCCATTATGTAGGCTATGGACAAGCTAAAAACAACAATGTTAGCTAGCTAACGCGACAGTTAACAGCAAATAAAACTGCCATGCCAACTCAATTAATGGGATTAAATTTCCACATTTCCACATTAACTGGGAATATCAGGTCAAAATTTGTCATCACTGGCAGCATACAAAATTTCACCAGACTTGCTACAGTGTCCACATTCATTTTGCATTTTTTTCTGCTGTTCCTACTCAGGAAAAGAAAAGGTTTCAGCTGGAAGAGGCAATAGAGAGTGTGTCTTCGTGGGTCAAGGTTGAGCATTGCACAGGTGTTAATGGTTTAATACATGTTTTATACTTTGGGTAAAATGTTTCCATCATCTCATTAATAGGCCAAAAACTCACTGGGTCCCTCTCCTAATGTTTTTCGTCCTTGGTTATCTCATCTCCATTGCAGACGCTCTTTTGACTGTTTGACTTGTGCTCTCTGGGCCGATTTGATGTCAGGTTGCAGTAGACTAACAACTCGCATAATTACAATAATGCTTCTGGAAATGCCATTTGCTCTTCATTTAGTTCCCAGAGCAGATACTTATCTGTATGGCCACAAGAGAGCGCCATTAGATACCCAATTGGCAGCCTCAAATGGATGTTTTCTGACCAAACAAGCTTTTACTGGTCCATTAATGCGTAGTAGACCCAGTTTAAATGTACTTTTCATGCACTTGGCCCATAATCCAGAGTTACAGAGCCACATTAGCGGATAAAGTCATGCGTTTCAAGTGGGGGATAAGGTGTGGCACTGCAAGTCCAAACTTGTTCTCCTCTTGAGGGCGAGACATCAAGAAAACAGTGTGTGAGATGTGTCAGACCAGCTGTAATAAATATAATGACATCAAGGAAGCATATCAGGACCAGCAGCCTTTCTACTCTGACAACAGGGTGACCCAAATCAAATAATTAATCACACAGAATGTACTGAAGGCCTGTCGCAAAAATGTCAACTGTCAATCATAGCTTCATTTTCACATTTGCTCTGATATTTATCTTGACATTTTGCAAACAAATATTTGACAACTTCTCCACAATGAATTAGTTTGTTTTAAATCAAATGTCATCCAGGTACATTTCTTCAAATAGTCAATCTTTAATAGCACAATTATACAATACAATCAACACGCCCTCCCCCACTTTACTTTTATGTTTCACAGATGAGTCTGAATAAACTATTTACAACTTTATGGCACATAGAAGCAGTTGTGACTGTAGCTGAGGGCTAAGGGGGAGGGGTTAAATAGACGTGGCGGATCAGAGGTAAGGGGGCAGAGGCAAAGTGGTCATGTGGTGTAGGAGGGTATGGAGTGATGCATGTGAAGAGTTCTGAATGTCAGCGGCGGCAGCAGAGGGGCAGCAGTGAAGTGGAAACCAACACTGATGACAGGCATCACCACAATGATGGGTCATATCTGGTGAGAGAGAGAGAGAGAGAGAGAGAGGCAAAGGTCATGGTCAGCTTCCTGTGAGGGTTACAGCGACGTGGAGCTCTTACACTCGCAGTCAGAAACAAACCTCGACTGTGGAAGCGTATCTGTTTCCTTCAACAGCAGCTCTGAGACCAGTGTGTCCAGAATCTCAGGACTGGATCTCTTTCCATACCTTAAAAAAGACAGATGGACACACAGAGAAAGGAGATGAATTATTATTATCCTGACAGGCAAGTTACAGGGCTAAGCACCAACTTGGACCTTTTGGTTTTGAAGTGACAAAAAAAACAGACAGAGAGAGGGACCTTGACTGAACTGAGCAAAGGGAAAATAAATGACTGAAGCTATTACTCTGCATATTCTCATGTCATACATCCAATTATAACGGCAGTGAAGTCTGAACACAGTCAGACCGAGACCCTGCAGGGGCAGACAGGAGTTGCATCACAGGTGGTCATATTTCCCTTTCTGTCTCTCTGATGATAAGCCGTGCCGGCAAACCTGTCCCCCTGGGTGGCTAAACGC
This sequence comes from Acanthurus reversus, assembly GCA_029823135.1. NCBI lineage: Eukaryota > Metazoa > Chordata > Actinopteri > Acanthuriformes > Acanthuridae > Acanthurus > Acanthurus reversus. Next base: position 18,623,233 of record JAPXVT010000009.1, read on the forward strand.
CTGCAGCAGCATCCAAGTCCCTGACATTCAGTAGAAAGCTAAAAGCTGTGGGTGATTGGATACAGGATGCCGGCAGTGGAAGTCATTTCTCCTCAGATCTTTTTTCTACAGGTGGTAAATGGGCAGCAGGTGTTCCTGAGGAGCTGCAGGCAGACCTGCAGGACTGGCAGCGCCGACAGGCGAAACTTTAGGACTCGTGGATTTGCTCCCTGTTTTGTTTGATGTCAAATTGTTGTGCTTTATTGTCACATTATTCTGTCAAGATCATAAAAGAAAGTTTTGTTGACTGGTCGGATGACAGAGAAGAAACAGAAGAGATATTTCATCACATTAAATATATAATTTTTTGTAAAACCGACGAGCTGCTGGCCATGTTAATAAAAAAAACCCAAAACATCAAAAATGAAAATCCTGCCTTCCTAGCACGCAAAAGTTGGAACTGGCACAGCATTTGGGGTGATGGGAGAAAATGGTTTCAGCTGGCAGATTAAACTGAAGCATCACTAAACTTACCAGCATGATTTATGTCATAGCAGTCTCCTCATTACATTCCGTTGTTACAAATGTGTTGAATCGGACATAATAGAATTAAAGTCCCTAGTATGTCACTTATAGAATTATAGGTCTATAACTGAATAACGTGGGGAAGCTATCAGCAAGTGGACAAATACCAATCCAGATATAATGAAGAGACAAACTGTTGAAAAGTATTCTTTAATATAAATTAAAACCTGAAACCAAATGAATTTCAACCCTGGTAACAAACTTTCAGTTTTTACTTTAAATGTTTAGTTCAACAGATATGACATTTGACATGTGCTTAAGAAAGCACAATAATCCTATGATTATAAAAGATAATGTTACAGAATGAAATAAACAAAAACAATACAATGATAGTAAATAGAATAAAATGAATCATTTTCTATTGTCTTTATTTACATGTGGTTGTCTGTTCTGTTACCCTGTTTTATATTGTTGCTGAGAGGTGTAATTAGTCCTCCTACCTCTGTCTTGTGATGAGGTTGATGTAGTGTCTCAAGGCTGAGTAGTACTTGGCCAGCTCCTCCGCCGGGGCGTCCTCCCCAGGGTTCTCCGGTTTCACCGGGTAACCCTCCGTCAGGGCGCCGAGGCAGAGCAGCGCCCACAGCAGGAACCCCAGAGTCCCCAGCCAGCTCACCAAGTTAGGATGCATCTGAGCGCGCGAAGGAGAAGATGTCAGTCCATTTCATTGGACACTTGTTCCTCCCTGCTATTTAAATCCCCCCTTTCCGTTTTTAAATGACATATTAGTATTTAATAATCTGTAATGTAATGCTGTTCAGCTTTGAATACGTTGCGCGAGGAATAAATAAAATGTTGGTAGAAGTAAAAAAAAACGATCAAACATGATTAGTAGTGATAGATTTCCAATAACTTGAACTTTTGCTGATGCTTAGCCTGCAGATGTCAAATCAAAGAATCAAAGGAGGCTTTAAAAGAGTTTGATCATTTCAAGTTAAGGTGTTTGTAAATCAAATTTGAAGGCACTTACATTTCCCAGAGGGTCGCAGGGAGATTCGCGCGCTGTCCTGTGGCGTCTCTTCTGCTCTTCAGAGCGCGCGCGGTGGGTTTTATATCTGTGTGCGCAAGAGGCAGAAAAACGCGTCAGAGCTGCGCTCCGTTTAGCGCAAGTCTCTGCCTTTCTTCGTGTGAACGTCACTGCTGATGCAGTCATTAGTGTGTTTTTAATAGAAGCTGATTAAATAAAATTTCAAAGACGTGAAATAAAAACATAAACCAAAAGTTTATGAACCCTGTTTTCAATGAGACCAAGAGGGATTTGGGATGATTTATTTATTCATTTATGTAGGCCTATATTTAAAAATGTGTCAATCCAGCAGCTACAATTACATTTAAGAATACTAACCAAAATGACAGCTAATGTCCCTACAAACATAGAAATGCAGCAAAAATGCATAAAGAAGTTCAATACAAAGTCATTAAGTGACATCTAATGTAATATTCTCTTGGGAAATATGACTTAACTAAGTTACTTTAATGAAACAAACGTTATATTCTCAATGCAGGTGTTTGCACGTACTGTAAACACATACATGGCACATATACACCCTCTAAGTAACTGTTGAATTCAAACACACACTGTCAAACAGATTGATACACACATGCTGAGTGCAATGTTTTGGTGTTTATAAGGCTTCTCTGAGAGGAAGAAGGGGATAAATTATTTCTCAATCAAGTAGTGATTCTTCTGCATAATGAGATCAATAATCCCATCTGAAATCACAAAAGAATGGCAGTAATGTTACACTGTGGGCGAACTTCAGATGAGGCTTCTTCAGGCGGCCTCCGTACCCAAAAGCTGCTCCTATGACGACGCCTCGGGAGATCTCGAGTAAAAAGATCTCTATCAGACTCCTATGTGCATGAGCCCTTTTTTGACATGCTGTTTGACTGAATCAGTGTAATTTCATTTTGCAGTTCACTCCATCAGATGGAGAGAAAGGCTGGGACACTCAATGTGAACAAAAGGCTTAAATGTGAATATCGAGACATGTCACTCAAAGAAGAGCCCGATCTCCTAGAAACCCACTTAATAAGAAAACCCAAATAGCACTTCTAATGAATCTGTATCACTAAGTGCTTCATTTACCTCCCATTCATAATCCTTTTGTGTACCAGCTTGCAGCCATATAATCTATCAAAATCAGTATTCTTCAGCAGTGCTGCTTTTTAAGTTGCTGCAGAGGATGTGTTAAGGGCTTTTTGTGTTACACAGGATGCTAAGAGGGAGATGAGGAATGAGACACAAGTGAGGGAACATGGAGAGCAAAGTCATGATCGAATCACGCTGATCACAGGCAGGAATTAGAACTTCTAGTCCTCTTCAGGGGAAACACACACACACATTTAGTGACTCGCTGCAATAGTTATAACACCTTTTTTAAGCAAACAGCTTGAGCCCCACATATGAATGTTGAAGTGCATGTGTTATGAATGTAGCAGATGTATAAAAGCATATGTACAAAGTTGAGAGGTCAGTTAGTGTTTGCTTAAAATAAGACAGTAAAGTGACTTTAAACTCAATATGATCATTAGGCATAGATGAATCAGCCCCAGTGTTTTAGACCCAGGTGACGTCTTAAGATGTGAGAAAATGTTCCTCTTCTGAATGCACAACTCATCGATCCTTGAAGCAGATAGGCTAAAATAGAAGAGGCCATGTTGGGTTACACTCATGTGAGCCAGGAACAAACAACACAAGGAGTCTTCAGTGCTTGCAGCTGTGTCAGGCTGTGCTTACTTACAGTGGTTTACGGAGCTAAATGCTAAGGCTGGCCTCTCAACATGTTTAAAATGACTACCTATTGCTACAACTTAGCATTAGAATACTAAAGCTAACATGCTGATGTCAAGCTGGCAGCTTTATTGTTTACCACCTTCAATAAATGTGCCAACGTGCTAACATTGGCTAATTAGCACTAAATACAAAGTATAGCCTAGCTAAGACGTAACATGCTTTATTTTATAGGTTTAAATTTCTACCTGCTCAAGATAACAGTGGTCACCAAACTTTGTATGTGCCAAAGTTTACAACAATCCAACCAACAGATGTCGAGACACATACCCATAAACATCAACATCAAGGCGACGCCAGAGGGAAAGTAAGGAGGATTTATTATCTGGGAACCATGATTGTCTGTACTAACCTTTATACAAATCCATCCACCTGATGTTGAGATGCTGTATTTTTTTGCTCGTTAATGTATAAGTGAGAGCCTTGATCTGCTGGTGGATCTTACAAGAAAAGTCAGAGGATCACCAACCACAGTACGATTCATCTTCTGGTGGACCTGAACGTCTGTTATTTCATCACAATCAATCAAATTGTCAAGGCTTTTCAGTCTGGAGGAATGTTGTGTACCGACTGACGAACCTTCATTAAACAACCATCCGTTTTTTAACAACCATGTTTGCAGCCATTCCAGCAGCATGGATAAAAATTAAGGAGCAAAAATGCCTAATGAACCTTGTTTGCAAAAGTGGCATTAATTTCAGTTTACTCTTAAAGTACTTACAGGCTCTTGATTTCATCCTCAGGTTAAACAAAATATTGAAAACACAGTGTATGAATTCCCAACCAAATATGCTCACACAGTAGATTAACACACAGAGACAAATTCATGCCTTTCGGGATGCATCTGAGCTTTTTAAACAGGTTGGAGTCAAACAACATTTAAATCGTCAGAAAGAGAAGCTTAGTGAACAGTTAAACTTTGGGGGAAACAAATTTTTAAAAAATCATGAACACACTCTT
>JAPXVT010000009.1:18722320-18733923 GCA_029823135.1 Acanthurus reversus
GCTCCCGCGTTGCTCATCTAAACCACTGCCACCTGCCTTACGAATTCCCAGATCAGGAGCTGATTCAGAGGAACAAGATCCGGATTGCAGACACCTGGATGGACGCATACAGGAAGATCTTCTATAGGAGAGACACACTCGCTCACTTCATCAGGCAGGTGTGTACGTTTGGTCAGGGGATTTGTTCAAAAGATTGGTTGTTTAGTTGAGTTTACCACAAAACCCCCCCCCAAAAAATCTAAGGACATAACTTTTTTCTTTTTGTGCAGTCTGAGAGCCCTAACGTAACAGAGCGTCTGCGGCTTAAGAAGAGTCTGGGATGTAGGAACTTCCACTGGTACCTGACGACAGTTTATCCACAACTTTACATCCCACAAGACAGACCTGCACTGTCAGGCGAGGTAGCACACACACCCATCCACACTCACACACACAGTGTGTCTACTGCACACTGATGGACATGACAAACTGAGCTCTCCAATTTGTGCCTGTTTGAAGCTGTACAATGTGGGCACTGGCAGCTGTGCCGACTACCCTGGGGGCCATGGACTGCAGGGAGGGGCCATGAACATAGCACCGTGCAGTGGGACGGGCAGCCAGGTAATCATGACAACAGTTGTGAAAGTGGAAGACAGAAAGGTAACACACAGTGGCAAAGATGATCTCTCTTGTCATCGCAGCACTGCGAACTAAACTCTGAGTTCGAAGTGCGGTGGGGTCCCATGGGGGCTTTGTGTTTTGACGCCAGGGGAGAGAGGGTGGTCTTATCTCCGTGCCCCACACACCGACCAACCACCAGCAGACTCCGGTGGAAGTTCATAAAGGCAAGGCAGAGAATAAAATTTTTATGTTGTGTAGCTGAAGAGATACATGTGGTCCCGGTGGGCGTTTGGCTTACCTCGTGTGTCTGCTTCCTGCCTCAGCTGAGCGGCCAACTCGTCCACCAGCAGTCCCAGCTGTGTCTGGAGGCCGTGAAGGAGGGAACACTCCCACACAGCAGCCCAGGAGAAGCCAGCACTCACACTGGAGGTCTCTTCTTGCGTCCATGCACACATCATCCCCGACAACAGTGGCATTTTGAGCAGCTAGTAGCTCCTAAAGGTGCCTGATGCAGATAGCCAGGGCACTTTGAATAGTAGCATACAGTAGTGAAATGGTGTAGAAAAAAGCACAAATTTAAATTTTTTTTGCTCCACTTTGCCACTTGGCCTTTCTGTTCCTGTTTTAAGGATTGCAAATACAATTTATCTTGTTAAATAATAAACAACAGATTATCTAAAATCATAAGATATGCAAGATATGATTTTGTTGGATGAAACTGCGTATTGTATTGTATTCATGTACATTCAATTATGTACAGATAAAAAGATATATAGAGAAAATGAGCCTCACTAATTTTTTTACAGCAGTAGGCATAAATTCTTTGATGTCTGTGTAAATATTTGTGCCCATTTCTAAAAGATAAACGTATTAAGGTGACACAACCACATTTAAAACTAGCAAATCTCTATTAACTTCAGGTGTGGGTGGGGTGGAAACTATGAAAGAAAATCTGAGATAGCATCAAAGATCGGTCTGTATTTTAACTCTCCAGTTATGTTGTCACAACTTGGATGTTTCCCCCAAACTTGGATTTACCTACAGTAGATTTTTAACTAATATACCACCACTGCGCTTGCCTTTTTTCTTTCCCTATGAGATATGAGACATTTTGTTCATTTTCATGAAATGTTACAGGAAGTAGCTGAAAATGTGTGACAACATTAGTTTAAAAGGAAGTCTGTGTCAAAACCCTTCACACTAAGATTCAAACCAGGAAGGCAGCACTCTTAAGAAACTATTTTTCATCTAGCAGCTTTCACACATCCTATAATGTTTTTATATCCTGTTTCAACGTGAATGGCAGTGAGCGGGGTTTAAAAATGCAGCTTGAGATCTACTAAAGTAAACACATGGTCGAATTTAAAAAGCAACATTTGTAAAAGATAGGTGCAATCTCTGTTAATGGTGAGAAGTAGAAAATAGAGTATGGTCCTTTAAAGTAAAGTTAGAATAAAAAACAGGGTAATTAGAAAACATTTTCACAGTCGGGTTTGTAAAAAGGAATCAGGGACAAACACAGAACAACTTCAGGTCAACACATAAGCATGCTAGTTTATCTTTTTTACGTCATGCTTGTCTGGGTCTATTTTTCATGGTTTGGGCAACGGTATAATCACAATTAAGTGAAGCATACAATGACTTTTAAGACAGGACTATATTTAGATTATTGTGGTAACAGTTTGGAAGAGGCTCTTTCCTGTTAAGACATGACAACACTCCTGCGGTTCCAGCAACTTGTGGACACCAAGCGCAGCAGATTACTGGATGTGGTCAAAACATATAGGTGTCTACATACTTTTGGGCATGTTGTGTAGTTCTACAGGAGACATGTTGCATAATGTTGCGTGGTACTTTCACTTCCTCTGTTGATAAGATGTCTGGTATTTATTCACATTTTGACTTGTCACTGTAAAAAAAAACAAAAACAGGAGCCAGTCATGTAATTAACGATGGCTCTGCTCTATTCAAGAGTCATGACAGTTAGCCGGATTGCATGACAGCGGGATCCTGAAACCATAGCAACTGAAAGGAAATCAGCTATTATAAGTTTTATGCCTACTATTATAATTGCCACCCTCTATAAGGCTCTCATCAAAATAAAGAAGCTTCCGCTGTCAACAGCAGAGGGAGCCACATCCCTTTAGAATCAATTCCAAAGCCCCAAAGGATCACTTTGTTATCGTTACACATGAAATGCTTTGCCATGTGGTTTGGTTATAAGATTTTGCATCATCAAAACAGTCTTTGGTTGCAGTTAACATAATTATGCTGTACAGTAAGTCTAACATGTGATAGCAATGTCCTGAAGTGCATGTGACTGAGGGGAACGGATGCAATCTAAACCTGTGATTAACGTCCAGACAATCGTGTCGTGTGTTTTCTGCGTCCCAGTATTTACCGTTAGGCTAACCAGCGCAGTCAAAACACATGGAGGTGTGTGTAGAGCTCGAGGTTAGCTGCTGCTCAGTGTAACTCTCTCCATGCCTGCAGGGATTGAGTGCTAATAACTGCCTGTACTTTGTCACATTAATGCTCATCTTAACCCATGGAGCACTTAGCCCAGTCAAGTACACAACACCTTTTTAATAAAAACCAGTCATATGGTCTGTCTGCAGCTTCGAGGCATAGGTCAGACATCAGGACAAACAACATGTTTTTGATTCGTATGTCTGCTCCCAGTTACATAACTACAGTATAAGCTGAGCTGTTGTGAAAGAGAGGAAACATCTCTCTGCTTTGGGTCTTCGTGGCAAGAGGTCACAGGCTCATTGTTTGGCTGATTTCACGGTGAAAAGCAAAGCCATGTTTGCCCAGAGGATGTAACGTGTAGAAAAGTGAAAGACAAAACCAGTGGCAGGGCAGGAAGTTTCACCCTTATGTTCTTAAACAGCTGAGAAAGTCTTAACTTTGTTGTGCAGGATTGATAGTAAATGCCTTTTACTAACTGATGGAAATTTCTTGAGAGTATGATTTTGAATCAGTGATGTTTTAAGCGTTGTGAGTGAAAAACAACTATTCAGTTGGAGACTTAAAGGACCATACCGGTCTATTTTTGACTTCTCACCATTAGTGGAGATCACCATTATCTTCTACAGATGTTGTTAAAGTTCAACCATGTGTTTACTTTAGTAGATCTCAGACTGCATTTTCAAACCCAATTCACTGCCATTCATGTTGAAATATGTTGAAATATATAGAAACACTACAGGACACGTGACATATGAGTAATTCACCCTTCTAAAGATCACGTCTGTGTTTATTTGGCCAAAAATTGCTGAGCGAAAGAGAGAGGGGAGCTGTTGAGACAAAAGTCATAACGCCTGGAAAAATAGTTCCTCACAAGTGCTGCCTTCCTAGCTCGAATATTAGCGTGAAGAAGGATTTTGACACAGACGTTCTTTTCAACTATCGTCACCCATTTTCAGCTACTCTCTATAACATTTATAGAATATGGAAAAATGTCAACCACAATCTATCTCATAGATAACGCTATCTTGGGAAAAATAGGTGTTGTTTATGTAACTTAAGTGGTCGAAGTTGACAAAGGACAATGACATGTAGAAACACTGGTATGGTCCTTTAACGGTTCTTATTAATTGATGACAATTAATGACAATTACCTGTGGGTAGGTTTAGGTTAGTACAAGAAAACAATTATCCCTAATCGGAGACCCCAGTTTTACATCATGTTTAATTGCAATACATTTTGATTTGAGATTACACTGCTTTTTACACTAATTTGTTTCTTAGGGAATTACTTTTTGGCAAATATGAAGAATATACAACATGAACGTGTGCAACCCAAAATATTTTCTTACTTGATGTTGTAACAGCGCTTTGTGCTTCATGAGGGTTACTACTTACCCCAGTTTTGGCACCTTTAAGTCAGAATAAAGGGGGAAAAAAAATGAAAGGTTAAAAAAAAGAATCTGTAAAAAAAAAAAGTTCCTTACTTCTGCAGTGATGATTCATGCATCAAGCCTATCCCACTTGTCAGCACCCTTTTGCAGCCACACAAATAGAAAGTAAGTGTGAAAATAAAAAAGACATTAAAGTGAAAAAGTACCTGAGACTAGAAGTCTGACACCCATATTGAAAACTCCTGTCTCTGACTGTTTCTCTCTGTGGCCTAAATCCTTGATAAGATGTGTGAAAATGTCCCACTAGAAGACATAATAAGTCACTAAAATAATCTCAGTCGATCACTGTGGTCTCACTTACGTCTCAGCTATAAGTCAAGTCAAAATGGTAAAGCAACAATCTTCATGACATGTTTGTTCAAGAAGGAATACAGTTGATAGGTGGTAGTTATGACATGTGGTAATCAAAGGAGCTGTCGTGACGTGGCAGCAATCCCATTTCATACAAATAAGACAGGCACTCACCTTTACATATGTTGTAGTTATTCCTATTTGCTATAAAATGGGAGAAGACTGGGAACTATGGGAACGTGGGGAGAAAATAAAGGAAACACAAAGAGTTTTCTTTTAACATTCAAAAGATTTATTGTATTTATCTCAATTTGTTCAAATGGTTTTATTTATCACGCTGAACCACTTAAGATGTACCATCTTTTATTTGAGGGGCTCTGAGATAATATCACAATCTCTACCAAATAACACAGAGTGACAAAATAAATATGAAATACAAATATAAACACAACCAAGAAAAGACAATGTCATGTTATAATTTATGATTTTTGGGGTCACGATTTGATTCAAACTCAATTTTTGATTCAAAGCGATTCTTGATTGAATAAACACAAACATAAACATTATTTTTAGTTTTCACTTCAGTGTGCCAAACCATTCGCTAGTGTCCTGTAATTAGTTTTTTTTTAAAAAAAAATTAATTTATTGACATGCCCTTAATATAACTTTATCGTTACGAGGTACATGCTAAAAATAAATGGACAAACTGCAGATTTTTAATTGTGTAACTTTGATTAGCACCAATCATCTTGCTTGAAACCGTATTTCTACAGTAGCCCAGAATAGACAAACCAAATCTGGATCTGCAGATGGCCTTAAGCTTTTTTTTATGAATTCCTGCCCACTGTAAGTGCTCCTCCCCATTTGGCAGAGGAGGTCGGGTGGATGGATATTCAGTCAGGTGCAAACTGTAACTTCACCTCTAGGTGCCAGTAAATCCTACACACTGTACCACTGACCCCTTTTCGACCTGGCATTAAAATGTTTTTTTTTTCATGATCAGATTGCGATCACATCAGGCTTTATCACATGAAAATACAGGTGTACATGGACTCAAAATGCATTAAGGTGGGATTGTGATCTGATCTGTCAAACTGCCTCTTAAGATGGTCAGGGATGCGCTGTGATCACATTGAACACAAGTGTAAATGCAAATATGTCCTCGGTCCACTTACAACTGTGCCCCTCTGTCAAGGCTCGTCAAACTGTCGGAGCATGTGACAAAAACAAGTTATTGTTAAAAGTGCCACAGACAAAACGTTTAAACCATGAAAAGCTTGAAATCCACAGAATCAGCCTGAAAATGAAGAAGACTTTTAGTAAAGCATAGCCATTTAGGTGTGGGACCCTCGACAAAGCTGGCAGGTGCTACAGTATGATTGGTCAGTTTGCATTCGAGGTGGAGCTTAGTGAAGGTGGAGGTAAAAAAAAATGGACGCACAGAAGAAGAAAAAGAGGATGTGAAGTTATGTAGAGCTGGGGAGCGATTGGAAAGCAATCCGATCTTAAAATGGACACTGGAGACACAAATCAATACCAGTGGTCAAGTACTATCTCATTGCAATCCAATCACAGAAAAAGCACTTAATGCCAGGTGTAAAGAAGGTCTTTAATTTCAAGAAACTGAAATCTCTCCACCTATCTCATGCAAATGACACATTCTGTCTGCAGTCAAATGCTCCTTTCCCTGAGACTTCTTTTTTGTAACAGTACTCCTTCCTGACCTCAAACTGTCCTCCCTCTCTGTTGCTGCACCTCATGGCTGCCCTCCTCCACCCTGTGTCTCCCATCTCATCTCAATGAGGGAAATGGAATAAATACAGTAAACACCCACATGAAACACTAACGGCCACTGGACACGTCGCATTCTCATCGGCCTCTTTGTTCCCTCTTCCTCTTTCCTACCACACACCAAAAACACACACATACATGCACACACTTCTTCTGGGACACTAAGATGAATGTGGTGCAGGAAGCTGTGGCCTCTTTATGAAGATCCATGGGGCTATTTCACCAAGGACAGAGGTGGCTGTACTTACTGTGCGTGCCTTTAAGAGCCTTGGGTCCTCTGTACACACACACACACACACACACACACACACACACACACACAGTTGTTTCCAGTGATTCGTAATGTGCTTGTTGTGCAATTAGATCTATGTGAATGGTCCTCAGGAGTTGCCACTGACACTGAGCAGAGATTAAGTGCATTAAAATGTGACAAAAACTCAGCTTACGACAGCAATTAAGGTCAGAGACAAAAAGGGCTTTTGAATGTCTGGTTTAGAAAGTTGCTGGTGGCACAAACACTTCGTAAGGACAGTCACCTTTTAAAGTGATACTTGACAAAATTATGTTCTGTAGGCCTATATCAATTACCCACCCTTAGATGTCTTGAATTGAAGAATGTCTTTTTTCCTCCCGGCGTTCCTCCACGGTACACAGGTGATTCAAGAAATGCTGGTAACTTCCTTTTGCTGGAAGCCCAAAAAGATACACTTTTCAAAATGTCAAAACTATCTAAAAATATCCATCCAAAACTCTCAAAAACTTTGTGTGGTATAATCCAAGTCTTTTTTTTATCATGTGTGATGCTCAGTACTTCCAAAACCCCTTGCTGGCTAGGAAGCTATTAAATCCAACACGTCTGGTTCAATGATCCATGTTGCATGTTATGGTTATTTTAAACATCAGTGTACTATGGCTAGAATGCATGCCAAACCAAAAACGGCTGAAACTCCTCTCTCTAATTTTGTTCACTTATCCTTATGTTGTTTTCTTCAAAAATACTATGAAGTTATCCCAAACTCCAATGAAAATGGCTGGTGCAGAAAAAGAAGTGTTTCTGCAGTTTTTGGCGGAAACATTTATTTGAGGTGGAGAACATCAACATTTAGAATATAGAAAATTTGGGGTGGGGGTGGGGGGGTTGGTGGCTCAGCTTGTGGAGTGGGTGCCCCATATGCAGGGGCTGTGTGTGGGCTCGCTGCAGCAGCCCGGGTTTGGTTCCAGCCTGTGGCCCACTCTCTCTCCCCCATTTCTTGTCCACTCTTAAGCTTTCCTGTCTAAAAAATAAAACCACCATCCCTCCGCCTTGTCTGAAAGTGTTGTTGTGTAAATGGATAAAAGTTTATGGATTTTGCATTGCATGATAATTTGATGTAAGCTTTAACTTTTAATTCATTGTTTCTCTTATTAGACCATTTAAATGTATGTTTATGCTTTTTAAGAAGCAAGGTGGCAAGCACCAGTTCCCAAATCTCATGAGAGTGTGTTGCTGATACAGAGACAGGTCTTGAACAAAGTTAATAATCTCTGATGTGTGTGTATGAAAAATGCCATTTTTGAATCAGAATGTTCGGAAGACATGTGTCTTGCGAGAAACGGGTCCAGTATGTACCTTGGTAATATGTGATCAAGTTCATTTTTCCATTCTTCCCGTTTCCTAAAGGGGCGGGGCCACGTGAAACCCATGTGACACTGATACAGGAAATGGATGGTCAGTGGGAAGTCTCACTTTCTATTAACCATCTCTGAATTTAGTGGCTTTCTGGCCCAAAATTAAAGGCTTCTCCATAGGCTTCCAGCAAAAGTGAGTGACTCTCGTTTTTTTAATCACCTGTTCACCACGGAGGACCACTGGGAGGGAAAAAATGATTAAATTCAAGAGCCCTTACGATGAGTAATTAATATTCAAAACATAATTCCTACCAGTCCATACAGTGAACTTGTTTACAAACTGTTTTCATTCATTTCTTGTCACATTTTTCACCATTTAACGAATGAAAATATAGTATTAGCTAACTCCTGAGCTGAAAACAGTATATGACTCTTTATGGTCATCATTTGTTACTTGTGTCTGCTGTTTGATATTGTGCAGTTAGTGAACAGGGAGATAAAAACAGCTGCCTGCACTGGAGAACCATCAAAACTGTAAAGACAGCTGCACAGAAGAGAGCTGCAGAATCAGGTGAGAGATCTCTGCTGGACGTTTTGTCTGTCTGTGATGTGGTGGTTGTTTTTGTTTTGTTTCGTTTTGTTTTTTTAGTCGAAGGGAGGATTTAGACCAGCCACTGATACTGAACAGATATTCAACCGAGTGCAAAGTTATGACATTTTAAATAACTCATAAATGTGATGGCCTGTCTAAAAAAGTACATAAAGCACCCATAAAAAAGACTCGATAATTTGGGGTTTAGCTGACAAATAGATGCTTAAAAGACTATGATGTTCATTTACAGACAAGAAGTGCATGCAGACACGGAGTCCCTGCAGTGGTCATCTAACCACAAGGTTTACAGGCCTTAGCAGTCGCAGATTAAATAGATGAAAAGAAAAGCTGCTAGTCCAGGTTGTAATGTCTATTCTTTGCTAGTCATCCTGGAAAAACACATCATCACACAACAGAATGAAAAGGTACATCATGTTAGGATGTCTCACAGTGGTCAGTGCCAAATGTCCACATTCATGCTTTTTGTCTTCCTCCATAAATTTGCAAGTATTTTAGTCCAGACCTTACAAACAGGCACCCTTACATCACTATTACATTACCACAATGAAAGACAACTATGACCAGAACTTTACACGGAGCTGATTCTCCACTCTGCTGCTTTAAAATGCCAGATTTCTCTCTGACAGGTGAGCAACAAAAGAGGTAATTTAGCAGCTGCTCCAGAGTCCTGACTTGATGGGCATAACTGGACGTACACCTCTCAGAGAAGAAACCACCATTAATCTCCACTTCTGACATGGGCATTGTTCTGCCAGTGCTTCCACCACCACCCTCACCACCACTTGTACCATTGCACCCAGGGGAGCAGCTCAGACTCATTTATCAAACGCAGAAGATGTCCTGCAAGCTCCCCCCTCCTCCCTTCCTGCTTTACACCGATGCAAATATAACTATTTGGATGTGCAACAGCGGCCGCTGTCTCACTCAGAGTGGAACAGATAAATGTAAAGCCCTTGTGTGGAGAGCTTTTCCTCCTTATTTTACATGTGTACGTGTGCTCTCACAGCTGCACACAGACACACACACACTCCATATTTTTGGACGTGCACGTAATGAGAACCACACACAAGTCGGACCGCACACGTTGAGACCCAAACATTACGTGTCCTTGGTTCAGCACACAGCTCAGTCTCTTTTCTTTAGCGGGCAGCCTATCAGATCTCAATGAGGGCTGAATGGAGGCTCCACACAACAGCTGGAAGATTTCAACATATCTCCATTATGTTTGTGGAGATGAAAGGAGAGAAATGGACAGATTTGTATTACCTGAGAGAGAATTTCTCACCTCCTGCACAGCGATGGTGTTTTTCAGCGCTGAAATCTGGGGCGAGGGACAAGTGAAGAGGCTCTTTTCACTGGGACAAAGTGCTCATTTGAATGGAAGAGTGAGTGTGCGTGTGTGTGTGTGTGTGTGCTCACAAGGCTTTTCTGTGCACATTCAGATAAAAAGAGTGGACAGGGATAAATAGTTGCTCTATGTGGGTCAGGGCCATCATTAAATAATCTGAAAACAGTGGATTAAACAGCCACAATAGACTGAATTTGAAACAGAGTTAATGTATGTTAAATATAAATATGAATGCTCATACATCAACAGCCCACATCCCACATCTTTTAGCATCCTTTTTCTTGTTTAAGCATTTATGTTGCACTTTCCCTCATTTCCATCTCTATTCTATCACCCTCTTCATCCCTCTGAGTCAGACTCAACTTTACTCAAACGTCAAAGGAGTTGGGAAAAGTAAGAGTATGAAGGGGGAAGGCAAATGGGCCTGAGTCTGCTAATGGCAGATTATGGGAAGTGGTGAATATAAGATGAGTTACGAAGCAGGTGGATAAAACTGGCATAAACAGCCAGGATGAGTTTTTCGGTACACCATTAAATATGGATGGGTTGTCAAGACCCCGGGCTAAATACCTGCATTCCCACAGATGTGCTGCAGGCACTGTTAAATACACAGATAATCATCATCAGAGCAAACACGCCCCCACCCAGCTGTCCGTCTCTTCTTTGTAAAACACATAAGAAACCAAGTGTTGAATATAAACACACATATATTCAATTTCACTAACATCAATGTAACCTCTAAGATCATTCCCATAGTCCACGCATATGCTCATAAACACACAAAGACAATGACACAATTGTATTGTTTAACTCCATCAAGCATATCTCACCTGCATACATGTATCTCCCTATCTCCACTTCCACACACACATGAACACACACACACATATACACACAGTGGAGCAGCACCTTGCAGCTGGACCTATGACAGATGTGTCAATGTGATCGGTACGGCACACATACTTACTCACTTTTCACCTCCCGCCCACGTCACCTGTGGGACATGACAATTGCCGCGCTTTCACCTCAGATGAACCATAGCTGCAGCTTATGAAAGACACGCACACACACGCACACACAAAACAAACACACACTATTATAAACAGAGTGTGGACGAGAAACAGTCTTGCCTGACAGAGATCTGGCATTATTAGCTTTGTGTGTTTGTGTACTTTTGTGTTGGTGTATGAGGAGTTAATAAGCAATTTAGCAACACATCAGATGCAAATCAATGACATGAATATAGGCTTGAATTGTTTACAATACTGTTGTAATAATTTCCAATTCTTTACATTTCTTTCTCGACCAGTTCTCTTTTTTTAATTAGGCTATAAGAGTCACACAACAACCCATATATCAGACATTATTCAGCATAAACAGCTTAAAAGCTCTCTGTCTGTGCTATTGGTAACATCAAAAATCCATTATG
>JAPXVT010000009.1:18793413-18805613 GCA_029823135.1 Acanthurus reversus
ACTATTACTTTGGCTAAAATGCTACTAAATCCAACATATGCAGTACAAAGCTTCCTGTCATGTGCCCGGCCAAACGCGATCATTAGAAGCTCTTGAGCTTAAATGATGTATCCTGCCTCCCTGTTTTGAAAGTATTAAGCTTACAATACGATAAAGAATACTTGGATTATACCACACAAAGCTTTTGAGATTTTTGGTCGGACGTTTTAAGATTTTGATGTTTTGAAACTGTACCTCCATAGACTACCTGCAAAAGCAGCTAAAGTGAGCGGCTCACACTTTTTGGAAAAAATCAGTTTAACATGGAATAATGCTGGAGGAAAAAAGTGTATTTTTCTCTTCAAGAGATCTAAGTGTGTGACTGATACACCAAAAATAGTTTTGCAGTGAAAAATTACTTTAATAATTTCGTCTGATGGATAAATTAATCACCCTGCTGCCTTGTGACAGTTAGCAATAGCCTAACGTTTATAAAATCAACATACTTAACAAATTGTAAACACTTAAGAAGTTCATTAAGAATACAAATTTCCTTCTCTTGTCTAAAAACCTCTAATAATAAAAACACAGTTCTTCCACAACACACAGTTACTGACCTTCCTTCTTGTCCTCTTGGATGGTTTTGGCTTTAGTGTCAGTGATGTCCTTAAATGAAGCCAGAAAGAGCACCACGTCTCCTTTCTCGTTCTTAATTGGCACAATGTCCAGCAGGCACCAGAACAGCACCGCTGAAAGAGAAAACACTCATTAACACTCTGATAAGGCATCTCTGGCCATACTCAGACCGTATACTACAATATGTGTGTATAACCAGTGTGTTTTTATGTGTGTGTGTGTGTGTGTGGGTGTTTGTGTAGAGCAACAGTTTCACAGATTCCTAGACTTATTAGTGAGGCTATCTGCAGCTGGAAGTCCCTCTGGAGAAGCGGAGTCTTTAAATAGACCAAGATGTCGTTCCCAGGGCACAGCGAGAGATGAACCCATCTCTGAGGTCCCATCTCCTGCTAAATAGATTTCTTTTCAGAGAAACTGCAGGTCAACATGTGTTTCTGCACCAGTGATGGTGTGCTTCTGCTGACAATGTATCAATTTTATGAGCTACATTTGTCGTGAAGCCTTTATAGGACGCTGATTATACTTTAATATAGAAAATGCCCAAGTGTATTGCAGCAATTTGTGTCATCACATTATTCTTACAGTTGCTATTTTTTGTTTTAACAATGGATTTATTGGCTTTGTGTATGTAAAAGAGGTTGCTTGTAGCAGCAATCCCACAGTTAATTATCTCCAGGCTCTGCAGTTACAGTCTCCTCCTCAGAGCATTTTTGGGTCTTGAGGCTCGTCTTTTTGGCTCAGTTTCACTGTTCTCATCAACCTCGTTTCCACCAGCAAGTGAACGTGGTGGAGCAACATGCAGCTGAGGATCCGGATACTCTTTTCAGGAGTTTGTGGGGACCAAAGCAGAGCTATAATGAGATCCCAAATGGATGATAACATGGCTCCCAAACCTGCTGGATGTTAATAGACAATTTTTTACTCACAAGTTTTTCAGATTAATCGACAACGTTGACAGTCTGACTCTGCTTTCTCATGAGCATCAGTTGTACTTGTTGTATAATGATGATATAAAACTGGCTAATGCTGAAGTACTCTGACAAGCTAAATGTGAGATGCTAACAACATGGCCTCTCCCCTTGAACCAGCGTTGAATTCCTTACAGGTCATTCACATTAAAAGCGCCACAAATATCTTGCGATTTAGAGAGGCTGAAAGGTTTTGGTCATTTTAATGTTAATCAAATAATCTCATCAAATTTAGTTTAATAGACCTACGCATCATGTTTAACATACACATACACACCATGTTGGACATATGCATGGACTGGTGTATTTTTTGAGGGTGGGCGTTGTTTCATCAAAGGGTAGAAGAGTGTTTTTGCATCCAAAACTTCAAAGCTTAATCTGGATTGAAGAAATGTAATCTTGTCCAGATGGTAACCCAAGATCCGCAAAATCTTTCACACATGGCTCAGCACAAACTTCATGAAGTCAGGTGACGTAGTGGGCCTATAAGAAGTAACAAATTTCATGTAGGGAGGAGGTTGTGGTGGACAAACAGGTGGAACATGGGACTTTCTTCTGGTAGAGCAGGAATTGAGTCCCAACACTGGCTTTATGCTCTTGATATATGGTTACTATCTAGAGACCTTCTCTGAGGCTGAAGGGGCTTCAGGGTTTTGTCTCCTGTAGACTGTCATGATGAGCATCTTCAAAGCAGCAGTCGTTCTTCTCTATTCAGTGACTATGAATTGCTGATTAAGAGGGATTTCCCACGGAGTTCCCTCCCATCACTCCGACTCACTAAATCTTCCTGGTGATGACTCAATCACAGTGTTTTTGTCTCTGCGTGTGCATGTGTGTGTGTGTGAATATCTGCATGCCTGCGAGACACCGTGCGCTGCACTATCAAGCGCACAGTGAGAGAAACAGCGTCCCTGATTGCGAACACGCAGCTTTCTTTTCTCTCAGGCAGACAGACGGAAGAGAAACTTAGTCAATCAGCTACATGCACTTTCAGGACACTGCTGTGACAGACAGAAGGAGAGAGGGATGAGACGACTTAAAGAGGCTGTGGAAGGAAGAGAAAGAGATAGGCAGACAAACTGGCTCTAACAGCACTATGTGGAAATGATAGAAGAGGTGGGAGAGAAGAAAATGGTTTTGCTATGAGGGAGGCAGAGAGAGATGAAAGGTAACAAAAGGAAAGTGAACGAGAACAGAAGGGAAAGGGAGATTGAGGGGTGTGACAGAAAAGACAACAAAGCGAGAGACAGCGTGGCGTAGGCAGTCACATCTGTGATGGTATTAGCAAGGCTGCGTCTATGCAAACTGCACTGAGTCATCTATTCAATCTGCTTTGTAAATCAAAGAAAAAAATACAGGAAAGTGCACAACATCAGACACATGCAAATACCATGATACCTCCGTGAGTCATTTTTAAATGAGCATACTGTATAACAAAGATAAACCATCCTCACAGTTTAAAAAAAATAATCACACCACGAGGTTCTTTCAGCATCTGCTCTGGAGCTTTTCGATACAACACATTATACTTCTGCAGATGGAGGTGCTAGCCTGGCTCCAGATTTCAGAGGTGCGGAAACATCTCCCTTTTGTTCTTGTGCATTTTATATAAAGCATTTTCTGGTGTCTAAACCTCTTTTTGAAAAAAGTCTAATGTGTGTGTCTCATTTATAAATAACTATGGGTCTTTAAAGATTAACAAAAAGCTGCTTTTCTTGGTGCAAAACAATTTCTTTAATGCTTCTGGACGTTGACCACAGCACTGAGACGGCACAGGTTAAAGTCTTGAATAAAAAACCCCTCAGGTCATCTGCGAGAGTTTTACTCAGTGTTTCAAGGATCAATACCAAGCAGGTTGATGCAGTTTTTAGTTTCTAGGCTCCACACCTGTGAAACAAACTTCCTGAATGAGGTTTGCTGCAGCTGTAAGTATATATAAATAAGGGCTTAAACTTTACCATTTCCTGTGGCTTTGCACTAGGTTAGATGCATAACTTCCTTTAAATCTGTGGCTATTTAGGCTTTTTACTTACCTTTGTTTTATTTGTCTTTGACATGCAGTTTCTTTGAATTCTTATTGATGTGTTGCCTTTTTTTCCATCGCCTCTTAAATGCAATATCAGTGTTTTTGTCTGTCTCATTATAAATGTATTTCTATGCTGTTGTGCCGCACTTTGAATTGCAGTGAGTCTGAATGATGCTTTATAAATAAACTTGACAGCTGACCTATTAAAAGTTAATAGACAGGATTGAGAATGGCCTCCATAGTCTGGCTTGCTGGCCAGCTACTTGACAGACAAGAGCAACGGAAAAATGGGAACAAGTGTGAATAAAGTAACATCACTTTTTTAAGATGACTTCTTAAAAATTTGACATATATCTTTAAAGACTGTGACAACCGTACATAAACTACTCTTGGCTACTCACTGAAAATGAAAATGATGGCAGCTGAACATATAAATCACTTACTACAGTAATGAGGACAAAAAATCAAAGCAAACCCCTTAGAATTAACAAACAGAAAAAAAAAATGTGTCACTGACTAATTAAAGTGAAATGAAATGGCAATTAAGTCTAATTAACAGTTGATGGGTTTTTCCCAGTTGTCAAGGGATTTGTACAGATCATATTTCTACTTTTTCTGAGCCCTGTTATTATTTTTCTCTAGTTTGACTCATTCGGCCAAAAAGTCGTGAATGAACTTTTGTGAGGAATGATCAAAAGCTTCAGAGCGGCTTCTAAACGGAGCTGGTTGTGAGAATATTTCATCAATCCTGTTTCCGAGGTCTGAACCCTTCGACCCTTGCAGTTTTGTGGAAATGAGAACTCTCGCCGCGGCTGTGATAACAGTTGATGTCTCTTGCTTCGTGTCGAGGCTGCAGCGGAGAAATTTCCCACCAAACACAAATGCTGCCTGACTTAATCAAAAAAAAAAAAAGTCTGTAGATTCACACAAGTGAATCCACTCGCAAGAACATGAAGCGTAAAAGTAGAGAAAAACTTTGCATTAACCATGCAAGGGCGCATCGCAAACATCCCAAATCACAGCAAGCATGTATCCACTGATGCCTGGATGTGCTCATTATTTTCAACTCCATTTCGCTCACTGGCCAGCTGGCTAATCAGCGAGGCACACACCAAACCGAACCGCACCACGGTTGGATATTGGGCTCAGTGTAATCGAGGGAGACGGGGTTAAAGAGTCACTGGCTGACGGCGATGAAAATTTAATGTGTCTCTATATTAAATAACAACTGGGGGGACTTTTGTGACTGACTGCTTTGTTTAATCACCTTTTAATGAGAACGGGCTAATAAATAAAGTTATGCATCCGTTTAACTAGTCATTTCTACATCTATCCAAGGGTCCATCTATGCCAACTTAATTGTGGCTGCTGCAGAAATAGCCACAGAGAATTTCCAACCATTTATGGAAATGTAGGTGAAATCTCTCATGGTAATCGTCCTGTCTTTGCACTCTCTAATGGCTTTCGGTATCTGCTTGCCTTGGTTTTAACATATAATTGGTAAACCAACGATAGAGGAGGGAACGGAGTCTGTGTTTTACAGTAAAGTGACTGAGGCAGGGGCACAAAAGAGCAGCAAAATTAACTGATAATCAAAAGGAATAATGAAGACAACAACTGAACAAACAACTCAGAAACAACTGAGAACAAAACTGGCTTTCAGCTGCGTACCTGTCTTTTTGTAAAACATGATCTCATCCTTAAACTCCTTGCGCTCCTCTAGGGCTTCGTCAATGCTGAGGATGATGCTTTCACTGGTCTCCGGCCCGTACAGGAACTTACAGGCACAGCTCTTCTGCATGACCTCAGCTCGGGAGAAGCCTGTAAGCTCACAGAAGCCATCAGAGCAGTAGACGATGGGAAAGCCCTTTGACACCTGTGCATTGGCCAGGATGAAGTTGCTGTCTGCAGAAGAAAAGGGAGGAAGAGGCAAGTTGAGAGCAGGACAAAGATAACATTATTCTTGAGGTTGTGGGTGAGGTTAGGCTATGGTAGAATAATTTTTCCTAACAGCCCAGACTTGGGTTATCAGAAACTCATGGATGTTTTTGATGTGCCTGTTTAAAGTTTAAGCAGCAGGTTTAGTATATGTGGCTTAATTTCCAGCTCCACCTATAAGAGAAAATAAACTATGCCAAAAATAATAAAACTCCTCACGGACAAAATTTTAGTTTAAGAT
Source organism: Acanthurus reversus (assembly GCA_029823135.1). NCBI lineage: Eukaryota > Metazoa > Chordata > Actinopteri > Acanthuriformes > Acanthuridae > Acanthurus > Acanthurus reversus. The sequence continues at coordinate 18,799,202 of JAPXVT010000009.1, forward strand.
TGTTCATCACTGGAGGCTCGATTACAATCCACTGACAACCACAAATATGTAATACAGCAAATGTCTGGCAAAGTGAAAAATAAAAATTATTGATTAACACTGAAAGACAGGGTATATTTTTTGTTTTCAACTGACGAAGCACGAAACTTGCTATTTTTTAAAATTTTTTTGTGACCTCTGAGCAGCGTAACAAGCTATAAACATGAACACACTACTTAAATTGATACAGCTAACATTTTAGCTGCCAGCTGCTTGTATTCACCTCAAGCTAACAAGAAACAACTCTGATAATTATTTTTCAAAGTTGTGTTTGTGGTCACATAATGACTTCAGGTCAAATATAAACCCTCTTCTGTTTTCACCAGTTTTGATCTCCTAAAATAAATATCTGGCTCTTCACTTGTCAAATGTTCCTGTCTGTCCGTCAGCTAGATGCTAACTCTGTCTGCCTTTTAGGGTTGGGCGATATGGCCTAAAAATAAAATTCCTGATTCTTTCATACCACATTCGATTTTCAATCTTAATCTTTTTTTTAAGACTACAAAAGAAAAAGGAATTTTTCAAATACGTTGTTTTTTTCTCTTTTTTTTTTTTTAAACAAACACAAATTTCCCTATTTGGAATAAAGTGCAAACCTAGCTTTAACCCAACTAAAACTTCTTTAAGTAAAGGTTTGATCAAACAAAGATGAATCCCCAAATTTAGGATTAATAAAGTTCCAGCCTAACTTATATATATATTTTAAAAAAAAGCCCAGAGTTGAAAGTTAGCCATAAGCTTCTATGTTTACTCTTGTAAAAGGGAAAATAGATTTTAACAATTTTTATTTTTTAACATCGCCCAAACAAATTAATTTGAATTTCAATTTAAAATCGATTTATTGCCCAGCCTTACTGCATTTCTTATCACTGGGGTGATATTGTACAGTAAGTTTTTTTTTAACTTTTTGCTGAAAACAGCCACCTGCTAAAGCTGAAAAGGAAGGTGGTGAGAGTTGGGAGACTAAGTAAAACCATAGGGTTAATATTAAAAAAAAAAAAATTGATGTTGTTCAGTTTGTTTACAGTAGTTCATTTATAGCCTTACCTTAGCTCTTTCTTAACAGTGATTACATTCACACATCAAATATCATAATAGTGGTGTTCATTCATTCACTGCAGATGATCTTGTTGAACAAACTGCTGAAGTGTCCTAAACCATTTAGATCATTTTTGAATAACCCAAAGCCAACGGAAAAATCTGACTGGCTTGCTGTCAAAGGAACCAGGGCTACTTGAACTTTACATTAGATAACTTTTCATAAAAATAGTACGTCATCCCTGTCCTTCGGCACTCCATTGATAAGAGCAACTATACAGATTTTTTTCAGCAACATGGAAGCTGGACATTTTGACTACAGTTAACTGAAATTTAGCCATTTCATCTCGGGCTTTATACTGCCAACACTCCACAGACCGTTGCTTTAACCTCTCAGCTCCCACCAGCCACTTTTCAAACCTCAGATAATAAAAATGGAAGCAAATTCATCTGGTTAAGGACCGGCCCCTTTGGATGTTTCACTGAATCAGTCTCACTAGCCACAGAAGCTCAAATATGACTTTTAACACACAGACACAAAGGCAGATGGGCTCCTCAGCTCATGCAGATGAAAGCCTGTGTGGGCTGCAACATGAAGGTCATTTACTTTAATAAATGACTGATTTATCTGCAAGCTGAAGAGCCATGGAGTCCCACTCTTATAACTCATTCCGTGGCGTCAAGAAACTGACCCTGAATTCATAATACTTTTCATGAGAGTTGCAGCAAAGAGAGGTTATGTGTTAAGGAGAAATATTGGTAAAGAAAAGAGTGGTGAATCGGTGGGGACTGTGCTTGAGTAATGGCAGTGAAAACAGATTCACTTTAACAATGAACTCTCACAATTAATTATTCTTTTCGTGCGTAGCTCTAAATACCCAGCTGAAGAGGACCAGCTGTTTATACCTGAATCCATCTATTATTCACACAAACACACACGCCCTTCCACTCAAACAAACACCCACAGTGCCAACGTAGCATAGACTGATGCTGAGCTGTGCTGATAGACAGCTAATGTTTACAGTACAGTGGTAATTATACAAGACAGTGGACTATGCTGTGGTTTGGCACAGTCTATAACGTGTGTCCATGGTTGTACGTGTGTGTATTTGTGCTGTAATTTGATAAGCAGTCAAACCTGCTCAAACTAGCCCCAAAGTTGCACAATAACATGCATTCACACGCAGATATATCAGAAGGTACAAAAAGCATTAGCAAATTATTCCCACTGCATTTTGAGACATTAGAATAATCACAGGAAATTAACTCCTGACACTCACATTAAGCCACACGCTCATATACACAAACACACAAAGCCACGTAAGCTTGTTTATAATCATGGCTTCAGACATCCTTCAAAGGCAACTTGTTTCAATTACATGTCATTACAAAAATCAATTTTCTGCATCAATAATTCCTTTTTCCACCGCCCTCGTGTTTAATTGTTTTATGTTGTACGTCAGGCTTTGCTGAAGGAAACCACCTTAGATTTGAGCTGGGAATACAACGGCAGAGAACAAAAGGCTTGTACGCGTCCCTCTAGAGGAAAAGGCAACATGTTCGGTTTTATAATCCCATTCAGCGATCAACAACTGCTTCTACACGCCTGCTTGCTCACTCACTAAAAAATATGATTCATGTCTCTTTCGGGAATGTGGGACTTTGAACAGGAGAGAAGGTAGAGGACAGCTCTGGTTATAGTCAGCTAAATATTAGAAATGATCTCGAAGCACAGCAACGTGGCTAATTTGTCCAAATGGGGCTTGAGGCTGCCCATATTCTACATTTTTGTTACTGTCAAAACCCATGAAAGAGCCAAAGTCAACAACGTGTTAGTCTGTTTCTCAATATTTTCTGAGTTCCCCATCTTGCCCTACTGCCTCTTAAGATGTAAATCTTTAAGACTCATACATAAATATTTACTTTTACTAGAATGATTTCCTGAAACAGCTGTGCACAGAGTTTTAAAGCCAATGTCACTCAAATAGAAGTAAATATTGCTGTTAGCGTTTTTGGACTATTTTCAGAGGTAGCTTTGGGGCTCCAGTTTGTAATTAAAGCAGTGGGACGGAGAATTTGGGCTGGACTCTAAATACATTTCTTTGCCCTTGATTGTTAAAACGAAGAAACATGTCCCCCCCAGTGCAAACTTTGCCTGATTAATGTGTTTTTAATAGCTTTTGGACAAAAGTGGTTGTCTGTGGGTCAGAAATAATACCAGGCTACAACTATTCAGACAATATTTGTTGGTAGGAAAAACTCATGGATGTTTTGTCTTTTTTGAGATTTGTTGAGATATATAAAATATCAGACTTATCCTCTTAAGGATCATATAAATTTGCTGGATTATTTCAAATGTTTTGGCAATCAGTACTATTGGTATCAGTTTGCTGTACCAGGCATAGCAACTCAGGAGATCGTTGAACAGTTGTATCCCTAAAAAAGTTTTGACAGGCACACAGGTTGGAAACAAGTCGTCCAACCAATTTTGCAGTTCATCCAAAACTAAATTTGGAGATAAAATTGAACGTTGGAATACTTGAAGTGTCAGAAATAATCCCACACTGCAAAAGAAAGCTGTGCTGTGCAGTTATTTTGCAGTTTGCCTCTACTTCATCTAGAACTTGGATGAAGTTGTGGATGAAATTTGGCTAAAACATGTTTGGACGTCTCATCTCTCATTTCACATCTGACTCCTTTTGAGTGATGTTGTTGGATTCCAGCATCTCAGCAACTACTTAACTACTTACTTAACTGAACTACTTACCGCAATGCTACTATTACTGACAGAAGTGACATAAAAATAAAATGGAATTATGCTTTAACAATAAAACACAGTGACAGTGATACCCTTTCACAAAAGAGAAAAACACCCAGAGATCATCATGTCAGCTGTTATTCTCAGACTGCGAGGCCCAGACAGATGGTCAGAGCGGGTCTCAGCATTGGGACCGGCTGTCAGATATGAGGCCCCTCAGGCTCCCAGTAAGTAAGAGAGAGAGAGTGACGGACTGCTGGCCTCGCAGGGAGCTGGAGCAAAGGCCTGCAGCTTCTCTGATGGCAGCTCCCAGAGCACAAGGAAATGGAGCTGACAGACAACTAATGTTTACTGTGAAATACACACTATGTTTGACTGTTTGACTATGGATTACTTTGGCTGGGTAGAATTGACAGATATGGTATACTGTTTGAGTGTTAAGTTTGAATGTGTGTCTGGAGGAGAGGCAAGGCGATGTGAGCTCATATCTGGTTTAGTGACACAGATTGGACCACTTATTAAATGTATGCTGACGGCATAAATGGACACAATCAAAAAGCATCAAGACCAGAGAGATTTGACGTTTTTCTTCTTTTATTTGACACTTCATTATGCTCCTTTGTGTTGAAACCAAGATTTGGAAATTTAAGGCGCAATGTATAAAAATAATAGGGGGCAGCATATCACCAGAGTGACCCCTAACTGCTGCTCAGTTTATTCTTTGCTGCTGCTATCTTTGGTAGCTGTTAGCTTGTTGGCTCAGTTAGCCATGCAGCTAATGACCAGACTGGGACTGAACACAGCCGCCAAGACTGACTGAGTCCAGCTTGATGACAAAAATAATAGAACCAAAGATATTTTAAGTGGCTCCGAACAGAACTCTGACTCTGAGGACTATGAAAACACAGCAAGCGCACACAGAAAAGGCATGAAGAGAGAGTGGATATCAAATCTGTGATCAAGAGTTTGTCCCAACCAAACCAGAGTTAGTGACTGTTGGAATAGTAAAAAGAACAACATAGCTGTTAGTTGTTTTTGTTATTTTTTTTTCTTTTGTTTCTATTAAGTTGGACAGATGTATATTTTACAATTAAGCTTGGGACAGGACAAGCTGGGGCTAGTTGGATAAGCATGCTTAGGCTACTTAGATATCTTTGTATGGTGATAAATAGGTGTCTTTTATGTAACAAACTTTTTTGCATAATGGTTGTGAATTCTATTTTAAATGCTTTCAGGAAATTCTTGCAATATTTTACACATTTTAAAATTAAAGACAAAAACATAGGATGTCTTTGCTAAAATTCTTCCGCAAAGGAAGTGATGTTTGGGTTTTTTGCCAACAAAAACAACATGGGTTAGTCTGGATTTTACTGGTATTTTTAACAAAGGCTTTAAAAAGCATCTCTTATGAGTGTTTGGGTTCTATTTGAACACAAATCTTTCTGCCAAAGTTGTATTTTTTTGACATTTGTAATGTTGCTCCTTTTGCCCCTTCAATGAAACAGGTGGCACTTAATTTAAAAAAAAAAAAGATAATGGCACTTACTTTCATTCATTAATCAAGGTTAAGCAACATTTCAACACTTCTGGCCCTTGTCAATCAATTCTGATCAAACCACACCTAAGCAATCCTATCTTATCCTGTATCTTAGCTGTGTCTGGGTGTTATATTCATAAGAATTTCCGTTCGCTTTTTAAATCTTAACTTTAACTGGTGTGTATTTAGTCGTGCACATTTTATGTTACAGGAATGCTTAAGTTTAGAAACAAAGTTTTTATGAGCTTTTCGAAGTGTTGAAAATGTTTCTCGGTTAATAACAGCGAAAAGGTTGACGGTAAATTTCTGAACCTTTAAAATCTAATTTTTACTTTGGCCTTTATACAAATTCCACCATCCTTTCTTTTTTCTTCTCATTTTCTCTTCATTGCTTCTACTGTCCTACTTTCCCTGACTCCTCCCTTTCCTCCTTTGCTGATGCACCCGCATTACCTCTCCCTTCTTGCCTCCGCCCGTCCTCCAGTGTTCCAACCTTTGCTTGCTTCTTTACCTTCCTTTCTACCCATATATTCCCCCTCTCTCCCTATCATTCTGGCTGCCCTTTGCTCTCACCTGGTTCCTTCTTCCCCTCCCAGCTGCTCCTTATGTCCCCCCTACCATTTTGGATCTCTCTGCCTAATTACTCTTGATCTCCTTTCTACCCTTGAAATTTCACAAGACTACCTCTCTTTTCCTCAGTCCATTTATTTCCTTTGCTCTTTTCACATGTTCACCTCCGTCTCATCATCCTTACAAGAGTATTGCCCGTTTACTGTTATGGGTTTTTTTCACTGTGACTCTCATCTAAAGGAAAAAGTCTGCATCATCTCTTCCATCTCAGTTATATTCAGATTTTATCTTCTACTTCTCCACCACCTCCCTCTTTTGTCTCTTTCTCTTGTTCTTTTTTTTTTTTTTTTTTTAGACTGTGGATCGTCTCTCCTATGTCTCAACCCCTACATCACCTCCCATTTCTCTGCTGTATCTCTCTCTCCATTCTGGATTTCTTTTGGCTAATTGCTCCAGTGTAGAAGCCCATA
>JAPXVT010000009.1:18865015-18875060 GCA_029823135.1 Acanthurus reversus
CAGATGCCTGAAACCATATACAACAAAATACAACATGTCAGAAGATTTCAGTCAGTATGCTCTTTTAACTTCTTGTCCAAGCGTACTTGTGAGAGCAAAACTTCAATACAAATACAGAAGGCAAAGATATTTTTGATCAGTCGCTCTCTAGTGTTGCTGCAGCCAAGTGTCCTTGCAACAAAGAGGAAGCTGTTCATCAGAGAGGTGCTTTTCTGAAAGGCACTCTGAAAAAATGGGCGATTTGAATTAGCTGTTTTTTTTCGCACCAGTGGCCCCGTGCAGCCGTGTTATGCCTAAAAAAAAAAAAAACTCTGTTCAATTCCCACAGTTATTTTAACCTTTAAAGGCTATTTATGAAGCATATGCAGTCGTGTTGGCAGGTTTTAGGAAGTCAGAGTGCATTCTCTAATACATGAGTTGAATAGGCAGCTTAGTGTTTCAGTGGGAGGAGTTGTGCTTTAACGGAAAGGTCTCAGGTTTAATCCTCTGAACAACATGCGTCCATTTAGCGTGTTTAAGCCACAGAATGCTCTCGTAATGTTTAACTAAGCGAGACGTGCAGGCTGATTCCAAAATTTGCTGCAGTTTGACCCTATACAAATATTATTCAATATTTTTGAATAGATTTTAAGTCAGTGCATGCCATCACTAATTTTGCATGTGTTGTTTTGTCTGTTTCAGTCATTGCTAGTAACTTCCAGACCTGCCTGGGTCTTCTAATGCACTACCCTCCATTAGGAGACATCAACTCTCTGCTGCAGAAAGCTCTTTTCCTCCGAGATCCCAAAGTAAGCAAATGATTTTGCAATTTGAATTTGTTTGTAAGATCAGCAGTTAGTGTTTGTGTTATTCAGTTTCCCTGAAAGTATCTATGTGGTACATTAAGCACTTTCACCATGCCTGACCGGTCATATGGTGAAATGGAGAAGAGAAAGGGAGAAGTGTTACACACGTAATGAAAATGAACGTGGCAAGCTTGAGTTCTTGGCTGGTGCCTACTTTATTATTCACTTAGAGCAATGAGGATACTGATGTAACAGAATAATCACCCTTTATTTTCTGCAGAGGTGGGAGAGGATTTGTAGAAGTGAAACACCAGACACAAGGCTGAAATCCTCAAGCAGCAAAACGGAAATACTTGTTGCGCTGTGAAAAAAATGCTTAGGTGTAACAAAAAGTGTTTCAGTTCCTCACACTTTAGTGGTTACATATGATTATATTTAGCCCCATACAGTAAATACAAGAAGCACAGGTGCAGTAAATGAACCAGTTAATAAGAAAGAGGAAGTTGCACAGATACACTGTACACATGTTTTACATGTCAGTGTAATGATAAGATCTCTACACACTGTAAATAACACAGGGATGGAGTTTTTTTTAAATCTTGTCAGCACCCACATCATTTAAATTATGTGAGAGGCCACAGTTGGACAGTCACAGACCTTTGATACTGTTTTGACTTCTTTACCCATAATGCCCTACAAATTTGAAGCACAACATGATCTTAAAATGAGAAGTAACATATTCTACAAGACGGCTTTGCAACATCACATCCCAGCTCACTGGGAAAAACACCTATACTTAAGAAAAAAATACATAAAGCACTCATTTCATTTTATTTTATTTTATTTTATTTTGCTCCAGATGACCTGCAGTCCTCAAAATATAAATACAGGTATACTCTTGTTGAACAGGTTGTCAATCAACAGTAGTATGTGTCAGTAGCTGCTTAGTGATTTAACAGAACAGTCATGGTACATTAATAAAGCAGTAGCCTTCCTTAGCCAGACCTCTCTCCACACTATGTTAGCGTCGTGCTAGCCATGGAGAAATGTCTGGCTCAAACTGTTATCATTCTGGAAGAGGAAGGGAAAAAAAATGTGGCTTGCTTGTATTTCTTTAAACCAATCACAGTCATCCAAGTAGTGCTACGCCCAGTGCAGCAACGGTGTCCTTGCAAAATAGTTGTGCAGTAGTAGTGGAAGGGAAGGAAAATGCCGACTGTTTGGGAGGCTTTTACCCAACTTCTATTTCCTGTGACTCAGAGTAATAAAGCAGTGGCAGTGCTTCCACAGCAGATATGCAGCTGGACACGCTGCGATGAGTTGTTGTTGTCATAGTCGTTATGCGTGACTCAACACTGTGCAGCAAACATGTTATTGGAAATAAGCAGAATTTAAGGCATGTAGAGAAGGAACGACTCTTGCTATCCCTGCAAGAAAGCAGCAGTGTTGTTCCTGCGGGCAAGCAGTCCTCTCATCCCATATCTCAGTTTGTGCATCCTTGATTCCTTTTCTTTTGTCCTCTCCTCATTTCTAAGCCCCTCCCACCTGCGATTCAATAGAAGAGAGAGAGAGATGAAAGAGGAATCGAGGCTATATTTTTTATATATAGCCGTCGCTTTAAAGCAACATCAATCAAATATGACACGCAGCTGCGTCATGTGTCCGTTTTTGTTACCTTGACAGCAGTGCTACAGCAGGTCTTTAATTCAGAATGTTTTATAGGTGCATGAAGTTGCTTTTTGATTTTAGCCAGTGGTGTTTTATTTGAGCCTTTTTACCCTCTGTTTTGTGTGCAGGCAAGTTATCCAGCAGACAACAACAGTCATGACTGTTTGCAGTGAAAAACTGTTTAATGGCCTAGTTTTTCAAGGGGAGAATCGCCTTCAGTCTGAACAGGAAAGGACTTAAGTTCCTGAAAATGTTGTTGCCTAATTATAGTAGCTGCTTCCTTCAATCTGATGAGTCTTTGTAATGTTGGGCCATTGTGGCTGCGACATGCTGAGAGTGAAAACAAGACCAGGTGTTGACAGCTTGAGAAATTTTTTTGCTATCTCGGCTGTTATTTTTTGCAATATTTTGCACCCCTCAGCGTATTTTCACACTTGTTTAATTGTTGCTCTGTCTCTCTCTGCTGTCTGCTGTCTCACGCACGCACACAAAATCAGAGGCCTTGTTTTTTGCCACTCGTTCGTGCTTCTCCTCACACAAAGAATTCCATTCCTCCCTTTACCTTTTATATAATATGTTGATGTCTGTTTTTGTTGCTGGGGTAGGCAGGTTTATTTTTTGGCGTCTTGGGGCAAAAATTCCATAATAATCTTTCAGCATATTGTAATTTAGGTGGTTTAAAAGAACACTAGACTTCTGCACCTCTCCAGACCTCCTCTTCAGACCGCGACAGCACTTTTCGGCCGATCATGGGTCATTTTCAAGAGCTCATGCTCTATTGGCTGCCCTGTGCTCATATTGCTACAAGTTGATTGGCTGTTGAAGCAAGTGATGTGCCTTAAGTTCTAAAAGTGACCTATGGCGACTTGACAAGTTGAGTTACAGGCGACACTGTCAGCCGACTTGAGTCGAGCTGAGACGGACCAGTTTACACCGCTGTGAATTTGATTGCGACCCTTTCATCTCGCCGTGAATATTTGGTGAAATTTGGACTTGAAAGGAAGAGCGACAACAAACAAAATAAAACGCGAGCTGGAGCAAAACAGGGAGGAGAGGGTGGTGCAGCAGAGTTGCTTCCTTAGGAGTCTCATGCTACCTCAGTTATCAGTCTGACGTTACGTTCTCTTACCTGAGCTTACGCCTCACAGTCCTGATACAAACCATCCTCTGTTCCTCCTCCACACTCACTGACCTGTAACCTCACACACAACAACTCACCACACTCCTGTCCACCTCGCTCCTGGGATGAGAATCCAGGAAGGTGCTGATCCAACGTGACAGCGTTTCCCCCAGGTGAACAACCATGTCACACCACGTCACCATCACTGTTACACCTGAGGGGAGGGGGCATCGACCTTAATAACAAAAGGGGGCAGGAAAGAGGCTTGTTGCTCATATGTACTGACTCAGAAACATCAGCGCACGTGAATCTGCTTGTTTACGGAGTCATGCGTTTACACAGATTTCAGTTGGATGTGTCTTATGATGATCCTGTACATTTTTTTTTTAAGTTAGAAATTAGCTCAGAGAAAAATCGTTTATTCTCCTCCTTCCTGTTGTAGAACAATCCACGACCTGTCAACTACCAGTTCCAGCAGAACCTGGATTACTACAAAACAAGGGGGGCTGATCTGATGAACAAGACACGGTAAAACACACACAACTGTCCTTCTCTGAAAGTCTGTGGACCCTTTTTAATTGTCCTCTCTGGGTTAAAAACACTGATCCCTATGTGGACTTTAAAGTGGCTATAAATCTATAAATGGTTTGCAGATTCATCCTTCACAGAGAACAAATGCTTTTTGCTTGAATTAACAGCAGTTGCAACAGATTTCAGTATGGATTACATTTAACATTGAAAAAATACCAAAAATGCAGATAAATGACTCTACAATATTGCGTAAACAGGAGCATATTTTTGCCAGAATACTTCTGGCACACATTCACTCTTCTGATGAATAGGCCTTAAGTTTGTTTGTTTGTATGAATTCCTGTTTCTTGCCAGACATGTCACTCAGTTAATTTGTCAATAGAGACCATCATCCTCAAGATACTTTGGTCTTATGAACCAATTTTAAACTGGTTTCCATGTTTGTTCCCTGCTGTAAGAAAATCAGTTTACAGAGATTTAAAATTTGAATGAGATTGGCTGTGGAGACTTTGAAGTCTTTATTCTTTATGCCAACAAAATGTTATTTGAAAACGAATCTTGTTAGCACGTACAGGAGTTGAGAGAGCAGGCAAAAAGCCCTTAAATGCAAGAAGTTATCGATCTCACATGACTTTTCCTCGCAGTGTCTGTGCTTTTGTTTGTTATCTGAGATCGTCTGGCAGCAGAATAACAGAGAAAACTTCAGGACAACAAACTCAAATCTCACTGGTCGAAGGGGGACAAGATTTATGTATCATCATTGTACAACACGTGGTTATGTAGCAAAATGTAATTTGTTCCTGTAGGCCCCTACTGAAACCAGAAAATTATATAAATGGATTAATAATTAATAAGCTCATAAACAAAACATTTTTTTATATTAGAGTACAGAGGATCGGTTAGGAAGGCCAACAGCCTGAGGTTTTAATTCACAGTTCACAGCCCCCGCTTGTAGTTTTTGTTCCTGTGCAACTTAACCTGTAAAACAAAGAGGTTAAACTGTTAAGGAAACTATTAAGTTTCACTCTCTGCACTCTCTGCTTCATTCTTTTGAAAATAAAATGGAAACCACAATCTGGAAGTTTGAAAATAAGTTCAATAATAATAAGTTTTATCCCTCCAGCTCTGGTTCCAGTACAAAAACGGCCCCCCTCAACATCAACAAGGTCTCCAGCAGCCTGCTGAGCTTCGGCAGGAAGCTCATTGCTCCGGCCATGTCAGGCGGCTCCAGCAACGTCATGCCAATCAACTGCGAAGTGCACTCCTCTTCCTCCTCCTCCTCATCAACTTCCCCAGCATCAGCGCCTGCACCCACCCTGCCTCACCCACTGGCTGAGCCCCCCTCAGGCAACACCCCACTGCCGACCCAGAGCCATGCCCAGACTCAGCACTATCGCCTGCTCAAATCTGAGAGCATGCCTGTCCACCTCAGCAAAGGTAAGCGATGAGACAGACAGGGGATGTCAGGGGATTCTTTTTTTTTTTTTTTTTTCCAGCACAGAACATGCTAAAATCTAACTGGTGCATTTTTGTTGGCTGTTATTTAACTGGTGGATCAGCTGCATGTGCGGATTAAAAGCCAGTAGGCAACAGAGAATCTGAATATCTGCAAACGTTGGTTTGTGTGGATGTGGCAGCGTCAGCTTTCACTCTCCTGTCTGTTAGATGCAGTTTCAGGTGGAGTGTCTCAGGTCTCCCACCCAGCCCAGATTCACACTGACACACAAGGTAACTGCTACCATGGCAACCGCTTGTGTGACACGCCCCCCCCGCCTGCCCGCCCGCCGTCCTTGTTTGCGTCACTGTTGTTGCATGTCTGCATGCCAAGTCATGTCATTCATCTGCTCGTGCTGTTTTATTAGCCACTGTTTAAGTCAACGCTACCAGAGATGGACCTCAGTGTCCAGCACATGTAATAGCACATATTGACCAGCAGAGGGAGATCACAGCTTGCCACATGAGGGCGAATTAATCTGATAGCATGAACATCATGGATGTGTTGTAGCATCTGCTGTCAGCATTGCTTTGAACAGATGCTCAAGAGCTTGTGTGTGTGTGCGCGTGCGCGTGTGTCCGTGTGCTTCGTTTCTAAGTGACAGCAGCTGTAATTGTTGTTATTGTGTGTCATGTGTTCAAAGAAGAGCATCGTCCCTCTTCTGTGGAGCTTGGAATAATTTTCATTTATATAGGTTTACAGTTTTAATTATAATCTCTCCCTTAATTAATATATTTAAAAGGCAATTCTGAACTGATTTATTAAATTTGCATCTAAATTACACATTGAGCATCATTCACAGAACAGCAGCAGGAGCTCCGATTGGTCTGACTCCAGTGACAGTTGGCCAATCAGATCTCCTGCTGCTGCTCTGTGGTTTGGACCTCATTTAATTTTTTAGAATGCAGGCTGTTTCCACATTTCTAAATTAAAGGCCATTTTTGTTTATAATTTAACAGAAAACCTGAGACTGTTCATGTAAAAACAGGAGACAAATTTTGTGTGAAACAATAGTTTCAAAATGTTTAAAAAATTACATGTAATGTTGCTGATTCATTAATAGAACTCAGTTATTAATTTATCATTTAAAGACAGAATCAGGGCATAGTTATTAAGTGGCAAATTTAATAATTACTTTTTTGCGTAGAGTTATTAATGCATCATTTAAATGCAAATGTAATTAATCAGTTTATACTTGCTATTCTATATTTAACATTTTTCTGATAGGACTTTAAAGTCTAGAATTATTCTATTTGCTCTCTCAAGACTTCACATCCTTGCCATACTCCTCTACTCTCAAACTTTGTTATTAAATTTAAAAAAGCCATCATAACATATCTTCATCTCTGTAGATATTATGTGACAAAAAAAATCTAAAGTCAAGGTCCACTCAACAAGCTTTTTGTAAGCTTTTAACAGCATCTCACAGTTCTTCCACAGGAAGGACCTTGACTTGCGTTTGTTTTATCAGATACACTGATGCCAACATCGACAGTGAAGGTCCATGCTCAGCCTGCAGCATTGAACTGCTGTAAAAGTACATATTTATGTCTTTATGTTTAGAATTTCGGTTGTATGTCGTTTACATATTTACAGTTATTATTTTATTTTCTCTCCTCTGCCTCCTCTCCTTCTCTCCCCTTCTCAGGCCAAAGCTCCAGGACGGTCAGCTCGTCTCCCAGCATAGAAAGCCTCTCTGGTGGGCGGGGTCAGTCCACCGCCTCCCCACCTCTTCCCCCCTCCAGAGGAAGCGATGTCAGCACCTCGTCTCCGCCCCTCTCCGCCACCAAGAAGGAGTCTTTCTTCAACATCACTCGCTCTCGCTCCCACAGCAAGACCATGGGCAAGAAGGAGACGGTGGGCTTTCTGACATGCCCCCCTCAAGCGGGTTCCTTCACCCTCTCTTTGCTCTCTGTTACCAAACTCCATCTTGTTTCCTTCCACTTTAATTGTCCTCTTCTGAGCTGTGTGTGTCTTTCTGTGTGTTATCCACAGGAGGAGGACCTGGAAGCCCAGGTGTCGTTCCTGCAGGGCCAGATCAACGACCTGGAGGCCATGAGCAAGTACTGTGCCAAGATGATGAACACTCACATCTGTGAGTACAGCAGCAGCAGCAGATGGTCAAACCTGCTCGTTCATTCTCAACAGCCAAAACATTAGTCAGCTCAAATACTAGAAGTCTTGAGTATTCCTTGTTTTGTTTTTTTTGTAGGAAAACCGACTGTTATACAAATCATGTGTTGAATTCTTAAAATAAGATGTTTATTTCTGTTGATTGTATTACTGTCTCTCTTTTTCTCAATTAAAACTTAAATAAAATAATTTTATTTCAGTTTAGTTTTTTTCTGTCCGTTTTAAGCTATTTTGGCAGTTTATGAGGTATTCTGATACATGTTCGTGTATTAAATGTTAGCAAGAAATTCCAAATATTTGAATGTTTTAAGCTAGAAATAAGTGCTTTTTTTCTCAGTAATGGGAATTCTGAAGGTCTCTACAAAATGCATCAAATCTCAAACACTTAAATAAACTGGCACACAGGGAATATTTGGTTGGTAAAACATGGTGCAAAAATGGCACTGTTGTGTGGCTGGTTGTGGAGCTCACTGATTGACTCTTTATGTCTGTGCAGGTAAAATCCAGGAAGTAATTCTTCAAGAACACCTGGAGAAAGAGGATGAAGTCCTGGTGTCACTGGCTGGACTCAAACAGGTGAGTCTGAGCATGCAAACTGGGTGCATATTATTGTATATGTCTTATTATTCTCTCTTAACATGTTATTCTTCATTTGTCTATGCCTTTAACATTAATGATTGCACCAAATCCTCTTAGATCAAAGACATCCTGAAGGGGGCGCTGCGCTTCAACCAAAGCCAACTTGAGGCTGAGGAGAATGAGGAGATCACCATCGCTGACGATCACTACACCTCCACAGCAGCTGCTGAAACTGCTCTCAGCGTCATCAATCACCACAGTGACCAGCAACAACAAGGAAACAGCAGGCGGAGCCGAGACTCTGATCTGGACGGGATCATGAGCACGGACGAGAAGGAAGAAGAGGAGCAGGCGATGACCCCACCTGAGCAACAGGTGAATTAATCAGTCCTCCTTTAATCTGCCAGGATAGAGCTCTGCACCGCCAGCACCTGTATTGGTATTAACTAAAACACTCAGTTCAGATGGGATTAGTTTTCAGTTGTTTGGTGTCATTGTTTGACCTTTTGATCCAATGTTCATTATCTTTAAATCACTGAAAGGACTGTAAGATCATCAAGTAGATGGTTTATAGAAGTGGCAATTAGTACATTATTCATGCATCTAAAGTCATGCACACAGTGCTGAATGATCCACGACTGTTTACAAAGAAACATGAACTCTTTTCCTGGAACTGCTATTTGAGGGAATGGCACCTTTTTGTAAAACTGAGGACATTAGCCCACCACATAATCCCCTTGTGATGCATTTCCTCGTACTTCTAGGAGTGCTTACTGGCAATCCACTTCTACTGATGAATTTCAAACATGATGGCCTCCCAGTAATTACAGTGCTAATGATCATTTGTACTGCATGGTGGTGGGTGTAATCTTCCTATTCCCATGGCAGCGTCCAAGTTGTTTCATTTTTCTTATGTTCAAAGCAGTCATTCAGTAAATAGCTTTTTGCTGGAGAGAACAGTGTTGTGGCAGCTAGTGTTCAGTGTCCATGTGCAGCTGCAGAATAAGTGAATTAAAAGTTTGTTGATGGGATGAGCATGTAATATTTTAAATGTAGTGTATTTCTTTCTTGCCACAATATTCTTTCCTTTTTTTTTCTTTTCAGTCTCTGGAGATGCACAGTTTATTATTCTAGCTGCAATGTGACACTGTCACAGAAACAATTTCACATCCTCAAAACAAAGAATATATCAGAGCTGCAACCTGTAAGGCATTTTTCCACAAAAAAAAGGGGAAAGTCCCAGCTTGTGATGTAGAGTAAGGTAATTCTCCTAGAGTAGCGGGAGGTTGGCACTTTGATTTGCTTGGTGTGTCTTTGCTCTAGGCTGGTTAATAACACAGGCGACCATTCACCAAATCCTAATTGTCCCCAGAGGACCCTGAATTACTTTACTCATGATTTAAGCGCAACTGTGATTTGAATATTGAGCAAGGTTATTCGATGCCGCACCTACTGCACATATGCCTCCAATTTTGATTACTGTAATAATGTGGAGCATGCCAGGAACATATTTCTCAGTAATGTTATGCAGATTGTAAAATATGTTCTGGCTGTTGGGACCTAAGTTCAGCACGGCTGTGAATATTTATATCAGCTTAGCACAAATACTAATAATGAAATCATTAAGATTAATTACCATTTGGTATTCAGTAATGACAATGATCTGTAAAGTTTTGAGATTAAAAAAAAAAACCTCATCATCCCGTAAGGTATGTTCCGCCCTAATAGAATGAT
>JAPXVT010000009.1:18906519-18923291 GCA_029823135.1 Acanthurus reversus
GATGACAGTCTATCTTTGCCTCTACAAAAAAATAGGCGGCAAGGACCGTATCAGTGTTACTACATGTCATCATCCTTTGTCAACATTGGTCACACAGGTTACATAAACCCCACGCCTTTTTTCCAAAACAGCTCTTTATCTTTGAGATATTCGTTTGTTTACATTTTGTCCATATATAATAAACATTCCAGAAAGTAGAGAATGTGTGACAACTTTAGTTAAAAGAACGTCTGTGTCAAAATCCTTCCTCACACTAATAATTGAGCTGGGAAGGTAGCACTTTTAAGGAACTATTTTTCCAGGCGTAGAAACCTTCATCTCCACCGCTCCCAGCTCCTCTCTCTCTCTCTCTCTTGCTCAGCGATTTTTGACCAAACAAATGCAGATGATATACCCTGTTTCAACATGAATGGCAGTTAATGGGGTTTAAAAATGCAGTCTGGGGTGCCTGGTAGCTCAGTTGGTCGAGCGGGCACCCCATAAACAGAGGCTGTGTCCTTGTAGCAGTGGCTACGGGTTCAATTCCAACTTGTCGCCCTTTGCTGCATGTCATTCCCTCTCTCTTCCCTGATTCTTGTCACTCTTCAGCTGTCCTATCAAAAAAATAAAGGCACAAAAGCCCAGAAAAATATCTCTTAAGAAAAAAAAAGCAGTCTGAGATATACTGAAGTATACACATGGTCGAATTTTAGCAACATTTGTAGAAGACAGGGGCAATCTCTGCTAATGGCGATAAGTCAAAAATAGACTGATAGCTTTTAAGATACTAAAACACTGACTTGTCATTGAGAAAATACTTTATAGTTCTCAATAAAAAGCTTCCTGCCTCCAGCAACGCCCCTAAATTTTACCTCAAACAGGAAGACAAACCCCTCCCTACAACTATGGCAGAAGGTATGAAAAAGCCAATCAGTCCTCTCTCTCTTTCTTTCTTAAAAATCATTTGTTTTGAAAAACAGCGTTTCCTGAAAGCTCACTGGAAACTCCCCAGTGACGCAGAATGAGCCACAAAGCAACGACTTATTGACTTAACCAACAAGACACATGCACCTTTACACTGAAACATACAGGACCATCCAATCAGTCACACTCTCTCTTTCCTTCCCTGCAGTGCAGTGACAGCTACCGGAGATTAATGCTGGTCTCAGTCTATATCTCTCCCTCTGTGTGTGACACTGGTAATGGTCCCACTGTGGCTGTATCAGCACCAATCGCTGAGCACACGTCACCCATTTAGGAAACTCCACATAAATAACATCCTCTCCACAGACATTTGGGTACTATGTGACCACCAACAACATGTCAACCCTGATTCATAGACAAGCATAGCACAGAAATCATACTGAAGCAAAGGATGCCCTAAAATCTAATAAACCTCACATGGTGTGTGCCTGATACAAGCTGCGTTTAAAGCCGAGGACACACAGTGACTCTCACAGTGGTCTAATCAACAGTTGGGATTCAATTCTCTCCTGTGTGGAGGCTGTCCTGCTCTGTTGGCCGAGGACATAAATAACTGACAGGGAGACGAGAGTTCAAATACACAACCAAACAACGCTGACGTCACTGCACACTCTGAACAAACTACCCTGACCGGATCAAACCAGAGGGCACAAATTACCCCAAAGTAAACACCACAATAAAATACAAATGGTAATGAAAGATTTTTCCAAAACAGGCACATGCTGTCCAACCAGATTAGAGTACACACGCATTGACAAACACACACACACACACACACACACACACACACACACACACAACAAAACAAGTCCAGCTACCATCCCCTGATGAAATACAAATTCCATTTTACTTAATCTCTATTAGAATGTGCTGTACGTCTCTGTCACAAAGGCCCTATTGTGTTTTTTCCCATAGAGAACGAGATGAGCCTCCAAAACTACCACTGTGCTTCAAAACAGGAAGCCGCCTGTCAGCCAGTCACAGAGAGCTTCCTGTGGCTCCACTGAGAGCCCAGCAAAGTGACAACACAGAGGAGAAAAGACAGAAAGACAGAAGGGATTCTTGACGGTGACACAGGAAGGGCGGATGTCACTAGTGTGTGAAAACCTCAACACTCCTAATTCTTAAAAGAGTGTTTACAGTTATTTTTAGGGTTGACACGGAGTTCAAAAAAGAGAAGAACATTTAGACCATAAAACCCATTCGAACAGCACTTCATGACTGAATTTTAAACACCTCACATGCAGAAAAAAAAATAGAACTCTTGTTGTTGTCTTTAAAATTTATACAGATACACGGGGGAACATTACTATTCATTTAAAGTCACGTTGTGCCCAGAAGATGAATGTTTTTTTTAATCTTCACTTGACTTTTTGCCTGTTTGGTACTGAGCAGGTCATGTACAGTGGGTTTTAAGAGCATTTTTGCTGAAAAAAGCTGCCTCCTCCACTGAAATCAATGTGGATGAAAGCATTGAGGGAAAGCCAAATCAGAAAAGTTTGGGGCTGTATAAATAAAGCAATGAACTTTAAGAAACACTTCTTATAACTGAGAAGAAACCGCGGAGTAAAGTGATATTTCTCTGTGGGTTTGTCATTGGGAGCAAGCCCTTGCACATAGTTAATTTAAAATATTAATTATAGTAGTTTTGATTAAGTTAAAAAAAAAATCCAAAAAGTTCTGAACATATATCAGAAAATATGTCTATTTAAAGTGATTTTTTTTCTCTTGTCTGATGGAAATATTTAGAAAAGATTACTGTTAATAAATTTGAGGACATTACAGCTTTGAGAATACTGCTGTTTCTGATCGGACATCTAGACTGATTGAACATTATGCACAGATGGACAGATGTGAATATGGATAAAGGGCAAGAGACAGAGACAGAGAGAGATCACAGAAACTGGAAACTTGAGAAGAGGATATAGATGAACAGAACATGAAAAGGCTGAGCTAGAGGGAGGATGAGAAATGAAAAAAGAGGCTCTTTGGCAGATTAATGTCTCTTGATGCATATAGTCACACAGCCTCCTTGGTATTTGCCTGCGAGCATCACTATGGATGGCCTTGTGCCTTCATTAGCCAGCTTATATGAATGCATGGTATGATGCATGAGAGCGTATGTTTATATGGCTGCAACAAGCCTGTAACAGCAATTACAACATCTCCGACTCAGCATGAATGAAGATGTAGGTCGTCAGTGGACGTCTCCTTTGATCCGCCAATTAAAACAGACAGAAAATCAGAAAAATAGTGGGGATTGTTAGCTGTGAAGAACTAAAGGACAGAGTGAACATCAGCAGATGAGCGGAACTCTCTTTCCTGCAGCCTCGTGTGCTGTGAAGACGGCAGAGGATGGATGATTAATGGCGTTTGTTCCGGCGCCTTTCACCCTGGAGCACAACACCACCAGGAGGGGGGTTAGGAGGTGATTTACCGGGAATCATGAGATGATGTATGGAATGTGCAAAAATGGCCTTTAAACACAGAGTAAGGGACTCCAGTATTAAGATTTAATATTTAATGCAGCAGACACCAGTAGCCTTTGTGTATGATATACTGTAGCTCTTATATACACAATATACCACAGCGATGGAAAACACTTTATTCTGATTGGCTGGCAGATAATTGTTAATACTGTACATGAAAAGACAGTTTCAGTAAACACATTATCCACCTTTCTTAAATCACTGCCTCATGCTTACCTAAATATGGATTAATCAGGCTACATACAATTAAAATAATGGATGATGACTTGATACACACAGGATCATTTGTCTTTTTTGGTCCAATCTGTATGTTGAAAATAATGGACACTGTTCTGCTTCATTTAGCCTATTGTTCTTTACAATCATCTCACTCATTATGCTTCTACATCAAAATTAACAATAAAATGTTAAGTCGATCAATATGTTGATTGATTGACCAGAAAGTACAAAAAAATTACAACCAGCCAAGACATTTACAGTCATGCTAGCTGCTCTGGGAGACTGTACTTATGTGTAGCATTGCTTTAGGTTCAACGCTAACATTAGCAAGCTAACATCCCACAGATAATATCCCACAGAAAAGTGCTAGCATAATGTTTAGTAGGTATAACTATAGGTTTACTATGTTTACCATCTTAGTTTAGCATGTTAACACTACAACATTAATAAGCATTAAACACAGCTTAGGGTTAAAGGTTAATGCAATTATCTTTGCAGGTGGTCATAAATCAAACCAGTTGACAAACTAAAATTGGAATCTGAAGATGAACCCTGAAAGTCCACTGAATTTCTAACATTACCAAAGTCATTAGGACACATCAACACAAATGAGAACAATGAATGCCTGTACAAATTTTTGCTATTAATAATTCAGTCTGAACAAAAATGGCAGAGCCTCCATGGTCTGCAAAAACTTTGGCAGGTAGGTTCTTAAAGGTGAAGAATTTTCTGCTTTTCTCTTTTGTATACTAACTCATATTAAAGTTGCTGTAAGTCATGACACTTTATTTAAATAAATGTTAAATAGCTCCACATTCTGACAGGCATCACTGATATGGAGTTTGCTTAGTAATGTGGTTCTCCCAGTCTATCTGCTCTGCATAAACAAACAAACAAAAAAAAGTGGAAGCCCCTAACCTGATTGGATGAGAGTGGGAATGGGATACCAGAAAATAGCTTTACTGTATAATGCAGAGCAGAGGGCCCGTATTACTGACAAAACACTCAATATAAGTGATGCCTGTCTGAAAGCAGAGCTATTTGACACTTATTTAAAATTTGGGGGGAAAACATATTTGAATACCATTTACAGCAATTTAATACTTATCAAACTACTTCTAATTCGCTGCCTTAATTTTGAAATCTTATTGCATTATTATTAACAAATCAAAAAGCGTGTACAGCAATACTCAGGCGATCTGTGTCCTTGTGTGTTCGGGAAGGTTGCACATGTGTTGTAGAGGACAGCAGCGTTAATAGTGCACAGGAAGAACTATGTGGTCAAGTGATTCTGTCAGCAGCTGAGCACATGAGAAAAATGTTCAACAGAAAAATGCGGTGAGCACTGACAGAAACTCAGCGGCTCAGTCTGACTCTAAACCTCGGCTCTTGTGGCAAGTAGAGCGGCAGATGCTCTTTTACGCTTCAGACCTTTGAAGTTCCATGTGCAGTCAGGCACACGTACATACGCAATCAAACGCACATGCCACACAAACTGGAACAAGTAAAAGGTTGACTTGAAAAGGTCATCTTGTAAGAGAGCTAACCACGATTTCAGCTGTCAAACGTCACAGGAAAAAAAGAACGAGCGGTTAGAGCCACAAGTCGCACATCAAGCAAGTGATCGACACACTAAGTGGTTTCTCACACAACTCAGTGAGGCTAACTAACAAGCTCAAACTCAGACATTCATGCACACACAGCTCTACACATGCATGGCTGGCTGTATAGTATGAATGTAGATGGTAGCCTATATGTGGAGTGACTCAGTCACCTTAGCGGTAGTTTGTTCTGTGGCTCCATCTCATCAGTGAAAGGGTTTATGCACTGGCTGCGCTGTACTGGGCCGTATTATGCAGGCTAAAATAAAGATGTTGATTTGAACAGCATGAGGTGCTCAAGGCTGCTCTGACTGAAACAACTGCCCTCCCCAGCTGCGTGCTAACGCCTTTGGCTACTGCTGCTCCCTCAGTCTGCAAACACACAAAGACGTCCACAAAGCCCAAATAAATTGAAATATGCTTATTTGGTCCTTACTGTTAGATGAGAAAATAGGTACCACTCTTTAGATACGATGCTGATGCAAGCAGAAGGTTAGCTTAGCTTAGCTTAGCATAAGGACTGGAAACAGAGGGACAAAGCAAGCTAAAAAGCTAAATTAAACAAACAATATGTAACATGTTTATTTAGAAAGCTTTACAGGTGCTGGCAGGCAGATTTTGTTAAACAGGGCCTGGCTAGTTATTTTCCCCTGCTTTTATGCTTTATGCTAAGCTAACCATCTTCTGGCTCTAGTTTCCTACTGGACTGACAAAAATGAAATGTGTATCAATCTTCTAATCTATAAATAACAGATGTAAATAAGCATATTTCCCAAAATGTCAAACTATTCCTTAAGTGTTCCGATAAGTTGAAGTCTCCTTTATAAGTTGAGGCATATCTTAGAGTATAGATCCAAATCCACAGGATTGTAAAAAATATGTATTATTTTTCCAGGTTTATGAACAGCTGAGATTTTGAGGATAATTGGTTTTCCCAAGACGGCATTGTGCACACATACACACACTCACACACCCTGCTAAACATGCCAGCTATGTCTTATAGCGCATGTTGGCATGAATAATGAGACAATTGGAAAGCAGCTATTTGTTGTGTCTAGCTGTGTTTCACTGGAAGGCAGGTCTGTGCAAGCGTGCAAGTTTGTGTGAATGTGAGTGTGTGTTTGCGAGTAAGAGAGAGCGACAGAAAGAGAGTATCTGGTGGTTACCTACATCCAGATGAACTTGAAACAGACACAAACTGAGTGGGCACCTGATTCTGCATCTCCTTCACGCACACAGAGAAGTGAGACAGAATTAATTCAGTGGACAGCATGAAGTCCATACTGATGAAATACAATTAACGGTAGGCTCATTACCTCAGCCAAAGAGAAGGAGAGTAGCTACACAGACTGGACATAAATCCCCTGACTCCTGTTAAAGCTGGACTGGAATGTCATGTTTCCTGTTTATCTGCCTACATACCGGCCAGACTCCAATTGTGTGGAATCCCGAGTTTAGCTATAGGGGTAGTTCAGCAAACAGCCATACACACTGCTGTGTTGACAGGTGGATTCATAACGTCGGCTGAGCTCCGTCTATCAAAAGCCTGAGGTGCTTGTGATTGAAAACACGGGCACGTTTCTGGTGAAGGCACAAATATACGTGCACTACTGTGCTTTGATCACCAAACGTTCTGTGCATTAAACCTGCCCACTGATCATGCAAACGCATGGAACTGCACATGTAGGTAAATATCCAGGGTGATGGCGATGCTCTGGAGGTAGCCTTTTAAATGTCACACATCAAACATAGGGACATGCACGCAGAGCCAGGAGTTGTTAAACACAAGTTCAGAGCGTGGGACCTCGCTTAAGCAAACAGTGATTTTAAATCCTCAATGTCAGGCTGGCTGCACTTTCAAAACTAACAGA
The DNA here is from genome assembly GCA_029823135.1 of Acanthurus reversus. NCBI lineage: Eukaryota > Metazoa > Chordata > Actinopteri > Acanthuriformes > Acanthuridae > Acanthurus > Acanthurus reversus. Next base: position 18,913,663 of record JAPXVT010000009.1, read on the forward strand.
AGGAAGACAAGAGCTGGCCTGTGTGTGGGCAAGGAGGTGAGAAACATTTGTGTGTTTGTGTGTGTGTGTGAGGACATGTATTACTCATGTTGTGGGGACATTAATCTGCACACGCCCTCCTTTCTGTGGACAAAAATTAAGTTCCCATAACTTAAATCATTAAATTTTAAGGAAATCTTGGTTTAGGTTCAGCCTCCATCAGTATAACGTCCTCTGAAGTGATAGAAACACTACAAGGTGTGTGTGTGTGCGTGTGTGTGCATGTGTGTGTTCCAGTAAAACAGAGAGCGACGTGTCCTCACCAACTGCTCATGACTTAATAGCAATATTGCAACATGAACTGTGTGAGGAAACTGGCCAACTGGTCGGCTTCCTGTCTCGCTGAGTGGGAACCAATCAGATGCAGATGAAGCCATGTCCAAATAATCATGTCTTTGCAGGCAGCAGCTCTGGAGACAAGCAGTAACTGGATCAATGTGAGACCTCCCACATGGCCAGACGCCAAAACCATAAAAGGACAAATTCAGAGGATGAGATATTGATGCGATACCATCGATATGACAGTACTTTGAATGCCTTTTGAGACAAAAGCCAGCATGGTATGTTCAGTGCAATATGCGTGTCAGTGCTTACAAATAAACTTGTCATTTTCTTAAATGTGAGCTCATATCAGTGTAGGCGGCTGCGTTAATTGGACAGGGGTATTCAAGTGTGAGCCACAGGGGGCGGAGTGAATGCAATTTCTCATTCTAATCAAAGACTACAGCAGGTGGTTTCACTTATTAGTTCCTCCCCCTCCCCTCCATGTCTCCTCCTAAGTGACATCGCCTGCTGTAGTCTGTGCCCGGAACAAAACCCCACGCCGGCCCTGCAAATATCGACAGCAAGACACTTCTGATTGAAAAGCTCAGAAATCAAGTGGTTCTGTCATTCTTAGGCTTTAATGTCTCAGGGTCTAAATGTCTGACAGGCAGCATGTACACTCATCTTACTTGTGACATGTTTCTGGCATGATGTGCATCTTCTTGCACTGGATATTTCTGCTGATCAGGCTGAAATTCCTCAAGTAAAGATGAGGTGACTGAGCCTTCTTCTGTTTGACAGATGGAGAGGCAGCTGACAGGAAGCAGAGTTGCACTGTATTGACTGTTTATTTCGAGGTTGCGGGTTGATTGTATCCAGCAGTGTGTGTTAGTCAGCCCATAAGCGTGACTCAATAGTAATTTCAGAGTGACTTTATTGCATTTTTTTCAGTTTCATGGCATCATCGTAACATTCCTGCATGGGCTTGTAGTGTTTCTGTGTAACTGAAGTGACCTTAAGTAATCATATCCTACTTTGTCATCTCTTATGGAATCATTACAGCAACAGTTTGCATGCATTTTTACATTTTTAAAGTCATCCCTCTTATATTTAACGGCAAGATGAGCTCTTTTCTCTTCATAGGTGTGATGGCCTACCTTGATGAGACTGCTGCGTCGAGGGATCGTTTTGGAGGCTGAATCCGATCCGGTGCTCTCCCACGTCGGGGACTCGCAGCTGGATTCGTTTTGGATCCTCTTCACGGTGTCCGACACGCTGCAGTTTCCGTTTGACACCGGCTCTCCTCGGTGCGTCTCCAGGCTCATTCCGGCACCTCCTGACGCAGCTTTCCAGCCAGCTGCCGGCGGACCGACGGCGCTCTTGTTCTCTCCAAATTCAGCCATGGTGACACTTTTGGGATTCCTCAGTTCTCCTGAAGGCAGCGAGGCTCCGAAGGCGAGAGCGCTGCACACGGACAAGGACGTGCCATCATCTGAAGTGAACGAGCGGCGTCGAGCTGAGAGCAGAGGAAACTTCTCTCTCTCTCCCTCCCTCCCTCTCTTTCTCTCTCTCTCTCTCTCTCTCTCTCCCTCTCTCTCTCTCTCTCTCTCTCTCACTCTGTCGTCTTCCTCTTGGTGGGTGACAGCAGGGGAGAGAGCTGAGCGACAGCAGTGACTGACACACCTTCCAGTCCAGACCTGCTAACGCTCACACATCGCGACAGCCGCGTGTGCGCCTGCGTTCAGACGCTCGTCTCCCCTCCGCCGCCGCCTACATCTAAATCGTTTTCACACTGTGTCAAACAACTATGTAAACCGTCATGATGATATTTTACATTTGGAGCGCCTCTACTGTCACCCCCACCCTCCGTGTCTCGCTCCAGTCTTCATCCACAGTCACTGGGTTCATACCGCACAGCATGCGCAGCAGCAGCCTAATAAAGTCATCATCCGTCACCAGTCTGTGAAATATGTGGGTGTTTTTTTTTTTGCTTTTCTGTTCCTTTGGCAACAACGTGTGTTTAATAGCTGCCATTTCCTATAATTGGTCAATAAACTCCGGACGTTATTGATCAGTCAGAATAGCCCTTTATAAAACCAACTTTTGGGTTGCCAGGTTGTGAAATCTCTCAGTTTTCATCCTCTAATTCTGGAACAGGCTGCGAATGAAGCAAAACAGGCCTGTATTCATCCGCAACCTATTAACACCCCGACTTCTTTTTTAATCACTTATTGACATTCACAATTGCCGATATTATAAAAACCCTTTACATTAATTTTCATTAGTGCAAACTTTCTAACTAAAATGGTGAACTTCTGACCTAGAAACATGTTAAATAGCTGACTTGACAATAAAAATCTTTCAATAAATAACATCATAGCTGCAGACTATGAAAACCTTTAGTAATGACTTACTTGGCATTAGTAGATTGATAATTAACCATTCATTAATACTTTACGAATAGGCTAGTTATTCATGAAACGTAGTTTATGGGCAAACTAGTGACAGCATAAAACTTATAGGCTAAACCCTTTGTACATAAAAATCCTTATTAGAAGTAACACTGCTTTTTTATATGTAAGCTGTATTTGTGCATCTATACAGGTAATATATTACAGATAGGCCTATCGACATACTCTGTCAACAACATATTATTAATAAATAGCATATGAACAAATTATGATTTTGTTAAAAAAATAAGCTTCTGCAAGTGTGTTTGTGCAGTTTAGATTTGCACTCAAATCAATGTTCTTTCCTAATGAGAACTTTTGGGAAAGTACATTAGAACGCACTGTCTCTCTAGAATTGAATTAAAATCAAGGTCATGATTTTTGCTCAAGGATTCAGGGGCACATTTTTGTGATTCATTGCTCAGGGATAGATGCCAAGAAGCCCTCCTCAAGGGTAAATGCCATATAAAATGAATGGGTTCCCTTTTGTTTTTGCACTTACAGGAAGTGGTACATACAGAGCGAGGTGCATTCAGGTCCTATAGGCAGACTTATGTCCACACTGCCTGAGCTGCAGTGTTCCTGTGACTCTGCAAGACAAACAGCATGCTCTAAATAGCTGAAATGATTTTTGCTTGTTGACACACACTTACACCAATACTTGCACAACTCAAGGTCAATGTAGCATTCACTGACGCAAAACCACCGTGCTGTGTGATTTATGCGATGAAGGTTTCCTCCATTTTCAGGGCAGTTTCTCCCATAATAAAACACAGTATCACAGGGAGTTAATCATTTAGAGGAGCCTTATCTGAAAAGACAGGAGGTTCTTCCATTTCATTACCAGCTCAACATTAACATAATGTCATGATTGCAATAAAAAGCCGTGTGCCTGTGTGTCCTTCCTCAGAAACCTAAAGCACATTTTTTTGTAATGCAATAGGCCCCTGAGTAAATAGAGGTGTTGCTCTCTCATAAAGTGTTGGAGGACATGTCTGTGTTTTGTTCCTCTTGGCACACACAGTTGAGTGTGGTCATTTTCATTACAGGGAAATGATCATTTATTTCCAGGGGGCTCCCCTCGGAGGACATTTAACACATTAGGTCAAGGAGGCCTGAAGGGACCGAGTGAGGTTGACACCAAGCCAGGAGCTCAGTCGTTCTCTTCCTTGCAGGTGTTTTGTTTTTTTCCTTGAGCTGGAGTGAGACTGAACTCCAAGGCTGTGGCTTTAGAGAGCCCCCCACGAAGGAAGTATGGCTCCACAGGAGCATAGATGTCACCTCTGAAGTTAGGAATGTGTGTCACAGAAGCTTCCATCAGCAGTGTTTTATACTATATAGATCACTTTTGCTGTATTTATAATCTGAGGAGGGTACTGATGCAGCAGCTGAATTTAATGGCAGAAGTGCTGACTACAGAGAACATCAAGAACTGCTGACATAAACTCAGCATCGACCAAGGGTTCACCACTCACCAGAAGTATGACTGTGAAAGTCTACCATTGGGATTTTAATGTAAACGTGTTCCTCTCACAAAAGTTTTGTTGTATAATGTGCATAATGAAAAGGCTCAGTGGTGATTTGTGGCATCCTGTGTTGTAATATATGGCCTGTATGCAGAGAACAGCTTTTATCCTGCACTGAATCTCAGCATTTCATAATTAAGTCATCAATCTGCTTGTTGGGACAGAAAATCATTTTCACACACCCAGCAAGACCTCAATCAGTGATGGTGAGGCAGATATTTGGCATTAAACTGCCCTCAAACACAGACGGATGTTCGTTTATCACACTCTTACAAACCACTTTTGCGCCTGTTGATGATTCAGTGTAATTACCGTAAGTCAAGACACCACAGTCAAGACATTTTGGCAACTGCTATTTCCCAACAATTGTACTTTAGTATTGGAATCAAAATTAAGACCCCATTTCCCACAATCCATACTTGTACAAGACAGGACACTGATTAAAAACACAGACTTATAAAAAGTTTCTTATGTAAAAACTGTACACTGCAGCTCAGTGAAGAGCACTGACATTTGCCAGTATAACTACCAGTTGAGACTCCAGTGAAATACTGGTTTGTCTCTGCTGCCATCTAGTGTTTGTCTTCAGAACATACTTCTGCTTGGACCAGTGAGTTCAGAACAAGTACTACTACTTTAACTACCAACTGCTCACATGTATACTAGACAGATATTATTGTAGCAGTGTTAGCATGGTTAGTACCCCGCAAAATTAACTTATAAAGGTCAAAGATTAACAGATACTTTTAAAGGAGCATTCATATAGATATTATTGAAAGAAAATAATAAAATAGGAGATATAATTTTAATGTGCATCATAGTGCAATTATATATCAGTGCAAGTTCTTTAAAATTATGCAATGCCACCAGTAACTACTTTCTTTGATCAAAATCAGTGCATAAAACTCTAAAATTGTAAGCTGTTTTTTCTAAGATCTACGAAGTGTCATTTTACACCTGTGTTTCTTTGGCATAGTCTCTCTTTGGCAAAAACGCGCTTTAATAATTGAAGTTGCAGCTAGTTTTTAGTCATCTAGCTGGCAGAGGCATGCCACCCCGCGGTTAATCCAGTGTTGCTGTGGCTTGTCAGATGGCAGCTCGATGGACATGACATAGTTGGTGGAGTGGCCAGTGGTGGACAAGGTCCCTCTGCGGGCGCTGGTTTTGTAAACAGGACAAACGTAGATGTTTTCATGCTGAAACTTGGCCATTTCTCCTGGTTTGAGCTTGATGACGGGCAAGGAGTCAAAGAGGATCTTGGGGAGGGACTCCCCAATGACCATATTCTCTCGGTCCCAGCGCGCTCCCTCCATGAAAAGACCCTGAATATAGGCTCCATCCTCTGGCTTCTCCTCCATGTGAGTCTCCTCTTCGGTTACCTGGAACACATTCAAGTGTGAATATCAACCCAATATATCCCTGTTAATATTATTATTAAGATTATTAAATAGTTTGTTTGAATATGACCAAGATAAGTAAGAAAGTTAAGCAACACATGCCTCAAATTCAAAGCCAATAAAGTCTATGGGGATGGTGTACTTCCTGGCAAAATTCTGAGCCACTCCAGTAAGAAATGACTGAGTGAAGAAGAAGCCAGAGAGCCAAAAGACTGTAGGTGGGCCGTTATCTATCCAGTCCTGTTAGGACAGACAATAAAGCATATGCACAGGTATTAGCAAACTATAAAAAAAAATCTATTCTCTATCAAACTAGCTTCTTTACTATGATGAGTGCAACAGATCAATGTTTATTTACTATGCACATTTACACAATTTCCCTAAGGCCAAACAAGCTGCACATACAGTACATGCTATTGGACTTAAATTACTTGGTCTGTGCTTCTCTCATCTCACAAGTCATTTCTAAAATATGTTACTCTGCCCTAGGTCTGTGTGACCTCTAAAAATCATAACTCTTACTTGCAGGAACTGCAGCCTGGCTAAAAGATCAGTCACGTAGCTCCCCATTGGTTTGAGAGACGGATATGACTTGGCCGCCCACATGGCAGGCACCTTGCCCACCAGCATACTGTTGAAGACGTTCTCAAGTTCAGCAGACATGACAATCTGGCCTTTCAAAGCTTTGCGGATGTTTACCAAGCTGACACGCACCACATGAGTGAGTCTGATAAGAAGGGAGACGAAGGCAATCAATTGTGAACCATAATGGGTTTCATGTGTGTGTCCTGCACAATACGATCAATGAGTCAGTGGTAATTAGGGTTTGTTTTTTCCGATATGGATGATTATTTGCATAGCAGCACATTTTCTTATTACCTATTAAAGCGAATGACTTCCTGCCTCAGAACAGTATTCATAGACTCCTCATACATGACTGGGTATTTATCCATCACCATTTGTATGTCAAAGTCTGCTGGGAGCTTAGACAGTATGTCTTCTGCAAGCTCGTCAACTACTTCCTGCAACACCAACACAAGACAACAAATTTGCATAAAGTTTTTCCCATGGGAAATCAGCATAAAGCAAAAACCCTCAGACAACAGGCTGTGCAAACCTGAGGAGACTTAGCCCCGCCTCCCGTCTGCCTGGGCAGAGTCAGCAGGACTCCGTCCAGGAGCTGATTGGTCTCTTGATTATCCTTCGTGATGTCAGCGTTGCTATGAAGTCCAAACACACAAGGATCAGCACAAATTGGAAGACTGCGAATGTAGTTAACATATGCCTGAATTGAAAAGAAAGGAAATTAATTTATTATAAGATAGGGTGATGAAACAAGAACTTGATTATAGCATTGTGCTCTCAAGGCCAATATAACACCAAATGATTACACGATTAATCCAGCTGTTGCATGTCATGACATGACTGATAATGATGAATATGGCAGTTGTACACTGGAATATTAATAAGGAACTGACTGGAGCTCTGACAGTACCTGATGGGGGCCATGAGCGGGGACATAGTACAGGTCTCCCTCACACAGCTGGTGGCACTCCTGCTCTATCAGATCCCAACTGTAGAAGATGGACAAAAGCGACAGCAGCAGACGCCTGTCTTTGTCGTCCGTCACCCTGCCACCATAGTTGCACTCACCTGACAAGAAAAGAGGTGATGACAGTGTGGTGTTTATTTAGAAAAAGTGAGAGAGGTTGATTTGTGAAACATGCTGTCTGAATTTGTTGAAATGCAAATGACATGTCTGGGCTCTCTCATCTGTCAACATAAGCAGCAGGTGCTTGTGAATGTCTAAACTGTTTTCAGATAAAAACTAGTTATTGCAATATCATCAAGACTACCTTAAAAATCATGCAATTCTGAGAGTTGGTGAGTGAAGAGAAACTTAATAAACTTTATGAAAAACTCTTAAAAACTAATTATTTTTCATCTGGGCATAACATGATTTGGTCTTTGCAAACAGAAAGATGTGGGTGTTTATAAACATATGGAACAAGAAAGTTGAGATTTGATCACAAGCTGTCACTCGGTAAGGGTGCATATTAATTCCAGGTGTAAACAGCCTCTATGAGATGTTCACCTGTAAGGTATGTGAGGGCCTCCAGTGGAACATCATCATACTCATCAAGGAACATCTGGATCTGCCTCATGCTGATCCTCAGGTCAGACTCATTAAACTCATAGGGAATATTCCATCCTGAGGAAAAACGACAAATGAAAACAATGGGATTGTTTCTACATATAATGACAGAATATTAGCACAAGACATTTCATTACACAACAGCAGATGAGAAGAATAGTTTATTTTTCTCACCCAGAGGCCCAAAATTTCTTCTCTCCTGTACTAGAGCGTGGAAGAAGGTGAGACCAAACAGGAGCTTCTGCCAAACGACCTGTTTCTTGGAGCTGCCAAAGAAGGCAGGGTCAGAGATTGGGTGACTCAGGTAGGAGCGCAACAGGTTGGCTCTTATTCCTTTTGGTGGCTCATTAGTCATCTTCAGCCCGTTCTGCAGGATACTGACTGGGAACTTGTTGGATGGATAACTGGTTAACCACAACCTGGGGAGAAGAAAAGACACTTGCCTTTTATGGTCTTCTTCATGCAGAAACATGTTCAGTCAAACTACTGAGTCAAATCTGTTACCTAAAGCTAGGGTGTGTGTTCTCTGGGGTGATGGTTTCCTCACAGATCCTCTCCAGTGTGGGCATCCAGCTGGTGGCAAGATGGCAGTTCTGCAGCACCACCCAGGTGCCCTCTTTGATGGCCTTGTCAATCATCTGGGCTGCTATGGGTCCTTGTCCCTGTCCGAGAGAAATGGTTTGGGTCTTACTGCCCCCCATTTCCAGGTCATCAGCAAACTTCAGCAAACCTGAAGAAATTTAAGAAATCAGGATTCACTTCTGAGCCTCTGTGTGTAATTGTAAATTATAGTTTGACCAGATGGTGTTGAGATGTTGTGTGTAAAAATGTAAAAAAGGTCACAAGTCTTTGATAATCACCTGCAGTCGGATCAGATCCTGGTGAAAGCACAAAGATAAGAGGAGAGCAGCAGTTTGAGTCCTTGTAACTTCCTGCCAGGTCAAAGGTGGGTGGTTCAACATAAGCCTGTCCCATGTTATCCACTATGAAATCCTGCACTGCTGGAACCAGTTTGTCCGGCCTGAAGCACCTGATCACTATCATTCTGTCCATCCCCACCAACGCACTCCACTGGTCAGGTAACTGGTCCTTGTGGGGCTTTCCTGAATCATAGAGCTCCTTCCATTTCGAGATGTTGTCTTGGACATGTTCAAAGAAACCATCCAGATTTGGAAGTTTGGATCCCCTAACAATTTCAGACCAGGATTTGTCAGACAGCCACTCTGGGGCGGGGTTGGGGTAGGGGTTATCCAAGGCAATGCCACCTGTTAGCAGGAAGCGCCAGACTTGGTCGTCAACCTGGCCCTTCCCCTGCATGATTCCTACGGTGAGCAGCAGGGAGAAAAGCAGCTTGTCCTTCTCAAAAAGAGAACGGCACACATTGTTATAGATACTGAGGGTAAAGTGCTCCACGATGTTGTTGATCCTCTCAGCCACATCATCGCTTTTTAAGCTCTGGGCGATGGAATACAGGTAAAGGTTGATGAACCAGGTCAGAGAGTACTGATACATGGGCTCGATGTTGCCCAGTTCTGAGATACAGAAAAACAAAATGGAGCTGTGCTCAGCCACAGGACGGTAACCCATGCGAGTGTCGTCAATCTCTTTCTCAGTGACACTGGCAATTTTTTGCTTCTCTGAGATCTCCTCAGAGAGAATCTTGGAGGATGACAAGATCTTAATGGCAGTCTCATCCTCCAGGATGTTTCCCTCAGAAGAGGAGAGCACTTGCAAGATCTTATCCTCAATTTCCTTCAGCTGCTTGTTGTTAGCAGCGCTTTCAAGGATGAGTTGGTTC
>JAPXVT010000009.1:18957192-18969333 GCA_029823135.1 Acanthurus reversus
ATTCCTCTGATGTCTCGGGTGTCCAGGCCTGCTGACAATTGGCTTCTAGTCCATCAAACCCCAAAACACTGACAAAGTGCACCTGCGGAGCAGCCCTCAAATGTGGTGGCTAATCATGCATGCTTTCATTCTGCACTGAGGAAAGTCCAACATGGACTGAAACGTTTGCACTTTTAGCACTTTGCTCATTTTTCACAGTCTGTACAGCCCTGCAATGAATTCAGTGAGAAATATCTAAACTCAAGACTCAACTGAGGCTTCTTTATTCTGTGTGCGAGTCCTCCTTTGCTGCATTTCACATTAGGCCTACATTAGTGTAAATGAATACCCCTATTTCCTCATTGTTCTATAGAAACCATATTGATTTAAAGGCTGTACAAGATTAATTTCTAATTTAAAGTTTGCTTCCATTTGCAAGCAAAATATACGCAAGTTGATGTTAATTTTATACACAGTCTATATATTAAATATATCAACACTCACTGAAACTGCACATTTTATTTAGAAATAACAAAACCCATCAAGACAGAAACAGATCAAACTTTTGTTAGCTAGCATTAGAGTAATTTCACCAGCCACCCATTGTCGAACGTAAGTTTGTCAGTTACCTGCTTCAACCGTTCCATCTTGCTTAACTTTTCTGCCAATGAAAGAGAGTCAGAGAACATTTTAATAGCTTAAATTAAATGTATGAACGGAAAAAAGATACATATTTCCATTTTAACATGACTAAATTAACGACTGACGTTAAACAGACTGAATAAATTAATATCGGTTACCTTCTATTGGTTGCTCGGTTTTATGCCGGCAGAATTTCAGTCATTGCATTGCAAGGCATTAGCTTAAGTATGTTCCCTAAAATTGGATAAAGTTAGTTACAGACTTCGTTTTAACGTCTCAGGGTTCTACCTCACACAAATGACAAACGGTACCGTGAGTTTAGTTTTTACCCTGTCGCTGCTTTGACTTGGGGTAAAGCCATCACGCTGCTGTAAACTGGAACACTGTTGATCTATTCCCGCATCGTCTCCATAGTGACCAACCACCTTGTGTTGTTGTGGGCGGTGCCCCGCGCGCTTCCTGATACAGGGTGGACCGGCGGGTGACCGTAAGTTTCTGTGTGGTCTCAACCACAACCAAAAATACTCCCACAACTCCCATTCAGCTACATTTCCCGACATTTAAATGGTCCCGCCAAGTCCTGCTGAAGGAGGACAAGACTCTGCGTTGGGTTAATGAGTCGTGCTAGTAGTTCACCTGAAGGCAGCATCCGCCAGCAGCAAGTCTGCCCTCTGCTGGTAGATAGGTGCTCAGCCTCTCCCTCTGAATGAGCCAATTAGCCCCAAATACATGGGCCTGCCTATAAATTTATATATAATTTTTCATAAAAGAAATATCATTGCTATGGTTAGATTAGGGTCTGGAAGACTGGGACCAACAGCCAATGTTAAGTCAAGTTTATCTATATTCAGAAGGCCGTTATATTCCATATTTCAAAAATTAAGTAAAAGACACTCCATTTGAATATTTATTTTTATCACCATAGTTGATTTAATCCATCAAAAAGTCCTACAGGAAAATGGTGCATAATTCAGTGGAAATTATGTTTATATTGTGCAGCACAATTAATCACCTTGTGCAACTTTTCATTAATTCTATGTTTTTACTGATAATAAAAAGCTGAAATTGAACTTTAACTTTTCTAACATTTGATTGGACGTTAGATGGGTCATGTGGACTGGGCGTGGTTTGGGCTGACGTGAGGTGACTGTTGTCGGGCAGAAGAAACGCGGTTGACCTTTGATTGTGTCTAATTTATTAGTTTTAATTATTTTAGATATGGTAAGTTCCCGTTACAATGTCCCATGCACAACAGTGTGCTTTTACTTTTTCAGGAAATCGCTTTGCGCAGCTGAAGGCCTTTTGTCGACTTATTAATCAATATGCTAAACTAGCTAATGACTGCGCTAAGTCTAGTGTAAGCTAACGTTAGGTAGCGAGATAACGAGCTTTTACTTAAAATGGCGCACTGGCTGCTGGTAGCTAACATTAGCATCAACACGGCTAAGCTATATTTCACACTATCAAAAAAATAACTAATATTTGGCTGTCATCGCTGACTTTCTTGTCCATGCAACTTTCTGACCTCTGTAGCTGCTTCACTCTTGGAGGGATTAATGCTAATGGTTGTTGGAGTCAGTTTAGCATCAAGTTAACGTAGTCCATGTGTTGCGCGAACTGACATTGCCGCTACCATATTTCCACCATCATTTTTGCCGGGAATGTTGCGTGTCACGGTTAAGTTTAGCTACACGTCAGGTCAAATGTTAAATATTTCGATGTCGAAAAATCTGGGGCATAATAGCACTGATAATTACAACGAGAATTTAGCAGTTTTGGCTGATATTCAAGTTATGGTTTCAAATACATGCGTTTGTTTGCTTTGACTCAACATTAACGTTAGCCATCTTATTCTGAATTTGACTGAGGAAGTCAAGAATCATTGCCTGCAAACCGCGCCAGATACAGATCATTCCGTCTCGTGAACATGTAGATAATTTAACACTTGACCATTGTAGGAATTATAGTTTTATGGTACATTCCAGTCAAGCAGCTTAATAATTTGTTATTATTTTATTATTCTAAGGATATCCACAAGCCTAGGGGCAGAAACTATGCTTCACATTCCCTGAAGTTGTCAAATGGATACATTCTACCTGAAGGCAAACTAACTCCCAATGCTCTGTTTGTTGGCGGGATTGACATGAAGGTAAGATCTAAGATAAGATTCTATGGTTCACATTTATCCCACCACTTACTTTTTCCCACATACTGTATACAGTATCTGTGCATACTATAGCACAGATTACAATATGTTCTGATCAGTTCAAAAGAGAAAATGACGTGTAATTTTTGGATACAAACAAGACAGGGACCAGAATCGGATGGAAATGCACAGACTAAATGTATTAAGTTATGACCAAGAAATGTGTGAAAAAACGTTTTTAAATATGCAAATGATTTACAGGTAGAAGTGCTGTTTGATAGCCTGCCAGAGGCAGACTAAATAGAATATATTTGCAAAGTAAGTTGTTGGTCTGGTTTACCAGGCTAGCTTCTTTAGGTGTCATTCACTGTTTTGCAAAACAATCAGTGCAAACTATTTGCTGGGAAGTATTCTGATTGCCCTGTCAGACTTTAGCAACTCTCTGCCTTCATATTTGTAGGAATAAAACTAAATTTTAAAAAGCTCTGTTCTCGTATATATTCAGTTGTTACTGCCCTTGAGCCTTTGAATGTGGCACCACTTAACCCCAGACAAAGTTGCATTTTTGTATATTGCATATATATTGCTTTCTCAAAATAAGGGAACATTGGCAATAAAATTACATCTGCACTTTAATAATTCTGTACAGCTTCCTTTGGATTAGAAGGTTTAAAACTGCAGTTACTGTACTTTCAGTGTGCTTGAACTGCACACAGTGCACAAGCACACTGCTTTGCTTTTCCTCTACAGTACATAATGGAGTGATTATGGTTAAAGGGATAGTTAGGGTTTTAGATGTCGGATTGTTTGAGACTCTTATGTCTACTCAGTGTTTTACCTGCAGTAGGTTACTATCAGCTTGCCCTCTGTATGGAGCAGCAGTGTGATGCACCAGCAGGAAACAGAGCACAGTACTGCTAAGAACGTCACCAATAGCAACATGTCTTTTAGCCACCAACAAGACCACCCACCTGAAGTATATATGTCCTGTTACTTGTACATGTTAAAATTTTTAGCACTTTACATTGCCATCAGGCAGCCATTTCATTTCAGGCTACATATCCTCAAGCATAAAACTTTGCATTCCTCCGCAGGTAGTCCCAAATGAAATGGCTGTCTGAGGGCAATGTAAAGCGCTAAAATTTTAAACATGTAGCGTACACCTAAAGGATCGTATATACTTTAGGTGGACGGTATTGTTGGTGGCTACCGTTTACAGCAATACTGTGATCTTTTTCCTGCCTGCACATCGCGCTGCTTCTCCAGACAGAGTGAGCTGACAGTTATTTACTGCAGGTAAGAGATTGACTAGGCTTAAGTGCCTCATGCAACCCCACAAAAAAACCTAAAAACTGAACTACCCCTTTAAGTGCAGAGGCTGAAATTCATTTTCTTCTTTTTTCTTAAACTTCATTTTAACCTTCAGGTGGATGAAAATGAAATGCGGGACTTCTTTGCCAGATATGGTGCTGTTAAGGAAGTGAAAATTATCACATACCGTGGAGGGATCTGCAAGGGGTGAGTTTTTCTGTTTAGATGCTCTCAGCTGCAGGTGCTAGTCTTTGCTGTAACTCATTTTGCTAAAGTGTTAAATGTTAAAAAAATTTTAAAAAAATACAATGGTAAGTAAATCTTCAGTAAATATAATTGTTATTTTTCACTTAAGGAATTTGAAGAGATTATGAAATGATGCAGTGATGATGCACGTGTGTATGTAATTTTGCAGTTTTCTTACTAGAGGGAATTTTCAGTTTTGTGACTTGACCTCCCACCCCCCAGCCACCCAGCCACCCACCCCCACTGGATATTGGTATTGAATCAGTGTGATTTTTAAATTTGAGTTGTTGTTTTTGTTTCCAAGGTATGGTTTTGTGTACTTCAATGAAGATGTCAACATTCAGTCAATTGTTGAGGTATGTGGGTGTCTGTCTTTGGAACTGCCATTGTATTACATTAATCTCCCACTGATAGTCATATTTCCCCTGTTCATCATTTTTACCACAGCAACAGATCAGTTTTCAGGGACGGAAACTCAAGCTGGGCCCTGCCATCATGAAAGAAAGAAGCTCTCGTATGTATTCTCATACATTTCAGAAGCACCTTATTGAATGTTAAGTGTCCAGCTCTCGACACTAAACGTATTTGGTATAATGTTGTGTCTTCTTTTGCATCATCTAGGGTCCATTCCATCGCGTATAGCTGGCCCAGCCCCTTGGATGAGCCCCACTCCGTACTTCTACTGCACTTGCAGCTCATCCATGGGAGGGGGGGTGGCACAACCTTCGCAAGTCTACAGCGGAGGCAACCCCTACAGTCAGGTAAACACGCACATAGACAATCTGTCAGGAATCTTATGTTAAACCGAGTGAACACACTGTTTGAAACATGAGTAATGCTGTCACACGCACCACTCTCAAATAAAGTCAACCTTCTTTGTCTAAGGGGAGGTATGCTCTAGATCACATTCAAGAACAGAGGTCAAGGTGGAGAACAAACTACCAAAATTACCAGAAAATAAGAAAACAATAAGAAAGTTGGCTTGATTAATGACATTGCTAATTATATCCAAGTGTTTCTGAAGAAAAAACAAAAACAAATTGTTAATATGTATTTTTACATCTGCTTAGCACTGTTGACTATATAAACATAACTCTCCATACTCTGATTAAAAGTGTTCCTTCTGGCTCTTTTTGCAGCCGTACTCCTACTCCAACTATGGGGGGTTCGTGGTCCCACAGCCAGTAAACTACCCACAGAACGCCTATGCCTACCAGGTACACTCGCGCACACGTATGCACACATATGCACACTAATTAGTCAACAGCATCCCATGCAGGGTCTCCTAGGCCCTGCACATATGCTCCTGCATATGAGATGAAGGGTCCGTCTGGATTGCATTCACCTGTTCCTGCCTCCCACCCGACACTCTACACTCCCCGTCTTCTCTGTGTTTGTCTGTTGTCCTCTGTTTGACCGGTGACCCCTCTTCCCCCCCACACACAGTACACTCCACCTTACTGGATGGCGGACCAGAGGACACGGCCTGTCAATCAGGTGACTCTGCATTTAGTGAGAATAGGAGATGTCAGCCTAATTTATGTTTCAAAGCAAAACAAGTCACTTCAGGTTCTCACTGGAGCATCTCACAAGGCCAGTGGGATGAAAACATTGATGATTACTTTCAAATCCAGTGAATTATGTTCAATTTTTTGTGCCTCTTATGAAGTAGTTGGTGTTTAAGAGAGATAGTGTTAAATGTTTTTGTTAAAATTTTACTTTTCTTTCAATAGTTGTCAGCAAATTGTCCACAAACTGCAATGACCATGCAGGCCCCTAGATGGCGTTGTCAAGCCAGTGTTGAGTTTGTGAAGCCTGCATCAACAATGAATTCTTATGATTTTTAATTGTATGAAGTTGTTTGTTCACACTCTTGGGATTGTGTGGCATTTGTCGTGTTTTTTGGGAGCCAGCTGTTGCGGTATCACCGTGCAAAGCTGTAATTTGTAATTTGATGCTTTGTTTGCAGAACTTTGTGGACTGTGGAGTGCAGACTATGCTGACTGTGCTGTAGCTGACAGCCAGCGAGCCCCAAGGCAGGTAAAACACCACTCTTAACCTTAAAGAGCTGTCGTAGCAGTGATACAGTAGGTAACAACGGGCCTTGAGTCTGCAGGCTTGCACACATTATCTCAAAGTGGAGGAGGTTTATCAGTTTATCAAGTACATGTGGTATAAAGTTTGGTTGGTAGAAAAACTTGCATATTGTTAGTCCTGCATTGCACGTGGTCGCTTGTCAGTATTTAGCTGTTTTACAATAACTTTGCTCCTCTTTCAACTATGATGTTCAGAAGTCATGCCCAGAATTAGTACATTTATTTTCTGTCTTTAGTGTTGCTACTCATTCTGCAGTTACACAAACTAAGGTTGTCATGATACCAGAAATTCAGTAGTTGATACCAATACCAGTGAATTTCCACAATTTTCGATACCATGAAAAAAGAAAAAGAAAAACCCATGTACTGTAACATAGTTATTTTTTTTAGAGCTGTTGCATATTCAAATTGAAATATTTAAGCCCTCAAGTATTTAAAACAAACAATGGGCCCGCTGTGCCTGCTGGCTGCATGTGTGTTTGGTGTCTCTCCTTCTGCCTCTTCTTGTCGACATCCTCTTCTGGCTGATACTGTGAAAGAAATATTATGAGATTTCAGTTCAGGTAGCCCAGTGACTGTAAGAAAACAACACACACACACACTTCTTGAGTGCAAGCAGTAGATTTACTGATATGGTTAGAGAACATTATTCCTGTAATGTTTTTTTTAATAAAGCTAAAGTTGCATTTTAATGACAGATGACTGCCAGATTGAGAAGGACAGTAGCCTAGGAGCTTTGGCTACGTTACGTTAGCCTTAACACAGCGTTAGCCACTGCAAACAGCGTATAAATCGTAAGTTGTTGGCTATCCAACAATGGCAGCTGTCTCAAAGTACGATAATGCAATGTGTTTTTCAGGATTAGGATGACAGATCCCACTTTGTATGCAATGTTTAATTGAAACTCACTCACCTTTGAATAAATCGGGATGTTTGTCTCCAGAGCTTCGCTAAGTTGGAAGTGTTTCCTCCTTTCGTCAGGAAACTTCGGTGGCGCTGTTTGCATCAGCCTGCAACAGAAAATACTTCCATACACGACTGTTGCTGTGTGTTTATTTCCCAACCAGCCAAGATGGCGTACTCGAAATAACACTAACATTAGCCACCTTTCATGCGTGTTTGTTTATTTGCTGGTAGGTGCTCATCTTCGGCGCTGACTTGAACATCTGTAAATTGTATACTGCCCTTGTCAGTTCCGTAAGAATTTGTTACAGCCCGCTGGTCGTGAAATCGTATATCCATTACCTATGGTATCATAAAAAAACGAACAGTCGTATTTTAACACTGTTGGCATCAACTTGGCACTGAAGTACTGGTTTTCGTGACAACCCAAACAAAAACACAGTTAATAACTGACAAACTGCTTTACGAAAGCTTGTCTTGATTTAGTGTGTAATTGTGTGATGTTGTTTCCTGCCCTCTGCTCCGTTGGAAACAGGCTACAGTGAGTCAAAATGCCGACAGGATGGCATCTCCACATTACTGACGGCTGGAAGTAACTCAACTCCTCACACAGTTTTCAGAAAGCCCTCCTCTCTGCCCTCAACTTCTGAGCCCCATTTTAACACCAGGCTGCAGACGCTCTCCAATACAACTGGACTAGTTTGATCACAGTCACTTTGACCACAGAAACCACTGTCGTGTGGTCGAACTGCTTTTAACCCACATGGATATCACAGTCACAGGAAGAGCAGAGCACCCTCACCGTACCAGCTGATACATGGGCTCACTTTTTTTTTTTCTTTTCTTTCTTTCTTTTTTTTTTGTTTTTTGGTGGGTTTTCTTTGTTAATCATCCCAAACAAAAAATGAGTAAGACTTTTAGCTCACCTTTTGTACCTCCTAATATTGTATGTTTTATTTTTGTAATTATTTTAAATGTTTGTTTGGTTTGGGCTTTTTAAGGGCTCTCTGTACATAAAAGGTACATTTATATATATTATAACAATGTCTCACAATCTGGTTGTGTCAGCATTGGAGAAGACTTCTGGTTCAGTGCTCCTCTGATTAAGAAATGTCATTAACTTTACAGCATAAGGGCACTTGGTCCTTCCATTCATTTCAACCACTCACATTTATTTTGTGCTCCATTCTGTTTAATTGGGTGTCGATTGAGGTAGTACATGAATGGCGGTTTTGTCACATTACAGTGCCTCATCTGCATCACTGATTTCTCGTCTCGGTCAAACGCCAGACTTTTCAAGTTGAGTTCCTCGGAGTGTGTTGTGGCACACTGATCATCTGCGTGTCGCCTTTTTTTTTTTTTTTTAAACCGCCCCATCCGGTTCCAGATGGTTCCAGGAGTTCACACTTGAGGACAATCACGGCATTAAATTTGTTACCCATAACTCGTCAATCAACTTAACATTTGGAAGGAAGAAAAAGTGGAACGCAGTTGTAACCCTCTTTAAAAATGAAGGACATGATTGACAGAAAGGTGCTCTGTTTTTGTTTTCATTCACTGTACATGGTTCACTTTATACTTGTTTCTCTAGTCACTTTGGGTTTAAATGTAAATGCACGAAACATTTTACTGAGGGAGGAATGATTCTCTATACATTATTTTTTTCACTTCTTTTATCTTTAAATATAAACACTGTAAGAGCAGCTGTGTGTGATTGGAGAAGCACGTTTTGTATTCGTGTAAGTCACTGATTTTCTTTTCTTTGACCCCCGTTCAGTGTAGTTTTATCTGGGCTTTGACCTCCATCTGTTTGTGTTGATGGGATTGTTTGTTCAGAGAGCCTTGGCACTGCACTGTTCACTTTCGTGTTTTAAGTGTTCGTGTTTTACAGGGTTTGCAAAAATAAAAGTATGTTATTTAAGCTTGTGAGGTTCTGTAATTTTCTTTGCATCACTTTGAACACACTAGATGTGTATTTTTTTGGGGACATTTATTCAAGAACTTCCTGTTTCTGTCACACTTTCACTGAGCAGATGATGATGATGGTGGTGGTGATGGAGCTCTCTGTGCCCACCACTGCCTCAGTAAGCCTGTCAGCAGCGGCTGCTTTTCAGTCAGGGTTGAGTCCCCGCTCTTCCCTGGCAACAAGCCCATCATCTCTTGGTCACGGAGCGTTTTGTTTTTGTCACAGTCTGGTAGTGTGACTGGGCTCCCTAGGGTGTCCTGACCAGCCGACCACCCACCAGCCCCACCTACCCACCTTCCAGTCAGACGGTTCTGAATTATGGATTTGTCTGGATAGCTGCTTATGAAATATGAATTTTCCAGTGGAGACCCTTGGAAAAAAAAAAAAACTCAAGCACCTTAAACCTTGATAATAACCCTGATGTGAGACTCAAATCCACGTGTAAGAAAAAACTTAATAGACCAGTGGGGTGAAAATAAACATCTACAGTGAGAGTAGCTGCAGAATATTTGGTATCCTCATTTCTGTTTCTTGTGCCACTTTTAAGAACATAACTTTGCTGGTTCGTGCATCAATGTGAAGTCCACAGTAAGCTTCATTTAAAGTGTTTCAGAGTATCCAGCCTTGGAGAGCGGCGAGTGAGACAAAAGGGAGGAGAGAGGATGTGAGCAAACCGCCCTCCTCTTCACACACGCTGCTGACAGAGAGAGGTAGACGGAGTGTTTATCCTGAGCTGCCCGTGTGGTTCAGCAACAGAAGCAGCACTCACTCGTACTCTCTAAATGGGGGATTCGTGTTTTTTTCCCATTTGGATCGCAGTCATCTGAGCCGTGACGGACAGTCAGTAAAGACATCACAGAGAGGAGGGACGCACATCGGCAGACTCCAGAGTGAGGAGGCTTCCCGTTCAGCACACTTGGTTCACTCTTGAAAAGAGGATTGGTGAGTTTGACTCTTATTTCTGCATTTTAGTAATAATTTTCACATTAATTTAGTAATTTTTTTTTGTTTAAATTGTGCTGAAGTTTGGCAGCATATGCATGTCCAAGTGACAAATTTTCTCTTTTTGTTACAGCATGTGCATTTCCCTTACTTTCAAATGTCACATTTACAGCGAAGTTAAAAAGTTTTTAGAGTTAATGACCTCGAGGCGGAAATGCCCTCCCAAAATTAAAGTCAGGAATCATGGGATTGTCTTTCACAATAAAACACCGGTGACAAGGGGGGAAAAAAATCCTCTTTGTTAGCCAGTCGTTTGATTTGTGTGATGTTTTGTGCCATTTGTATTCGCTGCGGAACGAAATAAATAAGCCCCTGTGCACACTGTCACAGGCTGAAGTGAACTCAAGATATGCGTGACGGAGTAGGCTAAGTGTGCCGCGCGCAGATGGAAGAGGGGGATGGAATGTGTGCGAGTGTGTGTGTCTCTGTGTGTGTGTGTGTCAGGAGGAGAAAGATTTGGTGCGTAAGCGACCTGTCATGTATCATTTCCCGTTCACTACACTACCGGCGTTAACGGGCAGCACCCACGTGTTGGCTGAGTGTGCGCGCGCTCGCGCGCAGGGAGGTTGAGGCTGAACGCGCCAAGGAGGAGAAAAGGGAAACCCAGAAACATGTAATTTCAAGCTAGGCTGCACCCACAAAATGCACGAGGCATCAATTAGTTGCATGGATATGTATGACTGCGTGCTGTATGGCTTGGAAATCACTTTGAAAGCATTTGGGGGAAAAAAAAAAGCACTAATGTGTGGTGAGGGGCATGTAGTTTATCATCCTGGCCATGCAAACAGTGGGCTAATATTCTGAGGCATCATGTATTCTTGATCCTCAGTCTAAAAAGTAAATGATGGATTCAAGTAAGGGTTTATGAATTAAGACCCCAGTCCACACTTCCTGCCTGTTCATAGATTGTTCTTTTATTTTTTTTTATTTTTTTTGTTTGAGTAAAATAGGCTGTTGAAGAAGCTGCGCCACACACCGATACATCAATGTCATAATTTGTTTTTATCCTCCCCATGCAGCCTCATTAAAACAGCGTGTGAGGTGACTACTTTGCTGCTTAAGGGAGCCGCACCT
Source organism: Acanthurus reversus (assembly GCA_029823135.1). NCBI lineage: Eukaryota > Metazoa > Chordata > Actinopteri > Acanthuriformes > Acanthuridae > Acanthurus > Acanthurus reversus. Next base: position 18,968,558 of record JAPXVT010000009.1, read on the forward strand.
CCCTCCAGGCAACTTGACATGCTCCCAGTCTGCTCTGTCTGTCTTCCTCGCTTTTTCTGTCCGTCTCTGCGGCTCCCCTCCCTCTCCCTCCCTCCTTATTCTGTTCTCCTTGTCCTTTTCTTTCCCCATCATCAGCATACCCCATCCTTGGATAAGAAACTGAGTGGGGCTCCAGCCCAGTGGGAGGGAAGCCCACTCCCCAGGACTCTGTCTGTCACCTCTAATTTTGAAATTCAGCGAGTGAATCCCATTCAATATGATAAAAGTGCTTGATAAAAAAAAAAAAGCAACATTTTTATTGACACACTGCTCTGTTTTTGTCAAACAACCTTAAAACTATAACAAATAATTAATTCAGAGTCAAGCGTTGTTATTAGGCCAAAAATTCTTGCCTAGACAAACACTTGCAAGCAGCAGGAATTATGGCTTCAAAGCCAGCCCATAAAGTCCAAAACAACAAAGGAGACTGGCAGCCAGCAGTGACAGTTTTATTTGCTGAAACTTGCTGTAAATCAGTTATTGTATCAGGAGCAAAAATGAACACAACTACAGTCGCACCCACTGTATATTACATGAAGTTAACACTCCTCCCCAGGGGACATACAGTAGCTGTAGTCCATAATAGTGCTAAGGATCGTGGAGGTTTTGGTAACAGCTCAATCAAGACCCTAAAATATGAAAATATTAAAGAACCACACTAGTCTATTTTTGACTTCTCACAATTAGTAGAGATCACCCCTATCTTCTACAAATGTTTAAATTTGACGCGTGTTTAC
>JAPXVT010000009.1:19119442-19129665 GCA_029823135.1 Acanthurus reversus
AGCATCAGTCTCAGAGACGACCCCTGTGCCTGTTTGATCCATCCACATCCCTTGCTCCACCCAAGGTTGACTTTCTTGCTTCTTTTTTTATCTATTAAGTCACTTTCTTTGTGTCGTAATCATTCCCACAGAATTAGATGGATTGGCTTATCCTGGCAGACAAAATTGGACTTTGCACAGTATTGAAACTGTGTTATTTATTTGCAGATTGATAATACTGGAGTGGTCAGAATGGACTTAACCCTTTTAAACACTTTTGCCTTTAGACAAGGTCAGACAACACATACGTTTCATGGCCTTTAGTGACCAAAAAACCTAGAATTGTTGAATTATCAAGCTGATCAGAGTCTGTTCCAGTAAACTAAGAAGCAAATTTCTGCCTGACCTTTATGTACAAATTTGGCCACTTTGGGTCACAATATGGAGTTAATTTACCTCAAACAGTCAAAATCTTGACTATAAAGACATTAAACTAGCTAGGAACATATGTACTGATTGCATTTGTGAAAAAAAGGTAAGTCACTTCTGACTCATCTTAAAACTTATCATGATTTAAGTTCTCTCTGTTATCTTCCTCAAGCTGTCTTCTATCTGCTCTTGAATCTATATACTCAGCTCATGCAGATGCATTTTGATTCACCTCACAGCCATCTACAGCAAAACCGTGTCTGTTTTCATTAACATGTGCAATCATGCCAACTCTGAAACTGGTTTTCTTTTCACTCTGACAACACCTTGAGTTTGTCAGTGCATTTAGGCAACAGCTTGTAGTCAGTGTGGGTGTCTGTGCCATGCAAACGCCGCAGCCATGGAAAACAGAACAAAACAGGCCACAGCAGTAATCCCCCCACGGCACTCAGTGCTTTCAAAGGCAATTTGGAGGACAGAGAGGATGCTGATGTGAGCAGAAAACAACCTTGCCTACCATGATCCCTCAACAGACGTATTATGCTGCTGTTAGGGTGAGGGGTGAAAGGTTAAAGGGTAGAGGCGAGGGGTAGGAGGGTGTGGTGCTGCAGGGGAGGGGCTTGCCTCTGGATGACGGCTCTCTCCCTCATCCATAAACCAGCTGCCTCTGAAGCATACGCATACGCACACACACTCACACTCACACTCACACACATGCTGGCATTCATGCGTAAGCACACTCTACACATTAACCCACTCAACCTCTGTCCCCCGAGCTCAAATCACTTCTCTCTGTTTTCAGCAAAGAATTTTTTACTGTTTGATGCCAGCATTATTCAGCCTGTTTTCATGCAGGTGCTTCATGTTTTTGCCAGATCTGTCCTGCAGTCACAGTTTGACATTTACCCAGTCTGCTGCTCTCTCTGTGATGGCTGACAGGTTGTTGTATGCAAGCACTAGTCTCAGTTTGATGGTGATGCCATAAAACAATGGCACTTGACTTGCAGATGATAAGAGTTGTTTTTTGGTGTGACTGCAGAGCACCGTGGCGCTGCAATGCTGAGCAGGCAGCGACGGGTGCTGAAAGGCAGTGAGAGGTACAGGCCTACGGGGCAGATGTTAAACACACTGTGACTGAGGGGAGACAGGGCGAGAGACAGGGCTACTGTCAGAGTAAAACCGCAGCACAAAACTGAAAAAAAAAAAAAAAAATACACACAGCACCTGCCATGCAGAGCAAAAAGATGGAAGGAGCAGAAATGATTTTTGTTGTTTTAGAGAGAATGAGTTCATCTTTCAAGACCAGACCTCAATGTGTGAAACATCTGCACGCTGCATCAAGACTAATCAAGCTGTGATCAAAGTATAACATCTCTGGGAAAGGAATTGTGTATCCCTTTATTTCTTTCAGGCTGGTGCGATGTAGGTCTGAGCCATCAAGGTGATGGAAACGAGCACAGGCGGCGATCCGCGGGCCTGATCGACACATGTGCTGGCCCGTGAGCGCTCTGCAGATCTCACCCTTCTCCGTCTCCTCCTCCTCTGTCATCTCTCCTCTCTCCCATGGTTTCCTCCCATGGTTTATTATTACGATATAATCGCTTCCATCTGCCCGTCAAGCCACCGGGTAGACCGAAATCAGGAACAAAAGACAGGGAGAGCGAGAGAGAAAAAGAGGGCAGGAGGGATTTTTCTCTCCAATACAAACACTTCTCCTCCCTCCCTTCTCCTCTCCTCCTCTCAAAGTCCCTCGTCAGACCAAATCAAAATGCTGCAGAGTCACTTTTCTCTTTCTGTCTGGGATATTATAATTCAGCACGACTTCTGGACAGCTTCATGCACAATTAGGAATTCAGCGGCTCTGGGCAAGAAAATGTGATTCAAATTAGTGCTGTATTACATTACTGTTTACTTATGATCTCTCCTGCCACCTCACTCCCTCTCAGTTTCTCTCTGAGGCCGTTTTTGTGTGCATGTGTGTATGTTTGGATGCATAAATGCCCTTACACGTATGATGTATACACACACCCAGCAGGTATTTATTAAGGAAGTTGTTCCTAATTTCTGAAAAAAAAAAAAAAAATCACTACATTGAAGTTGAAGCTCGCAACATAAACACATGAGAACTTGTTTTGCAGTTTAGCTCCCAAATCACACAGCAATGACCGGTAGCAATCAGCTGTGTTACAAACGAATGCGTTTGATGTGTACATCTCGGGTCAGCGGAGGGGCGAGGGAATACTCACTGACAAACCACACAGGACCCCCATGCCTCTGATCTCGAATCAGATTAGCCCATCGCCCCAATTACAGCCAATCAAAGCCAATTAAATCCAATTATGACCAATTATGGATAATTAGAATGCCCCCGGAGATTGATAGCTCAGAGAGATGAGGCAGCAGGCTGTCACTCTCAGGAAATCTTGACACTCATCGTTTTTTCCTTTTTTTCTCACTCTTTGCTTCAGTCACTCCATCTCTGTCCACCACACAGGGCTGGATCCTTTCAAAAGCTGCCTGCTGACTTCAAAAAGACTTCACCATAACAGAGGAAACTAAAAATATAAATAACACAGAACTGCTTCTCCCTTTTGCTCACTTTCCCGTCTGCTGTTCTCTCCTCGATTACTTTCAAATTGCGGAAGTTCCCGCTGGAAACGCTGGGAACCTGAAATGAATGACCACCACTCTTCAGTGTGCCGTTACCGCCGCCAGTTTTTAAACGAGACCACTTTGATTGTCAGCCATTTAACACAGAGCAATCAGCTCTTTTGACAGTTAGGTGTTTTGGTAATGTGGTTTGCAAGCTTCGAGTGAGAGGAGGCAAAGACGTGCTTATATTCTCAATTCCAGATCATTTCAAGAGTAATGTCCTTAAAAATATCAAATGCCGTTCTTGTGTATTTTCTGGGGTTTCCTTATATGGGGAATGTTTTCGCAATAGTTCAAGCCCTCTCACTGGGTGCTATGGAATGTCTTTGCGTTGTGTTATTGTATGGCTTTGAGTTTCGGACTGCCAGGGTGTCTATGTTTGACTTGGGTTGATACGAGGTATACGGACACATATTTCCATCTTTCAGACATTGCACAGGCACGGAGAAAATGTGGAAAACGAAGCAGGTCCTCAGTTTTAAAGTCAAGCTGACATTCTTGAGCTCCACAGGTCCATGGAGTTTGTCCGTCAAACTGCAGGGCTCCTGTCAGTCAAAAGGTCAACCTCTGACCATGTCCTGTCCCGCCCATTGTTATCATTTGGTCCACTTAAGGTAGTTAAAGCATAGGCTTTCATTTCAACAATTCTGTTTTCCATTCCACGGAGCAATTGATGTTATCATTTTGATTAAAATCACTGCTTTAGATATTTGGCTCTAATGGCTGACAGAGAATAATGAGACATGTTCCAGAAAAACTCCAGCCAAGATAAAGTGCATAAAGAGCGCAGCATAGTCTTTTGCTTTTTTGAGCATTTTGAAGATTGAAATAATTACTCAAAATACTCACATAAAAGCTTCCTTCTGTTTCACTTTGTCAGATTTCCAAGATAGTGCCTGCAGGGTTTTTCTCTTTGCATGGGAGCAGAGCAGGACTGAAATAACCTCAGTCACAAAAGGTGGTGACCTAACTTTGGACCAACCCAATCTTCGGCCATTAAAATCAATTTTGTGGGCCTTTCTTTCATTAATCAGTCCTTCCCTGCATGCAGGTCTTTCTTTGTCAAACTAACACTTAACTCTCTTCTTTCTCTTAGGTTATATGAGTTCATATACATCAGTGTGTGTTTGGGGTGGGGGGTTCAAAGGAAACATGGAGGATAAACAAACAGGCTGCAGAACCGTAGAAGGCTCTGCACTGATTGCCCGGCTCAGATTGACTCTGCCCTGGTTTATTTGTCTATGTCACTGAGATAAACATCACAGTAACCCTTTGACGAGAAAAATGAACCAGCCAGAGGACGAGCACTCAGTCTTGTGAGCAGAAAACCACTCGCATGTATACATGTATATGGTCCGATGTAAAAGTGCACCCACAAACACACAGACCCCCTCTATTTTACATGCACACACATTCCTTCATGCCTTTCCTGGTCCCTGCAATGAAGAGACCTCTGTAAGAGCTGTCAGTCAACGCCGGTCACCATGGAAGTGACTGGAGCTCGTAACAAAGACCCTTAAGAGTTTCTCACAAGGCAAAGGGAAGGCACACAGAGAGAAACAACAAGAAAGAAGACAGGAACAGACAGCGAGAGCTCTACCGGGAGACACATTAACGCTTGCAAGGCAAAGAGATTGACTGACTGAGCGAGTGAGACGACACGCAGATGAAGATGGATTGAAAGGATGTGATGGACAAATGAGACAGAAACATATTGAGATAAAGAGGATGGGAGGCAAAGTTGAAGAAGAGCTGGCAACGAAGAGAGAGAAGCTGGAGAGAGGGACAGAGAGGGAAGTGGATATTCTCACACTACAAGGCATCAAGCCTCATTAAACGCTGCTGGAAACCCCTTTCTCACTGACACACACACACATATGCCCCAAAATACCAGATAAGCACACAAATGTATCTACTACACGGGTACAAAACAAACTTTTGCAAGATTTGTCTGTACATTTTAAGGGTTGGATGCCAGTGTGGGTGGTGGTGGTTGGCTGAGGTGACAAAAAAAGCCAGAAGGACCGTGGGACAGTGGGTCAAGAGGTGAGGGGTCAGCGGGTGCAAAGGCCTGGGCAATGTCCCAGTAGCTATGAGGTCAGATGGGTGTGTGGGCCCCGGGCAGAGTGCCAGGCTGAAAGGCGCTTGGGTGGGCTCACTGCAGTTCTGATGGGAGACACGTAGGGGCATGGAGTGGACGGTGGAGGTCCAGAGGGTAAGGGTGGAGGATTTCCTATTGCCAAATGAGCATTGAAGTAACCCACCCGTGTGATGTTTCCAAAATGTGATACTCCAATAATATCTTGTCCAAAAATCTCCGCCAAGAAACCTCTGAGTTTGGGCGGAAAAGCTTTACGTTTAGGAAAGAGAAGAGAAGAGAAGAGAAGAGAAGAGAAGAGAAGAGAAGAGAAGAGGAGAAGAGATTTATGGCCAGAATAAACAGCTGAGGAATACCACCTCTGCAGCTAAACTGTCTCTCTCTCTTCCTCTCAAACACACATACACACTCACACACACAAACTGAAGTCCTTAACACAACCTAATGCCTATTTTGACTCTTTTCTCCTCAGTTTTGACTTTAGAGGCAGTCAAGCTGCTCTTTAAGACTTGGTGACACAGTGATAGAAAACAGCACAGAGCAGTGACAGACAGAGTGAAAGGGAGAAAGAGAGGGGTGGAGGAGAGACAGTGAAAAAAGACAGAGGCCTTCAGTGGAAGAGAAAAATACCCACAGAGAAAGAAAAAGTAAAAGAGACTTTTTTGAAAAGAGGCTGAGGAGACAAGAGCGAGCCAAGGAGAGGAAGAAGAAGGAGAAAGAGTGAAGAGCAGTGCGGAGTAAGAGAAGGAGAAAAAGTTAAAGCGATTACTTTCAGGTTCAAAGAAGCTCTTTCTGGCTGCTTACTGGCTGTCACTCAATGCCTGGCTCCTTGGGGGAGGGACGGCTGGCTCTCATTGGTGTCATTCACCTGTCTATCAGCCTGACAGGCGGACCATAGGGCCCCATGTTGTGGTGCGGAAACTGTCTGTCAGCCTCGCAGCAGCTGCATATGACATCATCCTAGATCAGGTTTGGAACACGTATACACAAACTGTGTGCGTGACAAAGACCATATGCATGTTAAATTTGGAAATTCAGACTATGGATACAACACAGCATCGACACCTTTTGCTGCCCAGCAACAAACGCATGCTGCACATGATGACACAAACCTTGACTCCCCGTGGATCGCACCTCACGGCCCTGCCAATCCCCTGGCTGTCCTCCCCTCCACTTTGCTCTCCAAAAGACCTTGTAACTGGCAGTAGATCAACCCCAGGACATCTGCATGCTAGAGCACACACACAAATACACTCATACGCGCGTGCATCTGCGCATACGACAGCTGGACAGTTAGACAGCCAAAGAGAAAAGACAGATTTGTGCATATGTCTTAGCTGTAATTAGCCACACACAAACACAGCAGATCAGTACATGAATAAACCCTGTCTCGCTTACCTATACACACAAACACACACACACACACACACACACAGCTTTCATAGAGAAGGCTTGGCAATGAGACGGCACCCATCTGTTTTGAACTAATTTAACATGGTCAGAAAAACAAAGAAGACAAAAGCCCATCTTGTGAATGATGATGAAGTGAATGTGAACTCAAAAAACACTTCTTGGCTCTTGTTTGTAGGATTTACTCTGTCACTCTCTCTTGCTTCTCATAGTGCAAGCAGCATTTTGGTTGGAACTTCACTACATTTGAACCAGCGAGATGTGAACTCCTGGTGTGTATTTGTTCTGATTGATCTGAGCGGGACGTATATGTAAAACACTGAATGTGTGTAAGCCACCGTAATGTAGAAATGGTTATTGGATGTCATAAAAATATGCAGGAAATTTGCAGTGAACAATGAATGTTTTCATGTGAAAAGGTAATATTAAGTTAAAGGACTATACCAGTGTTACCACGTCATTGCCCTTTGTCAACATCGGCCACATAAGTTAAATAAACCACATGCATTTTTTTCCAAAATAGTTTTATCTGTGAGATATTGTGTTTGTTTATATTTTGTTCATTTTTAATAAATGTTACAGAAAGTACCTAAAATTTTGACATTAGTTCAAAAGAACATCCGTGTCAAAATCCTTCTTCTCACTAATATTCGAACCAGGAAGGCAGCACTTGCAAGGAACTATTTTTTCAGGCGTAATAATTTTCTTCTCAATGGCTTCCGGCTCCCCTCTCTGTCTCTCTCACTCACTAGTGATTTTCAATTAAATAAAGCAGACATTCTCTTTAGAAGGGTGAATTACCTACACCTAGCAACTTTCACGTGTCCTATAGTGTTTCTATATCCTGTTTCATCATGAATGGCAGTGAATGGGGTTTATAAATGCAGCCTGAAATCTACTACAGTATACACATGGTCAAATTTTAACAACATCATGCCAAGAAGAAAGGGGCGATATCTGCTAATAGTGAGAGGTTAATAATTGACCGGTATGGTCCTTTAAATTAAACATTATTTCATTATTTGATTAATACAATAAATATGCAGTCCTGCACATTAACCGCACTGTACTGAATTGCAACAGAGGCCCATTTTTTGCTTTTGACTGCTTCTTCCTCAGAATAGAACATATTGTACATTTACTCTAACATTTACATTTTATTTACAAACCTGTGATCAGTTTGTAAAAACACAACAAACTAAAAATCTGTTATTTTAGCACTACCTCAAGAAACTACAACATCAAAGTGCTAGTTACATATTAATACTTTAAAAAATAACAGACCAATATTTAATGACAACATAAAACTGACTGCACACACTGAATCTATAACTATTGATACTTAAAGTATATTTTGTTTCCAATACTAATTTACTTTTACTCAAATAAAATTTGGACTGTGAAATGAAACTTTTACTTGTTGCAGAGTACTTTTACAGGATAGTATTGATTTTATTTAAGTAGATGATCTCTATACTTTTTTAACCACTGATAATATAAATTAGGGAGTGACTGAGTATGTTTACTCATATTCTGTACATGAGTGCATTTTTTAAGGTACTGTTACTGATATTTAAAGTTTTTTTAAACAGTTTTTAAACTTCTACTCCACCAGATTTCAGAGCCAAATACTGTGATTTCAAATTTCATTATAATTACTGGACTACTTACTGGCATGTACAAAACGCATAATCATCTTATGAATTCAACCAGTACCCAGAGGTATAAATTTAATTTCTACTTGTAGAAAAATGCATCAGAATTTTGATAATAAACCAATAATGGAGCCATTTTTTCTGCACATATACATAGGACTTATAACTGAATAATTAAATTTGTCGTACTGCAACTTTCACTTAAATTAAGAATTTTAAAAATGCACCCCTTCAGCCACTGAAATTAAGGTTTATGATTGTATATACTGTGAGATAAGGCTTGTGTACACAGACAGACGCACATGTGTGTTCATGCAGGCACACGCCACACACACTAATACACACAGCAGATGGGGAAATGGGAACTGCTGAACCATGTCAGTGTGACAGCTATTATGACGGATGACTGTATCATTGAAGAGAGGAAATCCCTCTCTCTCTTCACTTGTGTCTTCTGAGGTCTGATTACTCTCCGTCTCACTGGCTCGCCTCTGACTCTGTATTGGGGTCAAAAGGTGACTTTTTAAAGGTTGCGGAAGAAAATAAAACCATTAAGTACAAAGGCAACAAAGAGTAAAAGCTTATAGTTAAACAGGAAGTGCACTCAGCTTATCTGGCTTTAGATTTTTGTTTGTCCTTTGACATAATTCTTGTAAAGTTATATTTTTTCATGGTTTTTTATGGTAAATAAGTTTAAAAAAAAATTCATTACTGATCATGGGTGATAGCTTAGCCTATATTTATTTTACAATGGTGATATCAGAGAAAACATGTTTATGTTGTCTCAGTTTAATCTCATTGATCTTCAGTTTACACCAATCAAACACAGGCATGCAGACACCCTTTGTAGAAAACCGGCTGCTCTGCTGAATGTCCTCGCGTCTGTCTGTGATGTGTTGTCTGCTGACAGTTTTGTCCACGGGCGAAAGCAGCCAGGAGGCTGTTCATACACCGTGACAGTCCCCAGATTCTTTGAATGCCTCGCGTGGACGCTTGGAGAGTTTTGACCGGTTGCCCGGACGCTGTTGCTCACAGTTACATCTCGTTTGGACTGCATAAGGTCGCTGCTCACAAAAGAACATTCTGCTATTCAAAAGCTGCTATTATTGATATTATCTCTGAATTTTATGCCCTGATGTATCAGCTGAATGAGATCAGGCTGATGATTGTAAATCCGGACTCTTATAGCACTGACCTTTGGAGTAATAAAAATGATTTAAACGGCAGGGACAGAACCAGCGATTTCTTGTATAACTGCTGAGTGTGACTGTTTCACCGCAGATGAGAGCCGAGAGCCTCTTGTACAGTTTTCTCAGTTCCTTTCTTCATGTCTTTCCCTCATCTGTTTCTCCTCCCTGGTTCTGCAGCTTAACGTGATGTTGTTATTCCAGATGGCTTGGTACTATATGGAGAGCAGACAAGAGGAATACTTCACTGAAAATATGAAAATATGTCAGCATGCGGACATCATTATGGCAGCCAGGATCATTTAAGCGCCCCTAAAATTACCTCCAGGCCTCACATGTAGCCTGTGCCTCCACATTTGTACAAAACTCAGATGTGCAGATTTCAAACACATGTCGGCCTGTTTCTCAGAAACCTTGATAGGATTGCAAATCATGTCTTGCGCTAACCCAATTAGCTTTACATCTGGCGTAGAAGCCAAAAACCTGTGACAACAGCGAGATAAATGGCCTAAAAAACACAAGACAAACTGAGACACACAGTCTCCAAGGCAGAAATGCGCTGTGAGAGCGAGATATATGTTTTACATTCCTCCTCCGCTCAGTGTTTTATATCACTCAGAGTGGTGCAGGGGAGCGGGTCTCCATGTAGGGCTCAGTCTCTTCTTAAATCTGCTTCTGGTGTGTCCTGAAATTGCCCCTTTGCCAAATGAGCAGCGTAAAGCATGCCCCAAGGCACGGCCCAAAACGACACCCAAACAGAAAAGCTGTCAGCCCATGAGCCAATGCACTAAAACATGAATGCAGCCGAACCAT
>JAPXVT010000009.1:19236411-19248763 GCA_029823135.1 Acanthurus reversus
TATCAAATACTTATAACAAAGGCACATAATGGAGAAAAGATATCTTACATCTTAACAAACTTTATTCCAAACATCAGTGCACAGAGGAGTTAATACTTCATTTATTAGCTATTAAATGATGAGCTGCAAACTGCGTAATTACACTATTTTAAATCACTAGTCCAAGCATTTTTCTCAGCCTTAAAAACAGTTTTAATATTGGCGCATACTGATGAACCATATGCCAATACCAATATATCTGCAACGGCCCAATATCGGCTGATAAAGTGGCCAACCGGTATATCAGACGGGCCCTAGTTCTGACCACAAAAGCCCCTCTACTCACCATCCTCCTCTGAATCTGTAAGGTTTGAGTGCCGCCCTCTTTTGGGTGCTGGGTCAGACAACCTCAGAGCCGAGCTGGCTGGGGGGTAGCGATGCAGTGGGTGACCCAGGGGTGTCTCCTCCTCCAGCCTTGGCATAGGCCTCTCTGAGTCAGAGTCTACAAAGGGCTCGTCCAACACCTCTGTGGTCTCAGAAATTGTCTCAGTCACCACGCTGCTGTGAGGATGGCTGCGCTGGCGAAAGCGACGTTTCCTCAGTGGTTTCTAGGCAAAACCAGAATGGAGAATCAGACTTGTCTTTGAAATTTAATGTAAAAAGGCAACTACAGAGTTTAAGGACCCAGATCATTCAGTTAAATCCATGGTATGGATATTAATTAATTTCTACATACAATTGAATGAAAAGTTGCCAATTTTTTTTCAGCCTCTATTTCTTACCTTGCATTTGAGCCCCATAGCAGGTTTAGTGAGGATGGGTGGGGAGCACGCCCTCCTTTCTTCATCATCCTCATCATCATCGTCATCCTCCTCCTCTTCACTGCTTTCACTGAAGCAGCTCTTCCTGAGAGGTGGAGTCTCACTGAGCCTAGAAACCACTGGAAGCTGTGCCAGCCCCTCTTCAGGCGCTTCTGTCAGTCTGGGTTTAGGGCCTCTCTTTTTTCTGGGGGGACGCCCTCTTCGTGTCGGGGTTATGGAGGGGTGCCTGGCCATTTCCAGTGCACGAAAGGCCGTGGACTCCATTTGTCTGTCCAAGGAGAAAAGGGAGGGGTGGCTGCTGGCAGAGACTGTGGCTTTTCCTCCCTCTGATCTCTCCTCATCTTCATCATCCTCATCCTCCACTGGGCGGATCTTGGGTGGCCGTCCCACCCGTGTGTTGTCTTTCACTTTCCCCCAAGGCCAGTTTTTGGGTGGGCGTCCCCGTGGTCTGCGCTCTCCATTTGTTGGGGGAGGGGGTCGTGGTGGATCTGGGACAGGGGGTGGACAGCGAACGGGAGGAGTTGGAGAGCTTTGGCTAATGGGAAACCCCAAGAAGCTCTTTCTCTCCTCCTCTTCTTCCTCTTCCTCTTCCTCCTCATCCTCCTCCTCTTCCTCCTCCTGGTCCCTCTTCTTCCCTTGGCGCATGTTCCAAGACATTGGTTGCATTTTGTGACTTGGTTTCATCTATTTACAGATAGAGGTAAAATTTAATTAGTAATGGTGAGATTTATGCAAAATATAAAGAATGTACAGCAACTTTGACATCATTTATCTCAGAGTAAATACAAATTCAACGTATTTACCTCCTTGCGGTTGTCTTCCTCTGGTTCCTCATCCTCCTCATCATCATCATCCCCATCAACATCAGAGACCACAGTGTTGGTTACAATGACAGGAGTCCAGCGGAGACACTCGGGGTCGACCTCTAGCTGCCGAGGACGGGCTTTGAGACGAGCCATGTGGCTAACCACCAATTTCTCCCTTCGCACCAGGACCAGCCTGACAAAACCACAACAAAGAGAAAACAGAATTATAACTCTGTATACATGTTTTTCTGCATGCATGCATGCAGGCATACAGACATTAGATGAATACGCTTACGTTGTGGATGTGGACAACAATGTACATACACACTGAAGACCTTTGGTGTGTCTTTACTTATTTACATTAGCAGGCTTGTCTGTTTATGTGTTATAAAACCAAAGTTAGACCATTTCAAGATTGTTTGAAACTTTGCCACTTTTATCTGGTGCTGCCACAGATCTTGCCAATGTTAACATTATTCTGAACCAAAAAATCCTGTTACACAGGTCAATACTGAGAGAGAGTGACAAAGCAATCAACACTGACATAAACTAAAACAGAGCTTAATACTCTGAGCCAACAGGCCGTCATTCTTATGTTGCCAAAATTGATAAAGAAAAAAGAGTTAAAGGGGTATCAATTTGAAGCCAATAAATCAAGGCAGCTGCAAGGCACCTTAACTATATTAATAGTCTGTAGAAATTATGTTACAAAAGTACCTCATGTTATGAGAGGGACAATGTGAGCAATGATCACACTTCAATCTACTTAAAGGCTGGCTTTGTTGTTCACACAAGGTGTAACGTGGCTACTGGCCATATTTTGTTTGATTTGGGTTAAGCTTTGTGACGTTCTTTGTGACTGAGCACTGTCTGACAACCAGCTGATCCTTTCGTCTCTCATCGCATTATAGGAAGTCATATAGCATACTGATGCTGGGAAAATAGTTAACATGAACTGCTCATTGATAATCCTGTTTTCCTCACAACGTGCCTGTATCACTATGCAATCTGGAGGAGCTTGTGAACAATGTGGGACTACAGTATGAACCACTGGAGGGCATCCTTGACTCCTTTTCATGTTGCATTTAATAATGTGATGTATTTTTGAATGTGTGCCGGTCGTGTCTCTGACCTGTCTCCTCGCTGCTCCAGCATGTTGAGGCTGTGCAGGGTGGTGGTGATGTCCTGTGGGCAAATCCCAGTCAGTTTGCTAAGTTGCCGTATGGTGATCTGCCGGTCACGGACCTCATGGAGACACTCTAGCACCACACTGCGCCAGTAGGCCATGTAGGACAACCGGCCTAGGTCTGACAGAGGCTTCTCTGGAGATCCTGGTTGGCCCTCACGCTTGGACAATAAGTAGCCTGCGAGGGGAAGAGAGGAACAAACCAAGGACAGACACAATGACTCACAAAGGACATCCACCAAAAGTTTTTCAATTTTTGAATTTACCAAGTTTGTCTTTCAAGAAGAGCATCTACACATTATTTCCCAGTTATTGGTGGTGTAACTGTGTGTATTGCTTTCGACTGAAGCCCTTACTGAAGTCAATGAGAAAGCGTCCATAGCCCTTGCGCTGGTATTGTGGAAGAATCATGATGCATGATACATTGTATTTCTGTTGACAATGCTTCTCCTGGAAAAGAGGGTAAGACAGACACATTCTTCTTTTAGAAAATTTGAAAAATACATCACAGAGTAGGCCTGTGTGGGTGCACAGCCGAGTGCTGATGATGCTGTGTCCACTCACTAACTGCTCTGTTTTGGCAGTGAGGTGGCATGTTAATGGGAGCACCTGCATCTGCAAACTCTACAGAGGGGCAATGGAGCTCACAGTAACCAGCATTTAACAGGGACACAAGACAATCATTTGTATGTTTGTAGGAGTGTGGGGTGATGCCAATGCTTTTCAATTTATCTTAACACATTTTTCTCTTAATTTACATAGTTGTGCTAAGTATGTGCAGGATATCATTGACAGAAGTGTGTATTTCTTAAAATGAAGAAGGTATTGGGTCTGATGAGGACAATGATGATACAAAACACGGTTTGACGATTGGATGAATATATTAATATATAGGTTGGTTTGTTGGAACCGACATTTTATTCTATTTTTGACATTTTGTTTTGCTAAATTAATAGTCCGCCTCCTTAAAAATTTCACTCAATAAATAAATAACCTGCAAGCGCAAGAAATAGAAACAGGCAGTCTGAGGTTTTCTAACTGTGATTAGAAATTGTTGAGGAGGAGCAGAACTGACCACTGCAAGGAAATGCCAGTGTGGTGCTGAGGTAATTACACCTGATAGATAGTGCATTCTCTGGCTGTGGGAGTGCACGTGCAGTAAAGGCAGATCGACGCTGCTACATGTTGTTTTCATCCAAGTAAGTTAAAAATAATCACATGGATCGTTTTGTTTTTGGTTTTGTTATTGTATCAACCAGGTTACAAACTAACGTGTGGCTCATCTATTGAAATAAATGCTTTTATTCACCGGCAGAGCGCCTGTGGAGCGGCTCTGCGTGCAAGTTCAGAGTAGTGCAGATTTGCAACTTTCTCTGAGCTGCTGAGAGTAAAAATAATCACGTGATGATTACATATGACAAATTACGTGCCAAAAACTGATATAAAGTGATGCACAGCATTTCGTATCGTACATTTTCCAGGCTCAAATCCATCCATTCTTCCTTGCACACTCTTCAGTGTGGGCATGCAGTGCTTGTGAGAGAAAAAAGCGCTGTATTCCTATGTCAACGACACACTGAATCTCACAGTGTGCATACAGCAGTGACTACACACTGCAAGTGATGGCAAATACCTGCGCGAATATATCGGCAATCACCAGTGGATGGGGCTGACAGTGGCTGGTTGGAAATTTTAACATATTGCCCAACCCTAACACAATATTCAAAGTTAAATTCAACACAGTGATGAGAATGAGAGGATTGTGGATATACCTTAGAGAAGTAGCCGACAAGGTGGCAACCTTTGCTGTCGTTCTGAGTGAGGACGTAGAAAAGGAAGGGCTCCACATCATAGTAGAGGGTCTTGTGGTCCAGGAACAGCTTGGCCAGCAGACACAAGTTCTGACAGTAGATTGTGCTCACATTCCCATCAACCTGTTGTGTGATTAGGGAGAAGTTAAAAAAGAAAAAGAATTGCTAAAAAACAATGACACAAAGTTGAATGCATGACTACTGTTCAGTTCCAAAAATAGAAGTAGATTTTTAAGCTGCCGTTAGAGAGTTGTGGAACAAAGTGAAGGTGAATGGAGTAGAAGTTAGTGTCAGGCAATGATCTCAGTCTTGTCTCTAGAGACCTCGGCAGATAGAGAGGGTGGAAGAGAGAAACAAAGAGCTGTAAAGAGTAAGAGAAGGAGGGAGTTTCAGGTTGGCAGCTCGCCAGTTATCTCTGCTCTCCTCCAAGCGAGGATGGACTGCAGAGTGGGGAAACACGAGCTGCAGTGGAAATTGCCTGCAGACAACGATCCACAGAATTAATCAGCAGCTGTACTACGAGACCCTGGATAACAGCTTCACTGTAAATTGGCAATTATGGATTCTTCTAATAATAACAGTGACTTTCCCTGATGACATGAACAAGAGAACATTGTCAATTAATCATCATTAGAAACCAAATGACCAACATACTCTATATTAATTAAGTTGCACCACACAATTTTTTCTAATTCATCTTCAACTTTCATGAAAACACCACTAGGCGAGTGTAGTTATGGCCGGACCAATATATGGAGGTTGGGATATGTGTTGACAAATAATGTATAGCACTATCTGTGTATTATGAAGATCATCTTGCTCAACACGAAGTGTAAGTGGTGTAGTTTAAGACTTTTTTTTTTAATAATGTCTCATACAAATGGCCACTGTTAGCACAGATAGTCAATATAACACAAGATCCACCACTGTACCCTGCTCCAATGGTATGAAATGGTATATACACTTCCTGTTTCCTAAGTGGGTGGAGTCACGTCTCCCATAGAGACAATTAGGAACCACCATCTCTCCGCCTTGCTGGAAGTGTTATAATGTTGTGTGAATGGATTAAAGCAGATGGATTTTGCGTCACATGACATTTGTTTGATGTAAGTTTTAACTTTTAATTCATGGTTTCACCTATTAGACCATTTAAATGTCTGTTTATGTCTGTTGTGAAGCAAGGCGGGAAGCACCAGTTCCCACATCTTGCAAGAAGGTGTTGCTGAGACAGAGACAGGTCTCGAACAAAGTTAATTTTCTCCTGATTTGTGTCTGAAAAATACCATTTTTTGTTTTTGAATGTTCAGAAGATACGTCGTCTTGTGAAAAATGGATCAAATCGGTATCTTGGTGACGATGGGACGAAAGAATTGGTCATAGTCTGTGATCACGGTCATTTCTCCCATAAGAATGAATGGACTCAAGACTGCTTCTAGTCTCCTAAAGGGGCGGGGCTGTGGTGAAACCCATGTGACACTGACAGGAAATGAACGGTCAGTGAGACGTCTGGCTTTCTTTTAACCGTCTCTGAGGTTAGCAACACCATGTGTGCATGAAATCTGCCATAACTTTACAGCTTTGATTATTACGATACTCGTGTAATTATTGGCTTAACTACATTTTTAATTATGGTGGTATTTTCTCAAACAAAAATACCTCTTTAGTTGCTAAACTTTATTTACCTGTGTGTGCAGTAAGCAACATTCCCTTAAACTTAATTTTGCTAAAACTCAAGCACAGCAGTTCTTTTGGTTACTATCTGGCATAAAACTAATACGAACTGATGTTGCTTATGTTCAGTATTTGTACAACACATTATGAAAAGCGCCTTAAACTACAATACTAACGCCACACTTAGAGTTCAGCAAGATTATCTTCACAAGTAAACACAACTTGGTTTTTGAAGTGTAGATGAAATCGCTGCTCTTTTTCCTCTTCTTGTCTCATGACATTCGTCATTCAGCTCACTAGTGTTGGAGTGTGTAATGGTCTGCTACTTCACTCATGCATGTGCGTTTCAACAAGAGGAGTCACTCACTCACGGAGTCAGTCAGTCAGTCAGTCAGTAAGCCCCAGACAAGTTCCTAGGGTCGTACCCTTTGGTCCGGCCACAGATGCAATATGGAGACTTATGTATTATGCCGTTGTGATGTAGCCTTTTCTTAGGCTGAAAATTCATAGACTGGATATTTTATTGCGGACAGATCCACCTTAACAATACCAACTTTTTTATGGTGCACTGTTTTCAGGCCTCCAGTCTAACAACAAAGTAGTCGCAACCTTTTTAATTGAATTTATTTATTTAATTATTTAGGTATTCATTAATTTGTTTATTCATTTATTTATTTATTTATTTATTTTTGCCAGAAGTGACCGTATTAGGACAGCTAGCAGCTGCTGTCAGTCAAAACAGCCATATCTTTAAGCCTTAATGTAATTTAAAAGAAAGCGTTACATCAAAATTCACCCCCTGGACAGTTGTAATGACATTTTTTGTACCAGGCTGTCAATATGTTCATTTCTGTTTTAAAGTTGTCAGTTTTATATAAGGCTCTGAGGGATTTTGTCTTGTGCAGCCAGCCTCAAGTGGTCATTCAAGGAACTGCAGTTTTTCGCATGTCTGTGTTGGATTCATTTTTCAGCACCAAAGGTTTGTGCTCCAGTTAAATCTATTAATTTTTTGTTTTATGAAAAAAATTATCCCCTCCAGTCTTTAACAGACACCTCAGTCACTTCATCCTGGCGCCCACGGTGGTGGTTATGGTGGTGGTGTGTGTGTGTGTGTGTGTGTGTGTGTGTGTATGTGTGTGAGTGGTGGTGAGGGGGTTGTTATGTTCCTTCCGATGTTAAGACCAAACCTACGCACATATCTGATAACTATTAAAGCTCACTAGATATGACCTGCATCCTTAGTCACCACATCTACATAATGTAGTGTTTGTGAAGCCCTGAGGGAGGCGACAGTGGTTTCAAAGTGAGCCAGCTCCTGCTGCAATCTGGGCTCCATATGTCATTAAGCCCATTAGGGAAACACTGGCTTAACATTACAGAGAGCACCACCGACTTGAAAGCGGCGTCTCACTTTGTTTCCCTTCCTCTCTTTTTCTGGTTGCCTGTATTAACAAGCCATTGTCTTTATCTCACCACTACGCTTTCTGAACTGCATCCTCCATTTCCTTGCCTTGAGTCATTTCTCTTTTCCTCACAGCTTTTTTATGCTTCTTTCTGTCTCACCTTCACTGGCCCATCGAGCCACCACTGGGGGCAGTAGAGGCAAAGATGTACTTCTAGGGAAGCATTTAGGCAACACTGTCTGTCAGCGTGGACTAATGACAGCCAGTGTGAATGTCCTTCTTGATGTTGTCCTCGAACACTTGCTAGTTTTTTTACTGTTTAAATGTGTGTGATATTTTGAACAAAAACATTGTGTCTGCCATGACTGTGACAAACTAAAGAAGAGACAAATTTAGACGGCTATCATCTTTGTTTGTACAAAAATGTACAATCCCAGCACTCCCCTCCAGGAAAGCAGGAAACCAATACCGCATGTTCACCTAGAGGTCAGGTGGAGGTCAGCGGGGACTGTCATGCCTCCACTCAACTCCTCCCTTCTCGCCTCCCTCCTCCTTCTCCTTCCCCATTCCTGTGACAAAGAGAGCCCGTTTCGTTGCCAGGGAAACAGGCTTTTTCCATGGCGATGTTGGAACACGTGGGAAGGGCAGGGCGGCTTTGTTTCGCCCTACGATGAAGGATTCTCCCCATGCATGTTTAATCGCCAGACTTATGGTCCCAAACCCAACAGCCGAGCCCATCTACCACAGCCTGATTATGTTCAATGGAGCTTCTGACACCTTCATTTTGCCAGTTTTATCACGCTGTGCAGCTCCCACCGCGGGCACCTTAGCTATTGTTGCTCGGGGTTGCTGATGAGTACAGCTGAGACCACAGACAGACAGACCAAACAAGGTAGGCACACATGTGTCTCTGTAGCCGTAACCGAAAACACGCCCGGCCAAATAAACACTCAACATACACATACGCTCTGAAACATACATAAGCCCGGGCACACAATCCTTTTTGTCTCTTCCCGTATCTCGGCACCCACCCACCACTGTTTGGCTTAGCACAGTGGAGAAAAAAATGGCTGATCACTATGGCAACGGTGTGTGCTGTTCTGCTACAGCTGTGATGTATGTGGTGACACTTTTGACCCTCTGGTGAACTCCATAATGCAGGAGCTGTGCAGAGTCCGGATAGATCCTGGCTGCCCTGCCTATCCTGCCACTGAAACGTACCATACAGGCGTTGTGTTGGCTTTATGTGACCAGGGCATCTTAACATCAGATTCTCCAGCACAGACCGAATCAGACAAGATAGGAGCTGCCTGCCTTTTTCATGGAAACTAAATGAAACCCTCACTTACACAAGTGTGCTGTGACGACGCCTTGTTATTTCAGGGATTATGCGATTTGTGACGAGTGCGGATGCTATAATACTTTGTTGACTATGGAGACTGAATTTTAATCAGGGACCTTAAGTTGCATAATGCATCTAATTGCTAATCATTTCACAATCCTGTTCACCTTTACCTAATCACTGTAAACATTTCAGTGGTGTTTCTTGTGTCAAATGCTCACAGCAGCAGCAGCAGACGGATTTCTGCCTCATTCACTGCCTTCACATTCATCCGAAAGGCAAACACGGTCTGCTTTGAGCCTAAGAGAATTCAAGGTTTGTTTGGCCCTAACATGTTTGTTTCTCACTCGCCCCTCAGTTATGTATGTCCTTTTATTTGCACACAACACATCACTTCTTCAGGACCTTTTTTAGGGTACGCCATTTCCGCTGACATTTAAAAATCATGCACACTGTCTCATACATAGAAAGGGTCAAATGCACAAAGCCTGAGCCGGTTTGTGCAGGTGAATACGCATTCTATTCAACAGTGATGCACTCCGGGAACATGTTGTGTGATGAGACAAAAAAAATGCACATATGACCCTCCCACCACCACCATCAAACATACACCCAAACACAGGAGTCGCTGCCACTGCAAAAACACAACACACAAAAACAAGGCAACGCAACACAAAGCCATTCCAATACAAACAGGCTCTCTCAATCATCACTTGTCTCCTCCTGTCAGGGGGATTTTGCAGAAATGCTCTGTAGCTCCACATCAGTGTTCCACCACTAGGAGTGCTGCAGCTTTGCACAAAACCAGCACTCCCAAATCTACCACAGCTGCTGCTGCCTCACACCGAGCTGCTGTGGCGCAGAAGAAGGGGAGCTGACACCCCGTAAACGCAGACAGCAGACACCTTCTAAATCATTCACTTGGGCTTTTTTTTTATTAAGAAACAATTGGTTCCACATGGTACCAGACGCATAGCGAACATATATAATGTGGGACGTACAGATAATGCAGACAAGTGGCTGTGCTAACACCAAAAATATGTTCACAAAGAAGAAGTGCTGCGCTTTAAATCAATCACATTTTCACTGGCTTACAAGAAGACAATCACAAAGAGAAAAGAAATAATCCTCAGAACACAAAGCACTGAGCTTTTTGAATTTTTGAGACAGTCGCACAATGTTTCTTATGTATACTGCCTCATTTGTTGAAATTGTTTTTGTTTTTTTTGTTGTTTTTTTCCTAGCAGGAACAGAGGAGGGAATTTTCCAACTTTTCAACAAAAAAGTGAAACAAAACAAAAACAAAAGAGACATTCCATGTCCTGTTGCAGCTCCTCAGTCCTGTTTGTCCAGGTCACAGTCTGGGAGGGTCATGACCCCTAAAGATACACTCAGACCTGCCATTCCACTGAGAAGTCAACCTGCAGGTCTGGAGAGATAAAGAGAGAGAAATATGCTGAGTGTAAGACAAAGAGAGAGAAGCTGCAAGAGAATGAAAATTGTCAATGCATTAGTGCAAAACTTGAGTCCAGGGGCAAATAAAACTATGTTTCCCTACAGTTACTAATGTTCACTTTTGAAATGGCAGCTTTACTCAGAAAAAGTGAATGGAAAACAAACAAACAAACAAAAAACAAAAACAAACCTCAATTCTAATATGGGAAAACTCTTGATTAAGATAGAAGTTGTCATATGTTTTATAGGTTGTGAGGTCCTTAGGGGAGGTAAGTGCTTTTGGGCTTTTTCAACTTCAAGAGTTGTCAGACGTTCAGTTTTAAAAGAGTATTTTCACATTAAACAACATTGCACAATAGAAAAAAAGATCACAGCTGATGTAGCAGGATCAAAGAAGTCATATTCTTTATTTGTTGTATTTTTCGTGTCAAACTCTGGCACCTATGTTATACACAATGCAAACTTGCCTGCCAAGAATTTGGTCAGAGACTTGGGTTTGTTAAGCTAGAAGCAGCTCCTGTAGCCTCAGACAGAGATGAGGATCAGGCCACAAAGGTATGTTTAAAAAAACAAACAAACAAAAAAACTTCTCTCTCCACTCCACACCCTCAGAATTTTTGACTTTCAGATTTGTGGTCTTGAGCCTCATCCGAAGCTGCCTCGAGTGACATCACTTGAAGCAACTTTTAGCTTATGCAGTTGTACTCACCAACACCTGTTAACAGAATTTAATGTGTAAATTCTTGGTAATTTCCTTTAAAAAAAATTTGGCATGCATGTTTTAAAGAGAATATAAAGACAAACTGGGGAGTTATTGCTCAAACTTACCTTCAATTCAACTTCTGTGCACACATTTCCTGTGCGGAAAGGAAATTTTGTTGACATCGTGAATGAGATCACTTTTGTTTTTTCGTCCAAGTAGCATGGCTCTGACAGCAGGCTGAACTGCTGGCTTGTTTAAAACCTGTTAGAACAATCAAGTTTATTGGTTTCTTTCCAAATTCAATGTCACTGTGTTCTCAGAAATAAGCCATTACTTTGGTAAGTCTTGTAATGTAATAAAAATATGTTCAAATTAACAAAAGTTAGATCCATGTTGCAGTCTGCCACTCATTTTAGCATGTGTGTACTGATGTATATGCTCATGGCCCTGCCAATCATGGCCACCACATTTAGGGACAGTCCCCTCCACCTGTCCACCCCTCCCTGTCCCTGTCCCTGCCTGTGGTCCTGCCACTGATGTTGAGCGGGTGACCTTTTCTCTCAGCTAATCCACACCAAAAAGCCCTAATTACTGCTGCCGCTCCACCAGCCTCCCCTAGCCCAATAATCAATATAGCCGATTGGCCGGCAGATCACCCCGTAAGACACCAGCACTTTACATGTGACTCAGTGTGTGTGTGTGTGTGTGTGTGTGTGTTTTTGCATGTCTTAGAAAGATGTAGTGATAGTATTTTCATGAGTAGTAGAGATAGAGCACATAACAAAAACCAAAGGTGAAAAAAGAGACAACAAGAAAGAAAAATGCTGCCGGAGCAACACAGAGGATGACTGCCAAGAGTCACACTATATACACACTTGTACACACACACACATTCCTCCCTCCAACCTGAATGTTGTGACACCAGTTGACCTTATTGAGCTGCTGTGCTCTGAAGAGTCCCTGATTAGAATATCTTCCCTTTAACCTTTAGCAGAGTGACGCGCCAACCCAAAGCAAAGAGAGAGGCCATTGGTTTATGCAGAGAGGTAAATGTATTCTGTCGTTATTTCATTAAGCTGTGGCATTTCAGTAAACCTCCTGATTGCATTGGTTAAAATGTCGCTTTTCAACAATGATACTTTCCTTTTCCTTTTTTTTTTTTTTAAGAAAATGCA
>JAPXVT010000009.1:19287418-19297706 GCA_029823135.1 Acanthurus reversus
TAAAAAAATCCTGCGTTAGGAATTCTGTTTGAATGGCAGCAACATTTCTGTGTAAATAATAATGCGAAAAATAATCAAAAAACAATTTCAGGAAAACAAAATGCTACCATTTGTCTTCAATAATTAGCAGCTACTTTGCAGATATTTAGATGTTTGTCATTTTGTTATGTTAAAAAAGTTTGATCAGCAAAGTTTTAAATAAATTCATTAGCATTATTTTAAAAAAGAACAGACGCCTTGTTTATCGGTAAACTGTTCTTAAAATTATATGTATTATGTTTCAATTATATTCTACAAAAAAGTAAAATTCAGACGTGTGTGTGCCCTCACAACAAAACGCGGACTAAACTATTTATATTCATGACCAACCTGTTGTTAAATTTACATAACGTCTCTATCTTTCTGTGCCCTACTTCTTTTATTCAGCATGATTCTACATGAATAATTCAAGAAAAAAAATATGAGGTCTGCAAATAAAAAAAGAAAAGACTCAACACCAGAAAAAAATGATTGTAGCAAGTTAATTGTATTCTAACAAAAATATCCAAGACATTGGAAGCTATACAAAAATAAAAATCACCAGGTTCCATAGGCCTAATATTGTATAATTATTCACATACACTCATAATTTCCATTCCAAGAGATCAATTTGTTATGGTAATTACAAGTCACAAGTTGAGAAGAGCTACTTCAGTGATTTAATTTCATCCTTACCTTGTATTAATCGTCAAGTCAAATATCAACAGAATAAATGTACCGAATATACAAATAACATCAGAGTTAATACCAACGTTGCCTGATATTTATTGTCCCCCAAAAAAGTTACTGTGATTGATTTCACTTAATAGTTCAGATGCTGCAGATCGATTGTAGTTAAAGACTCCGAGAAAAAATAGAAACTGTCCGTAGAAATGTCCACGGGGCTGTCCAGAGACTCTGACAAGCTCGGCGAGGCTGCATCGGAGAGCTGCAGGCAGGAATCCGAGGAGAAAGGTTGGAAATCGTGTATAGAAACATCCAGGGCCGGGGGACTGTCGCCATTGTCCGGGCCAGATGCCGAGCCTGGGCCCATTGTTGACATGCAGCCCGGAACAGTGGGTGACGGGTTGGGAAAATGTTTCAGATTTTTGTCATTGCTGTTCAGCGGCGCAGCAGCAAAGCCCATAGACTCGCCATTGTGGAGCTGCTGCGTGGAGCCGAGAGAGTTGTTCTGAAAGGAGCAGGTATCTCTCTCCAGCAGGGCCCCGCTCCGCTCGTACAGGGGGGCCTCGTCCTCCTCGTCGCTGTGGATGCCGTCCTCGGCGCACGGCCCTTTCCCCTCCCCGTTGTGGTTCTCCTTGCTCTGGGTCTGCCGCTTGTGCTTCATGCGCCGGTTTTGGAACCACACTTTGACCTGCCTCTCGGTCAGGTCCAGCAGGGCCGCTATTTCCACCCTCCTCGGACGGCACAGATACTTGTTGAAGTGGAACTCCTTCTCCAGCTCCAGCAGCTGCGTGTTGGTGTACGCTGTCCTCAGCCGACGGGAGCCCCCTCCTCCCCCGGCGCCCTCCACAATCTCAGGCGAGCCTGGAAAACAAGCAGCACAGTGGCGTGGGATTAAAACACAGGACACAGCAGTTACATAACCCCGCTGAATCTAACATTATGACTCTCACAACCCACCAGAGAGAGGCTGCAGCAAAATGGCCGCTAGAGCCAGTCACCCAGCTTACAGCCTGTAGCTTAAACCCTTTATCACAAAATCATCACAGCATAAAGGTAGGCGACTCATCAGATTGTTGTACACATAAAATAACGTCCAGCATGAGCGTGAAGCAAACACGGTGCACGAGAAAAGCAGCGAGGTCCAGGCTGGTGTGGGATACTAATGAATGCTCCAGCTGCCCTCCTCGGCAACGGCACTCCATCACTCTTCATTACTGTCACACATCAAAACTCTGCTACGGCTAGAGGGAATAAATCATCCGACATCACAAAAACTTTACCCAAACTTTTTTTTTTCTTGCTCCATGCACAATCACAGCAAAGCAATAACCATAAATCTATCAGAAGAAAACGTCTCCAGCCTATTTGTCCTTTTAAAAAAAAAATGTAAAGAAAGGCCTTTGTGCTGAGCTCTTATTTTAGCCACATTTTTAGCAGTAAGCGTTCAGAAAATCACCCACCTTTCGGGGAGAAGCACACAGGGCCATTGGAGATGGTTGTAGCGCTGGAGGTCGGCAGGTGGTTCCTCTTGGAGGCTTTCTTCTCCCGCATCCAGGGGTACTCCGGGGGTAAGGAGGCTGTGGGCAGCGGGCTGCATCCGTCGGGGCTGTGCCTGGGCCGGCCGTGCCGCGGATGGCTGCCCGGATTCAGGCTGGGAATGGTCTGCTCAAAGGGAGGAGGAATCAGTGTCGGGCGTGAAAGCGTCGAGCTCTTGATTGATGAACTTTGAAATGAATCAGCGACAGGGGGGAAAGATGTCAGGCACTCAGCAAGCGACGGCTGACTATTGATAAAACCGCTCTCTCGCTCGAATTCGTAATTCATCTCCGCTCCCTGAGAGCCGAGGAAAGTTTGCACGCCTGTTTTTATAAATGTTGCGGCTCAGCGAGGACGAGAAAGAAAAAATCATTAAAAAAAATCTCCTGGTGGTGTTTTTTCTATTTCACTGATTACGGCCGTGTGGGGACCGAGCTACTATTAAACTATTGAATTCATGGAGACAAGGTTGAAATTGGACCGAATTGCCTGTCACATGATTACCTCTGCCCAATGACAATTTGGGGTTTAATCAAAAGAAGCCACTGTCTGCCTGATTGATCCAAAAACTCAGATGAAGAACGCCTAGCTCAGCTGGGGGACGACTGTTTTTATTTACATCTTTGTCCGCTCAGTTTATCCTCCTCTCGCCCCTCCAGTCCAGTCCACTAAGCTACAAAATGTGTTTTTTAAGAATGGCTGACGCTCACTATTACAGGGAAGGAGCCCAGCCTAGGGTGCGCGGATTCGTGCACTCCTCTTTCTCGTATTGTTTGAGGATGTCAGTCGAGAACGCCCCCACCACACACACACACACACACACTTCTCACGTCAGTAGCTGTTCATATAGGCAAGACTCAGGCTACACAAGTGAAAAAATATACCCAAAATACTGATATTAAGACTTCTCGACAGAAACCAACCCAACAACAATCCAGTCTGTTCACACTGCAGAATGGATGTGATCCTTTAAAGATGCATAATAGTGAAATATGCAGTGCATCCAATGACATGTGTTGCCATAAAAAGCCCATCCATTAAGTTAATACTGACGGATATGACACGTTCAGGCCATTTCATCCCATAACAGCTGTTTGACGTTTACAGAGATGCTACAAAAACTTGTAAACATAAACCACGCGCATGTATGCATGCGCGCCTACCAACATTATTGCATTAAAGGCTTTTAAACCGGCTTCTGTGAGATATTAAAGATGATATTTAAGGTGTTTCGTTTATTTCACTATGTGTCGATTTTATAAGGAGGTCAGGAGCGCCCATGTGCATGAACATACCCATAAAAACAAGGTTAGACACATTGGTGGTATTTCTTTTGTGACTGATAACAGTTATATTTTTTATAACCAAAAGCTGCCATAATTGTTAGATTATATTATTCTAATATTTAGTATGTTTTCATATTCATGTTAAGGGTGGAAAACCACAGAGCCAGCCCAGGGTTTGCTGAGAGGACAGCAGCTACAATGCTGAGAAAGGCATCTCACTGCATATCCATTATCCATTCTACCTGAAATTGCAATGAAGCACACCACCACATTCACAATCGACCATTTACAACGAATCCATTTGCAGCGTTATTATGTAGATGAAAGTGTTATTGAATGGCCCTTCCCTGCAGTGTTGCAGCGGTTTTGCAGCCCCTCCAGAATAATCTGCGAAAGCCACATTTGGGATGTTTTTCATCAAGCAATGCATGTTGTCTTTTCATTTCCCAAAAAAAAAGAAATGTGAAAAATATGGCTTTGTGAGTAAGAGAGAGGAAGGAGAAGTGCTAGGCCTCTCTCAGTTTGTTGCTTATATACCAAACAAAGAGTCCTGGAAGCCTGTGCGCGATCAATCTTACTCGCCAAAAGGTCTGACAGCTCGGTGCCCTCACAACACATTTAAGGCTTCTAACTCTCCCCCGGATCAAATGCAGCCAGGAAGCGGCGAGAAACACTGGCCACTCAGATTAGAACCAGTTTCTGCTCGCAGTCACAGCCTGGCTGTCGCTGGAGGGATGTTTTAAAAGATAAATAAGAATCCAGCTACACAAGACGCGACCGTTTCCTTTTTTGAGGAGGTAATGCGCCATTGGTGAGTACAGGGCGAAGCAGCTTCTTCACCTGGCTTTTATCTTTGAATTGTGAATGCACTTTACACAACGACGTGTGTTTTTCGTTTCGGTAGACATGCAGGTTTTGTGAGGGGACCAGACCTTGTGGTGAAGGACAGAGTTGCTAGGGGAAGAGATGGATGGCTTTTTTGGAATTACGCACAGGCTTTGTGTGCGAGGAAAGGAGTGGGTGGCGGCATTTAGTGGACCCCAGTCTGTCCTACACTCTTGTCTCTCCAGCAGGATTGATTTAGGAGCACTTTCCCACGGATGGAAGTGCAATGAAAGAAATACAAATCTTATGTTTCGGTTAAAACGTTATTTATGTGCTACCTGTGTAATACGCATATGGGTCAAATCAGTGTCTTGCTGTGGACGTGTGCGCGTGTGCGCGCGTTTTTCTCAGTGTGTGTGTGTCTGTGTTGGATGCAGAAATACTCAGTGCATCAGTTTTTTTTTCCTACTTGACACACCATGGTTCAATTGTTCTAGGTTTTCCTGCTAACCATATGTCAGGGCTGCTAATGTTCATGCCCTCTTATATCAATCAGATTGGCCTGGAAATGATTTCTTGGTGCAAAGTCAGTAAGAACAATGAAAACTGCAGTTGTACAAAGGCATCATATCATAAAAAAAATATATAGGAAGTAAACATGGTAGGAGGTAATTTGAGGAGAAAAGTCTGTGAGCATGCTGAAAATTATCCACATTCTTTTTTGGAAAAGCTAAATTAGAGATGTACAAAACAATACAAGAGTAATCCTAATTTTAGCTCCATGTGTGCATCTTTTTTTGAAACGCAAAAAAAATGAAGCAGCAAAGAAAATATTTCTTTTTTTAAAAAGGATCATTATATCCATGCACTCCTCATTTTAACCAAATGCACACACAGGCACACACTGCCGTTTTTCAGCGTTTCACTGACAACCAGCCGCATTACCGAGGCATTTTTGTGATGAACTGGCATCTGCAAATCTGCAGAATAATGAGACGAATAAGCGATTCTGGTTCAGGCTGCATCCTCTCTGAACGCATTTGACTGACTGAACATATCGGGGAATTATTTTTCAAACGATTTCTCATTTAGCTTGTTGTCTTCTTGCAGAATCTCCGTGAAGGGCCCGAGTGACATTTTTATTATTATGGATGTGCCCACGCAGATGAGAGGAGGCGAGAAGGCCACCGGAGAGCTCGACACAGAGGAAGGGGGAAAGGATGAAGTAGCTTCTGTTCAACATTTGACTTTATCTGCAGCTTTTTTTCCTTTATCTTACTGATTATGAAATATAGCCACTGGGTTCACATTATTTTGTGTACATAAAAATGATGAATATAGAGATTAACTAATTATGATCCTTTTTTATTTATTTACAGCATGTATTTGTATTAGCCTCTTATATTGCCATTTTTTTTAGTTTTGTATTTCTTTTATTGTCTCTACATATTTGTACCGTCATGAAAAATATACCAATAATAAAATTTAATAATTACAAAACTAGAAATATATTTTGACATTTTTATTCAAGAAAACGTCTTGTAATTTATTTTGTGATCACGTGAAATACCTCTGATGTGTCCAAATTAAAAACTACGTGGTTTGCTGCAATTATATTTCAACTTTTTTTTATTTATTTCTTCGAAGTGGAGCAGCATGGAATGTGTGACATCGAAAAAAAAATTATGATGTCTGTTGTTTTTTCTTCAATAAAGAAAATGTTAACGTGTGTCATTCTTTCAGCCCTTATTGCATGACTGATTGATTTTACATTCGCTGAGAAAAGAAAACACCTCCTCGAAGAAGAAAAAAATGGAAACATGGCCGATGAGAGCAACATGGTGTGCTGCATGCTGCTGACGAGCGTCTGCAGACTACATGTATGGGCTGGCAAAGGGCCGAGACGCTAATTTTCCACCAACCTTCTCCCCACACAAGGATCGCAGAGGTGTCAAATAATACTAAAGGACTCTTTTATCTTTACACCGAACAAAATAAATAACATTAGAAAGTCCAATAGAACAACACAAGCAAGGGAGGTTGCGTGTAAGCTTATGACCCTTGTTTTTGAAAATGTGTTTCCTTCATAAATCCCATCTCGTGGCTCTTGAAGGATCCTTTCACAAGTGCAACAAAATGCAAAAACAAAAGACAAAAACAATTCTTCAACTGCGGATAAATAAAAGACGGACAAATTCACATTAAAATGAATAACATATGTTCATAATACCCTGTTTGAGTTTCATTTTAAAACATGATTAAAAAAAAAAAAAGATTAAATAGGCCAATGCATATACTGTGTACCCCCCTCCCTCCCGCTCTAGACGTCCTACAGCCCAGATAAAGGTCTTTGTGAGACAATGACACGAGCAAATAGAGAAAAATTCAAGCAAGTCGTGATTATTTATCCTACGCTACTTCACACATCAAAACTATAGAAAACATAAACAAAGGCAGTGAGAAGGTGGAAGCCGAGAGGAGGCGCAGAAACAAAGCAGTAATGAGTCTGGAGGTGGATAAGACAATGGGCGGAGTGATCCGGGCAGCGCCATCGCTACAGATGCGTCAGTTTGGGCGCTTCCTGGATTCTTCCCTGAGAGTAGTGCGGCGTTAGGTCTGTGTACGTCGGTGTGGGATCACACACTCCGTGATGCTGACTGTTGCCCATTGTGATTGCTCCATTATAGTCCATGTTTGCGGACGGCGGGTGCGGGAGGTGGGTCAGACCGAAAACGGAGGTCCCAGAATTGGGCATTGAGTCGATGTAACCTCCGCCGACATAAACGGGGCTGCCCTGCATGTGCGTCCCGTAGTTGCCATTGCCTTGGAGAGGATGCGCGTCATACTCGGGCGTGGCCGAGTCGGTCCCGGGATACCTCTTCTGGGAGGGCGGGCAGTTGTTGAGGGAGCTGTTCAAAGGAGGGGGATATGACGTGGCCATACCGTATGCATTTTGATGAGGTTTATTGTAAGACGTCGGCGACTGGGAGTCATAAGGTACACTGTTTACAAGAGAATGCATAGAGTTGAGGTATCCTCCGCCTCCTCCACCACCGGAGGCCGGGCCCACGGGACTGCGAGGGGACTGTCCACCAGGGGAAGGCATCATCCCGACGCCTTTCTGATCCTTCTTGTATTTCATCCTGCGGTTCTGGAACCAGATTTTAATCTGTCTCTCTGTGAGGTTGAGCAGGTTGGCCATCTCCACCCTTCGGGGTCTGCAGAGGTACCGGTTAAAGTGAAACTCCTTCTCCAGCTCCACTAGCTGGGCGCTGGTGTAAGCTGTCCGGGCCCTCTTCGATGCTGCTGACCCCGGAGGACTCTTGTCTCCGGGGCAACTCTCCACTGTCAGGGAGGAGGAGAGGAGGATGTCAATCAGTGATCCATTACAGACAGTCAGAGAGGGTGAGAGAGGTTCAGAGGCAGAGGCAGGGGAGTGAGAGTGAAAGAAAAACTGTGACAACACCTACACAGCTGATAACAGAACTCTAAACCACCAAGAGGGGGTGGGGATGGTGAGCAAACAGTTTACAGATAAATTTGCCCTGGCTGCTTCACTTCTTAAAAAGAGGTTTATCATCAACTCTTTCTCCCCCTGCCTATCAGTTTGCACGCATTTGTGTGTTTGTGAGCGTGTTGGGTTTTGCAAACATCAGAACATTTTGAGAAATCTGTATTCAAGCACAAAGGTTATCACGAGGCTGCTTAAAGACAATTAACAGTGTATGGATGCTGCGCCGGCGTGCGCGCTACACTAACTGCAAAGGGAAAAAAAAACATGTAACTGGAGAGTAGTAGGTCAATATCTGATATGGAACCAGGTAGCCTCAGATTTCCGGTTAAACCATTTTGACCCTCATCTCCCCCTGTAGTCACAGGGTAGCACACGCGTAATGCAAACACAAGCATTATGTATTCCTCAGGGTGCATAAAGCAGCTCGCCTCGCCCTCCCTGATAAACCTCCCCTTCTAAGAGGCTGGAGCTTGGCTGCAGAATAGCAAGGTGTTGGTCTACTTACCGCTGTGGCAGGCGGCCAACACTTAATAAATTTCAGTACCTGTCACCCAAACCTGGAGGAAACGGAATGCAGCATGACATAACCTGACCCATTAGGTTATTAAAGAGATGAAAAAGAACTTAACACAAGGAATAAGCGGGAAGCCAATGTATGTGGGGCAATGTCTTGTGATAACGATTATTATTTTATGATTATTGGTGGATTTACTTTTAAAGAGCAGTTACTTTGCTTTATAAGAGAGACTGTTTGGTTAACATGTGCGGTAAGTGCAAGATTTTTTGCCTGGCGTAGGTGCGGAAAACGTGCGTAAAGGGTTTTTCATACATGTTAGCACCTCATGTTGTTTTAAACTAATGAAAACACTTTCTGAGCGTAAATCACAACTAAGGGCATTTTGAACTCTTTCCGCAGAGGAGTATATATTGTAACTCAGCTGGAAAATTATCCATACATTACAAAAGGAGGGGGCTATGGGAAAGAAAGCACCTGTAATTTCTTTTCTTTTTCTTTTTTCTTTTTTTTAAAAATTTTAGAATGTGCTTGTTTACACAGGGACAAACCCTCCCCCCTTGACCCACTAAGCTTTCTTTAAATTTAAAAAAAAAAAAAAAAAAAAAAAAAGCTGGTTTTGGCTTGCATATATGCTTAAAGCATGTGTAACAACGCAAATTGCTTTGCATTACAGCTCTAACAGAAAATAACTAGAAATGATAGTAGAAAGTTACTTGTGACATTTACAAAATATCAGGCTCTTACTAAGACTAGCATCAGTTTTAGATTAGCCCTATGTAAGTAAATACCCGTAATTCAGACTTCCTGTCTGACCTACCAAGTTTTCTCTCTGGCTTGCGTACATGCGTAATACGTGCGTAAAAGCATTTCCATACATTTTCGCACATTTATGTATTTGTTAAAACCAATAATAACATTCCCTAAACATAAATCCTAATTAAACTTGAAAACCATAAGGTGTCGCCTTACTTTGCATTGTTAACTTTTATCGCAGAAGAGTATTTATAACTGAAAAACCTGTAATAAATGTACCAAAAACAGGTCACTGGAAGATGAGCGTCTCTTTATTTCATTTAGTTGGGATTACGTAAACATTAACCTTTCAACAACAGGATCTGGCTGTGCGTAAAATGCGCATTAAAGTTTGCCGCCTTCTTATCAAAAACGAATTGAAACGGGTTTCCAAACTAAAACGACACTTATTTGCATTTCCATCTCTAACTGTCGAATGTGCCTTTGCCTTCTTTTAAATATTGCCCACAAAATTTGTAAATTAAGACAGTCATGGGAAGATGAGCATCTCTGAATTTTTAAGTTGGCTCTATGTAAATAAACACCCCCCCAAAACCACAAACTCCTCACTCTGACCCACCAAGTTTCCTTCTAATCAAAACAGCAGGACAAACTGAAACAACTGTTGTGCGTGTTTGTTTGTTGTCTCTCCGGGAACATTGTGTGATCAGTGGAGATGCATGTTTACAGTAGGGACAGGTCAGCTGCAGGGCACAGGGACAACAAATGGTGAGATCCGCTAAGCCACACATAGTTCTCCTACAGTGTGCAAACTTTAAATACATTTACAGTATGATAGGGTTTCACTTTTGAGACTTTTTAAAATGCTGTGACTGAATCAATGCAGGATGGGGATGCAATAAAGCACATATAGTCTGCTTGTGTCACAGAGGTGTTGATAATATTATATGACTGCAGTTTCTGAGTAACTTAAGTGTCCTCAGGAGGGAAAAATATACACATATAAAGCAATAAAATGCCACAAAGCACTGACTTAAAATACGGAGTAATTGACCCTGACACGATAAAAATGAACGTTTTCACCTTCACAGGAGTATTGTTCTGTTGTAGTTTGCTCCCCTTCCTCTTAACCTCTTACCTTACACCCACCCA
>JAPXVT010000009.1:19352260-19366230 GCA_029823135.1 Acanthurus reversus
AAAGCGTCACGTTTGCTCTCTGACGCAAATGCAGTTTATGGATAAGCATGAACCAGATGACGAGATGGGAGGTAGAAATGTACTTTAGTCGACTGCATTGTTTAGAGAGATTTATCATGTTTCTCAGTAATTTGGTGCATATTAAGCAGTGCTGCAGCTATAAAAGGTGGAGGGACATAATGGAGACACACAGTGCTACATGCACAACAGAATCACAGACATGGACTCGTTCGCATGTTGATGTAAACTGTCTACATATTAAATGTATTCTGCCCAGCAACCAGCTTTTGAAACTTAAACCTCTTTGGAGCTGTTACCTTTTCTGAAAAATGTTCTGCATTGTTTGCTTGTGCTTTTTCAAATGATCCCTCTTTACAAGTGTTACAGTGTCACGTAACATGAAAACAAGCTTAAGACATCTTTCCATATTAAGAGTGGGTGGGATGTGATGGGATGGGGATGTGCTGAATCTGTGCTGTGAGCAGGAGGTCGTCATCACCATAAATGCCGGTAGATGTTTGTATTCAGAAACAAAGTGATGCTTTTTCCTCCCATATTCTGTTATTTCCATCTAAACCCAACCTATAAGGAGAGTGTAAAGAAAGCAGAGAGACTTATGAGCCGTGACCAAACTAATATTTGGAAAGCTGCATGACAGAATTAAATTTTATATTTATGCCAGCTGTATTCTTCATCATTTGGGCTTCTGTTTGTGGGAAGTGAATCTAGCAAACAAATGTTCAAAGGATACCTTTAAAAATATCATGACTAAAATTGAGAGACGTGAGACATGTGAGACATTTCACAGTTAAGAAATTACCTTCCTTTTTTTAATTGACAGATGATGTCCCCCAAACATTTCTATGGCTTTTCTTTTACTGAAATTTTTGGTCACTTATTGGCAGATATAAATAGTCAGCAGGTGATTTTGGGAGGGATGGGAAGTCAAAATACATCTTCTATGATAGCTATCATTCCCCCTCTCCATCCCCCTAGTAGCAGAGTGCAAGTGCTGAGGGATTGTTTAGTTAAATATGTTAATCTAGTCTGCCTGACTTATTGATCCTGAATCTGACTGAGCTTTGTGCGAGTTAGAATCTGTTGCCCTGAACATGGCTCAGAAATATCAGCAGCCTAACTGTGCTGTGTATCAGTAAATCCATGGCGCTGTCTGTGGTGCTGAAGTAGCAAATTGATTTTTATTTATGTCTTTTTCTCTCAATCCTTCTGTCAGATTCACCCTTTAACTACAATATATACTATAAATACTCATGTGCCTGTGTACTCTATATAACAGTGTCATCTTCAGGATCAAAGTGACGTGTAGTCAAGGTAGAGTGAGAAGATCATAGAGACGCACTGCTGAATGTAACATTCCTGTAATATACGTATGTTTTTATGATTGTTTAGTTGTGTCTGTGCTGCTGAAAACACACCCTCAGACCAAAACACCTCTCTAACAAATGTTTTAGTGGAGACATGACAACAGATACGCATTCTGTCATGGGGTTAAGGTTCAGATTAGGGCCCGTTCCTCTTGCTTAAAGTGAACAAATCACCTTCTTGTAGTGTCAGAGTGGTTGATCTGTGATATGCTCATTTTAGCCAATACATTGGTAAGGTCATTATAGTAATTGACTTTGGTGTGTCAGTCAGTGCAGACATGCTGTCTGAGTTTACAGAGTGTTTTATAGTCCTCTTCCACTAATAATTAACTGGTTTGAAATGGCTCTTAAAATGAGAAATCCCTCTAAATGGAGGCACAAATGGAGGCTGAGTGGGCAGGACGATGTTGTTGTGTTCAGAACAGATAAGAATCTGTCTTCTGTACGTTTTATTGAAATCAAACATTAAACTCTTTGAAATAACAACCATGACTCTATTGTATGTAATGCACTGCGCACAGTAGGGTCACAGTGCTTAAATGGAATGTGCCGTATCTCTTCCTTTACGCTGTTCCACTGTGAATGAATTATAGCTCAACCATGAGGGAATTAAGATAAGACATCATGCTTTGTTCCCATGTAAATCTCACATGTTGCCGCTTCACTAGATTTTAAATGAAAACTATTGTTATTTTCAAACTTGAAAAAGTTGTATTTCTTTTAATTGTGTTTGACAAAACATCCAGTACAGCAGCTCCACTGGCAACTTTTTACTGACGTTATGCTTTGAAGTGGGGAGAAAATGAAACTGAAAGAAGATAAGCGAGGCTCGAGGCTAGAGCGCAGGCAGACCTTTAGTTGCTCTTCATTTGTGTGTGTGTGTGTGTGTAGGAGTGTGTTTGTGTTTATGGTAGTATTATTACACATATGTGACAGTGACATTTTTGTGTATGTGGGTCTGTGTGTGTGAGTGGTTTGCGTTAGGTATTATTTTTTCCTTCGATTTACTAGAATTGGACTGGAAACGCAGGTCATATGTTGAAAAATACGGTATGATATAGCAAAAATAAACTGTACACAAACAATCGAGTGAATCACAGCCTTTTGACATGAAGAGTGGATGAAAACAGAAATATTATTGTACAAAAAAGATAAAAGCCTACACGTCGGCCTGCGAACTACTATATTTTACGCAGCGCTAAAAAAAACTAGCAAAAGGTTATTAAAATGTAAAATACTTGAGACAAGTGTTTGAAAATAATTTCTTCATTTGCCATATTAGTCAATGATAGTTTACTTAATCAAAAATTTTCTTTGCCCTGTCATTCTTGACTTATTTACTTAATTTTATACAGATTTTTTCCATTTATGCCCATGCACTTGGAGATCATTTTAATGCATTTCTACAGTAAAAACTGGTATTATTAAAGTTTGAGAGAGGTCTTGCCTTGTCACTGCGGTCTAATCAGTCAAGTATAACCTGGCAGGTGCCATTAAAGCCTCCCTCTACCTGTTCTTAATGTAAACAAAACGACAGTGCAGGATTTAATGAATTGTGGTTACCTTTCGAGGCTTTTGTTGGCCTCTCCTTGTCATGTTCTTCTGTCTCGTCAGATGAGGAGGCTTCTGCATCCGAGGACTCGCGTGCCTCCTCAGTCCCCGGTGCAGCGCGAGACTGCAGCTCTGCGTTTACCGAGGACACGGGCTCCTCGGTGTTCCTCCCTTCCTGCGCCGTGGCTGGAGCAGAAGTCGAGGTTGGTGGCGTGTGGAAGCGAGCAGGAGCAGTGGGGTGTAAGCCAAAATGAGAATGGGAAGGGTTCGGCTGGGGGCCGTTGGTGTTGTAAAGTTTATGAGAATGTGCGTGCGTCTGAGACAAGCGGAAGTAGCCCGGCACAGGCACAGAGCCCCCGCCGCCATCGGCAACTGTACAAGAACTCGAGCCGAGGCTGCTTGCTGTTAACCTTGAATATGTAAGATCTTCAGCAGTTGAGGCTTTAGGGCACTTCGGCTGCTCATACAGGCAGTAGGTGCTCTCTTCCTTAATGTTCTGCGGGAATGAGCAGGGCGCGACCTGGGGACCCGTTGGGTGCTCTTGGTCTATTCGACATGACCTTTGCGCGTCCATCCACATCTCCATGCTGGACATGTATGCGCCTGAGGCGGTAACCATGTTTTGGGGACCCACATC
Source organism: Acanthurus reversus (assembly GCA_029823135.1). Classification (NCBI taxonomy): domain Eukaryota; kingdom Metazoa; phylum Chordata; class Actinopteri; order Acanthuriformes; family Acanthuridae; genus Acanthurus; species Acanthurus reversus. Next base: position 19,355,834 of record JAPXVT010000009.1, read on the forward strand.
GCTCCGCTTACCCATACCTGGGAAGTATCCATAGTTGTGTGGTCCGTAAGGCACTTCAGTGGCGCTGCTATGAGGCACGCAAACCGCGCTCCCCGTGTAGTGACCTCCGCTGCTCTCGGTCCGGCCACTGATCAGAGAATCCACTAAAAACGCATTTCCTGACGGGGTGTCCGAACATGACATTATTGTGGTGTATTTTGGCGAGGGGAGAAGATAGCCCTTTCTGGCTGACATTTCTTGTGCAAAACATGCTGGATATGATTAGAGGCACCCCCCTCTCCGCCGTGCGGACTGTAAAACCAATGGAAATGCTGGAAGATGGGCAGTCCCTCCCACACGAGGCTACGTAGAAGCCAGCGCAAAATCCATCATGGAGCTGAGGCAGAGAAAGGAGACAGCACAGTAATCAGTGTGTTCCCTCACCTCGCCTTAATGCACCACCATTGCCCCGTGGAAGGGGCGAGGTCCAAAGATACAAAGTTTTAAAGTGAATACCCTCATATACGTTCCAAAAAAAAAAAGAAAAAGAATTTCATGAAAACAATCTTAAAATACTCTGAGATCACATCGGAACTGTACAAACCACTAAATGACGTGTAGATCTCTGATTATCTCCTTATCTACATGCAAATCAAAACGTTACCACAAAGCTCGGCGCAACACAGAAGGAAGGATCAGATTTAAAAAAAATAAATAAATAAATCCAAATATTTAAACTGATATGTCGCTACATCAGCCGTGAAAGGGAAAATAAACCCATTTTTTGGTTACAAACACACAGAAAATAATCTGCGTAAAGTAGACATGCCTCTAAGGTTGAAAGTCACGTCTTAAAGTGAATGGCCGCAGACTCCCGCCGACGAAGACATAAAGTAACAAAGCTGTGGGACGCAGTGGCAGTAAAATGTTTTTTAACTGTAGAGAGAATTTGCCTTTGGCGAAATGGCTTGGCAAGAAGTCGTTTTATATGGTGCATCCTTTAGCCAGAGGACATTCTGAACTCTTCTGCTCTAAAAGCAAAGGTGTTAAGACGAATGTTATCTGGAGATAGAATGAGGATAATATCAATGATGGTGCTGTTGTTTGTTGTTTTGTTTTTTAATGTCCTTTTTTTTTTTAAATACGGAATGCCTTTGAAGTAGTCAATTTTGGGGTTTACCTTGTTGAACTGGCTTGGTTAGAACTTTTAAAAAACTACACCAAACATCAGAAACGTTCTTTTTAACTCAGGGTTTCGGACAATATTGAATTTTGTAAAATATCTTAAGATTAACAAGCTTTCGCCGTAAGTAAACAAAGGCGAACCAGTTGTCTGCACCAGCAATTAAAAGCAGCCTAGTTAAAGTTGCAGTAACCAAAATAGACCCTCATACAACAAAACAAAAAACTTCTTAATGTGACGAATTACTGCTTTAAACAATAAATGATATGTAGTTTATGTAACATGATACAGAGCAACTTCCTTTATTAGAGCCTCTTGGGCATTGGTATTCTCTTAATGATACATTTGTTATGCCCACAGAATTTTATATTTTACACGAAAACACGAAAATTTCTTTTAAAGATCCATTTGAAATTAGGAATCATTTTGATAAATGTTGTCTTTGGGATTTTTGTTTTTCGCCCCTAATTTAGATTACGGAAATGAGTTCTGTGTCCCACTAGTCAGGATGCACAGAGCAAAAACAAAAACAACCATCCCAACCCACCCCCCCAAAAAAGGTTGAACCTGCATTTACTTTGGATAAAGGCTTAAACAAATTTTAAAAAACATTTTGTTTTTCTGCATTTGCTTTTTATAAGCATAAAAATCCAAACTGTGCTGATTATGATTTTTTTTCAATCTGTTATACCGCCAAGAAATTGATCACGGCGATCTTGGGGAACAGGCACAGTGTGCTAAGCAGCAAAGCAGACATAAAGGTTGCACATGTACAAGTCATCCTGTCGGTCCAATTTGGGGCAATAAGGGCCACAATAAAACTCTCCTTCCATCTCGTGGTGTCCTTGGCCATGTGCACTCTATTGCTCTCCCCAGGTTGAAGTTAATCTCGGCCAGCTTTGCCATTACCAGGCCCAGGTGGCCGCTAGCCCCCCGGGTTTGTTTGCAGCCTGTTGTACTGAAAACGGGGAAATTTCGGAGATATTCATAAATTGAGCCCATTTAGGTTTTCAAACGCTCTTGTCATTGACAGCTCATTTATGTACACTGGCTTAGATTTTTAGCGCGTCGACGGTGGACATTTGTCACTCCCTGCTGCTCAAAACGCACATATTTCAAATGACTTAAATGGCTAGAAGTTGGCTAAAGGTTATTTATGTGTATATGAATAAAGTGCAATAGTCTATTTCAAAGCAACATGATATATTACAGAAATAGAGAAAGTAAAGAGTATTTTCAGTGCGGGAGTTTTAAAGTCATGGCCGTGCGCCGAGCATTTGCGCCTGTTTAGTAAATTCCCCCAAAACTATAAAATAATTCACTACAACGTGAAACCTTCTAAATACAGACAAACTAACTGCATTAGGTCCAAAGCATGTGTACTTTCCCCCACAGCGGCCTGTTCCTTATGGGACATATGAGCCAGTAAGGAAACTAAATACATCAATTAATTATGTGTGCCCAGTGCTAAATTGTTTTGGCCCGCACACTTCATGATAGTGTACTGGCATTGGGGCCTATCGATATCTCTGTGTTACAGTTATTAATTGTAGCTATTAAATCTTCATTTTCACAGCTGCCCGGCTATTATATCCTCAAAACAGTTTACTTTGACCACTGGCTTTGATCCGGCCCATATAATCGTGGCCGAGGAGGCCGTTTGAGTCGTATCATGTTCGTCCCGAGTGCAGTTATGAACAATAATGCGGTGTTTTATTACATCCAGCGGAAGCATTTATTTTTCACGAGAGACAAAAGAGACTAGGTCCACACGCATTAAGGTCCAGAGTAGCCACTCGCCACTTGGACTGACAGTGATAGCCTGATAGCTCCGTGCCTGTGACAGGAAGGAACAGGAGACGCGATTGCTGCCCTATCACAATCAAATCGCTTTTTTCCTAATAAGAGTATTTGCGCACTTGGCACGTACAGAAAAGTCTGTGTTTTGGAAGGATGTCAGTGTTGTTTGTGGATTTCTTTGAGGAGGAAGATGACCAAAAAGCATGAGAATACAAAGCCCGCTGAGATTTAAGATGACCATCATTACCATGAGAACCAAGTAGGAATGAAATCATTTGTTTTATATCCACCACGACTTACTGTTGCATCGTTAAGATTCCAACTGCAACCCCCTTTTTTTTAATTTCGATAATTAAGGCGAACTTTCCCCAAATCCAAAACATTTGTGGTGGGACTGGACGGGGTTGCAGATCAGGTACAAGTCAGCTATGCTATACTTCAACCATTTAAAAGCCCAAGCTCAGCAAAATGAATAGCACATGCAGCATGAAGGCTTGGCACAGATGTGTTGCCTTGTTAGGGCCCCCAGGAAGACTTTCTATAGCGCACGGCCCAGTAAGCACAAGAGAGAAACGCGGTAACTAAACTCGAGACGGCTCACGTCACAAACCTCACGTGCAAGTGGAAAAAATCCAAATGCTGGGAAACGGAGGATTTGTACTTGCATCAAACTATTAAAGCTCCGGCCTGTGTTGACAACAACTTTTACCTGCATGCATTCGACGTGAGCTTGGAGAGGAAAAGATCCACGGCCATGACATTGGTCCCAATAGCGCCGCCCGGTGGCAGAGGAGAGTCTTAACCGAAGTGCAGCCGTTCTCCACTGAATCGATTCGAGGTGGACAAACCACACTAAGGGGAAAAGTCTCACAAATGAAGTCGATGCCGCAAGCAAGCAGAGGCTTTTCCTGTCCGTCCTCTGCCTGTCGTTGCTCTCGCCTCCTTGGTAACACAGTTAATAACCTTGGGTCTCAGACGGTTTATTGCACTGCACTCCAATTGTACAAATGCCCCAGACTCTCAGACAGCTTTTATGGCCGCGTTGCTGCGGCAACGGGGAGGATGTCCCGTAATTAGGGACGGAATTCCAGCGCGCAGTAAAGGATGCGCAAGGCAAGGCCGGACTATGGCAGAGAGAGGCAACCATAAACTTCAGCCTCTCTCCCCGCGTTTATGGCCCTTTTGACTGTCATATATGAACGCCAATGCGCTGCGGCTAGCTCCCATAAACACGGTGATAACAACAGCAAATATGGCGACCCTCGCCAACAGAGACTGCTGTTGGTATAGTGTTTCCAAAGTCAATCAGTGAAATAACAGCTTGCACATACAGACTGAGGGGTGGGGTTACAAATAGCAAATAAAGTGTGCATTCTGAAATGCTGAATGTTTGGAAACACTAAATGTTATGGATATACATAAAGGTCGACCTATGCTTTCCACAGTGGTTCACTAACAAAGAGTCCCTTCAGACAGAATGCAAGAGCTGTAAAATATCTTATATGGTTTAAAATATCTAGAGACATTGTTTAGAATAATTGTGCAACACAACAGCACAAACACAATGTGAGAGCAAACGGATGGCAGCAACTCTTCGTAGTTTTTATCTGTCTGTATTTCAGCTATCGAAGCACAGCGCACACAAAGATTTAAGATTATCTGGTACCATTTAACAAGAACCGACAGCTTTATTATTAAATTTGCTACCTTATTAACGTAAATTTCCTAAGGTAAAAGAAAAACATGTTTAATTTGCATTTGCGTGTCAGTGCGCCTCCATTGGGTTGGATGGCTCATTATTCGCGTCTGAGCCCTCAAATCTTCTGCACTTTAGTGTTTTTTAATTGTTTGCTATGTACCAAGAAACCCACTTGTGATAAATCTCTTGTAAGCGTGCGTTTAAGGTTTGGATTTTGCGTGCGTAAAATGTTTCCCATGCGCGTATTTTTGTTCACCAAATGTGTTGATTTTTTTAAAAAAAAAGAAAGAAAGAAGAACTTGTTAAAAAACAAGATCAATGACCACGCAGGAATAGTTTTTTAATAGTATTTTCATGTCTTTTTTTATTTGGAAATATTGTATAATAATACACAATAGTTTGGGCATACCAAGCAACTGATTCAATGCGATGACCCTGACCAGCCTTGCCCTGACAGCATACTTGAAAATTTAACTTCATAACGTCTTTAAACTGCAAGTACCAAAGGATGAGGAGTCATGAGAAAAATATTCTGTTATACGCGTATCAATATGAGAGCGAAGAGGCCCGCTGCATATATACCTGTGTTAACATGTTGGGCGTGTATTTCAGTGCAACTCCACACGGATCCAGTGGACAAGCTTATCTCTCTGGTTTGGCCTGCATTATTAATACTTGACTGAAAGTCTCTAAAAACCGAAAGGACAACATGGATCTGGTGATTGAAAATACGTAAAAATATAAATACTCATAGCCCTCATTCTGCAGGCTACGAGACAGATACAAAGTCATACTTGAGGTCAACCCAGACTGAAACACAGATTCCCGATAGCCTGCCTGTAATAATGGACTTGGTTAGCCGTGGCAATTAATGGAGATAGTAAACGAGTGGCTACAAAATAAATAAGCACACAAAACAGAAACACGATACATTCTCATCCATACGGACTCATTATTTGGTCACACCAATATAGATTCAGTTATTAAAATCACATATTCGCCATCATCCTAAATCCAGATTTTTTTTCTGATTTTAAAAGCAGAACAAAAAGTAAAATAAAATCTTTTGATTACAAAATACATCGAGTCACTCAATTAGTGACTGCTTTATTTTTGTGCGCCTAAAATGAAAATAAACAAGGCGCCTTGTGAATCACAATAATATTAACATGGGCCTTCGCAAGCGAGGACAAAAATCCCTTTTTACATTTTCCCCAAACAGAGCGTGAAGAGAGAAATCACTGTCCACGGACTGTCTTAATTCATGCCCACTCTTTAGGTACTTCTGATCAAAGGATACTTTTGTCCTCGAACTTGAAATTAACCATTGAGCAATGTTGTTGCTGCTGCTGCCGCGGCCATTGTGGTACGCAGTGTACACTCAAAGAGTCACAGCCGGAGTCAGTCTGTCTGTAAACGCAGTAAGTCCCACAACAGAAGGGGACTTTGAAAGCTCTGACGGGGCCGTTTTCACCCCTAAAGCAGAGGGTTAGACGTATAATATTGTAATCTATCTCTGTTCAGTTTCTTCTCCTTCATGCGACGGTTCTGAAACCAAATCTTCACTTGTCGGTCGGTGAGGTTGAGCATCCGAGACAGTTGCATGCGCTTCTCCTTGTTTATGTACACACTGAAAAAGAATTCTCTCTCAAGTTCTCTGATCTGATATTTGGAGTATGGGCACCTTTTCTTGCGGGTCCTCTGTCCATCTGCAAGGCACAAAAAGAAAGAGCACATAGGTCACAGAAAAATACAAACATTTCAAATTAGCCATGACTATATTAGAAAAAGATTTACACGCCTTGGATGTTGCCCAGATTACGCTTGAGCGGATTTCCTCCACATAAAGCATTAATAACATATTTCCCATTCCAATATTTCAAGTGTCATGTAGTGTTATTATATTACACTAAAAAAAGATGACCGAACCATAGCTTCGCAAGATAATACACTTGGGCATTGACCTTCTCTAACAAATGAAAGCAACAAGCTCACTTTCAAACTTACACAAAAAAAAACAGGCTCATAGCTACAGAGACAGGAGACTGTGCTGCATTACAGTTTATATGAAAAATGGGATTTATAGAACACATAAAGGGGGAAATGTACAAATGGGAACACAAGAGTCCATGATAGCTTTAACACAAGAGCCCATGTGTGCCAAACGTTAAAGCAGAGGCACCACCCTCATTACATGCAAGCGCTCTTTTAACGCTAAGAAACCGTGAAACAAGCACGTTTATAATACGTGGATGGACGCAGGTCTATATAGGAATTCACATTCATAACTGGGTGCTTTTTGGAAACGTCGGGGAGTGTTAAAGAAAAAAATCACTGGCCTGATGTCTTTCACGGCCAATTTCAATTCCAAACACGTGATCTTGCAGTTTATAACAAAGTTTTGTTGGGGGTGGGGGGTCTACGGGCCCTCTATAAACCTTATATGCTTATAAAACAGCATATAAAATTTTTAACAGCAGCGCGCAAGATTGCAAACTTTCTCTCATAACCAAGGCGCTGACTTTAATACGTACTGCTGCTGCTGGATTTCTCCTCATTGATGCCGGAAGATAATTCTGGGCTGCTGGTCTCATCCCGCGGCTCCTTCGGCTCGGTATCCCCACAAGACTGTGCGTCTTCCGGCGCAGAGCTGGGCTGCTTGGTCGGGGTTTTGTCCCCTGAGTAGCCATTTGTGGAGGAGCTCTCCGACGCGTTCCCGTACGCCGTCTCGTAAAACTGGTCAAAGGCTTGTGGCAACACGCCATTTCTGCCTACGTTCCCGTAGAAATTAGTGGCAGCCGAGCCGGCGCTCGTATGGTGGTGGTGATGGTGGTGGTAAGCGGCGGCGGCTGCTGCGGGGCTGTTTTTACCAAACATGTCCCCTACGACTGTAGTTTGCGCCGACAGACAGTCCCGGTGCACCATGTCCTCCGCGCTGGGGTAGCACTGTGGCAAGTTCCCCCGGTGCGGCCATTTACCGGACGCATCAATGGCTGCATAGTCCCTGAACGTCACCTCTCTGACGGGTTGGACCTGCGGCAGGTTAGAGGAGTACGAGTATGTCATGGGGCGGGTTGACGGGGTCTGGGACAAAAACGAGGGAAGACCGGAGAAATCAGCCCCCGCCGAGACGTAATAAGTGCAACTGGGCAAATACATGTTCGATCCGACGGGGACCCTTTCGTCAAAATCCATCATCGTAGTTCACCCGCCACTATAACTCTGTGTTGGGCTTTGATTCCTCTATAACAGCCCTGAACATGGCTCTGAAGCGCCGTGCCTCCTGCCTCTTTGAAGCAGGTTCGCTAAGCAGAAATTTGGAGACGTATGGCTGACGTGGAGAGCCATCTCCATCCACTCCACGGAGGAGGAGATCACGTGACCACGCGGCAGAAATTAACAGATTTTCAGGCTGTGTGTGTGTGTGTGCGTGTGTGTGTGTGTGCATGTGTGTGTGCAGGAAAGAGAAAGAGTGTGTGTTGGTGTGTCGGAGACATGACTGCTATGTGTGCTAAAGCTTGACATTGGTTAATCGCCATGTTGGCTTGAAAAGGAATTCCTTAACATACAACGAAGTCGGAAGAACAAATAGTTAATTTGATTCTGGCTTTTAAAAGAAAGAGGAGGGATTTCAATCGAAGCTTTTAACAAAATATCGATATCAATTTCCATGATTATCTTTGCGTAATATTTATGCGCATTACAATAGTTATTGGTTTCCGTTGTTTGGAAATTATGTAGGTAGGGCAATTTAGTTAACCAAAAAAAAAAAAAAGGTTCTGCAAGCTAACTTGCCCGAACTTTATCTGGCAATAACATAAACTAAAGCAGCATTACTGTGCACAGATAATATGAACCTGAATTGGAGCAAGGAGACAAGCCTCTTATCTCTTGCGTCTCCTTTTAGAAATGTCTTAGTCATCATCATTTGCTGGTTTTACAGCATAGCATTTGGCCTAGTGGGCATTTGGTTATCAGGGTCATGTTCAAAGTAGCGGCTAATGTTTCAACTGACTACAGCCTTGTGTTAGTGCCAGTATATCAAAGACTAGACTGAAATTTTGAGGAAATAAACACAGAAAGTGGTCTTTGCAGTGAACAGAACACGTTTTAAAGGAAAGCCCATCAGCTGAATTTGGCTTCTCGGTTAAACCTTACACCACTGAACAAACACTTCAAAATGTACCGTTTAAATTAATTAATATATTTTGCTGTTGTTATATTTTCTTTGCAAGCACCTACAGAAGAAACCGGCATATACATATTTTTTTTTAGAAAAGCCGGATGACCACTGAAGAAAACGCGCAAATTGACAATTTGTAGGCTACAAAAATTGAAACGCGCTGCTGTAACAGCCAAACGTTAAAGCCTCTTTAAAACTATAAACGTATTCTATTTATGAATTATCCTTGTGAGTCTGTTTTGCCTCATGTTAAACAATTACTGGATTCCCTAATAGCTGCAAAAGTCGCAACATTAAAGCCGTTTTACGCACGGCGATTTATTTACATTTCGGTGCAAATATTTATTCACATGCATCGTTTAGCAAGAAGCAAGCTTCAAGAAATACAAAAGATACTTTTACGTTTTGATGAATAATTTCCATCTGGTAGGCCTATCTGTTTTTTTCCAATTTGCCCCAACACGCATACATGTGCGTAAATCCCATCAACACAAGGAACAAAATTCACAAAACTAAAATTAAAACGTTTCATTTTAGGCAGCTTTTTAAAATACCTGCAGTTGTTTTTACACAGACATGGTTTGAAATGTATGAGCATTTACATTTTCTTCTAGAATCTATTTAATAATCCTCATTGTATATAACTTCAACATATCATGGGTAATAAACTGTCACATAGGAATATGCCAATAATTATGGAATACAGGTTTACTTTCCACTGAAGTAAATTCAAATTAGTCTTAAAAAATAGCCAATATCTGTTCAAATGCGCGGATTTCTTCTATTTGCTTTGCTAAACAAATCACAGTGAACATTCCCTGGCTCTCTGCTCGGAGGCCACCGTGGAGCTTGTTTTGGAGAGGCTGCAACCTGACTCTAATGTGCTGTGAATGAGAGACCTGAGCTGGGATTAAGTCCGCCGTAGCTGGCCTTGCCCCACAGCCCAATGTGCACATGGTGATCCAAGGGGTGCCTGGTGGCACATGTGAAACACAACCTTAAAATATCACACAGACTAAGACGGTGCAAGCACCAACTAACGCCCTGTGAATGTATCAAAACAGAAAAAAAACACAGTCACCGACCCATTTTATTTGGATAAATTGCTGGGGCACAAACAACTCGAGTGTCCTTGCGACCACACGCTCCGCCTCTCAGTCAATCCAGACAAATTCTACGAGTTGTGCTGAAGCTTTTAAGCTGTAATTGAGCACAGGATGCCCAAGAAAACCAAAGCCAGCTCTGCACAGACCTGCGTTTTTATAGCTGCTATAGTATTCTGCTGCGGGTTTTTTTTTTTTCCCAGGCCAGACAGACACCACAAAACTGGCCAAGCGTGATGGGAAGTCACCACCTACATGGACTCAAAGTCAGCAGCTGAGGACGGTCAATGACACAGAAATTTATCATGTCACAACAAAACTAAGGTAAGAATTCTACTCACAAGAAACAAGCTCACTGAGTCGACTAAGCTTTGGTAACCATTCGACTTACAAGATTTAAAAATATATTTAAAAAAATAGAGACAAGCTTTTAAAATTAAAAGTCAAGTT